>LT598475.1:0-449954 GCA_900074735.1 Lachancea sp. 'fantastica'
CCTTTGCATCGTGCTCCGCTACAACCTGGTGGTAAGTTTGTTTGATCCACGGCCATTCGGAAGGAAGATCCTCTGTAAAGTACTGCACATTCTCATCAGGACTATTGTATAGCGTAGAGTAGACCACAAATTGTTTGAACGCATCCAGTTTTCGGCGAATCCGATCAGGAGTGTCCATGCTTGGACGAAGATCATCAATTTTGAAGCCGTTGAGACGAACGAGAATATGGAGTAGAGGGCGCAACGTGACTTTTGTATCAATTTCTTTCCACCGACAGCTGCGTAGAAGATCTTAAAGGCTCGCGGAATCACAGCTGAATAGATCATATTCACTGTTCATATAATGCGACAAGTCGCGCATGTAAAGGGAGCGTTCCTCTTTTGTCATTCTTTTGACATTGCGACCAGGTACTTCTAGCCGTTGGTGTCCGTCTTCGTCAGTATGAACAAGGTATCCACTGAGACCTTGACGTTTATCATGGAAGAAGAGGACAAAGTGAGCAAAGGGGGCCTTTGTTTAATGTTTTTCGAGGAAACCGTAGAAACGTACGTTGTTTCATAACTATCTGAGAACCTGAAACTGAATGTCGGTAGTATACTCATAAACAAAAAGTATCTTGGTTGTTCTAACAAAGTTGGTTGCACCTCAAAATTCAATTTACCCCATATAATATAGGCGCATGACCTTGTTCTTCCACATATTCACCATCTTGCGTGGATTCAACGGGTTGTACGGCGTCGGCTTTTTATCTCCAAAGTTTGAATGTTCGACCAAGATATTATATTTTGATGGCAGTTAATGCAAGTCATTGGTAAGGACTCCGTCACTACATCACGTGCTAGAAATCATTCTATAGGGCTTCTGTCACGGGTGATAAGAGTTTAGATAAGAGGCATGTGAAGCATCGAGATTATCAACATGTGATCTTATCAGCTTCCTATCTTCTCGGCCACCATGCTATACGAGCTCATACCGGGGGACTATAGTAGACACACTCTTTTGCAAAGTCAATGCTACTATACTGCAATTCATGCATCAGCGCTATCTTGCTGAAGAAAAAAGCCCATAATAGCCGCGTTAGATCTCTGTAGTGGTATCGCACCCGGGAGGAACACTCTTCTTGGAAAAAGCTTGCATGATGAAGAGTACAACACTTTAGTGAACTTTACTTAGAACTAAAAGAAAGCAGACTCATGAGTGACACAATAAAATTCTCAATTGATTCTAGTTATATGGGATTGAGTTGACAAACAATTGCCTCGGTTTTGTCACTGTCGTGACTGAACTGGTGTGATGCAATCGTTATATGCGCTCATCGCGCATTGGTCAGCTATGCTACTGAGTGATGTTAACTTATATCTCCATGAAACCTAACCCAAAGAATATGGAAATTGCCCTACTCTGACTTTTGAAAAGAACGCTCAAGTTGTGAAATGCAAATCAACACAGACAAACACAGATGGTCCCACTTTGAGACGTCAGCAGTCTTATAAGACCGCCACAATAATACAAACCGTATAAACTACAGACACTCTGCTTCCCCACTTTTTTCGCACTCATTTGCTGTGATGTACGCACACATCCCTGCCTTCCATGACGGCTACCAACGGCAACGTACTCCCAGAAGTATCTCTTCGCATGTCCAATCAATAACTGGTTTTTCAATCGTTCGAAATCCACGTGACGCGTTTTTTTTTTTATTCTCGAACCCTACATTCTATTTCTTCAAATAAGCCCATCGTCGTCCCATCGTCGTCGAACACAGCACCCTTTTGAACCGTCGCCCGATCTCTAAAACAAAGTCTATAGACTGTGATAATTGATCAAAAAACTTCTCAGTACGGGTCTCTTCCCAGCTTTTGTGACTCCTGACGAGACACCCGCGAGAATGATGCGAAACGTGAATCAAGGTCTTCGAGAATGCTTCCTCTGAGCCCCCAGGGTGAACATGACAATGCTCGGGCGTAGGTGTCATCTCCGATGCGCAAAAACTTCTTCGGCTTGAAAACTATAGTGGGCCGATGTGTTCTCTGTCTTGACAGACGCACCGAACGCGGCAAATGACGAAAACTCCGGAAAGTTTGCCACGCACGATGAGGCGATCGATTTTGGTATTTTGCATCGTTTCGCTATGCTTGGCACTCTTCCTGGGTGCGCTGGATCTCGTAATCTGCACAACCTTGTATGATACTATTGGGGTAAAGTTCAAAGATTATAGCAATGTAGGGTGGATTATGACCGCTTACAACTTGCCGAATGCACTTTTCATGCTTTTGTGGGGTAGAAAGGCATCACTGCTGGGTCTCAAGAGCAGCTTGGTGATTTCGATAGTAATTTTCGAAGTGGAATCTCTACTTGCAGCGGTGGCAAGGCAAACTCGATGGGAATGCTGATAGGAGCAAGAGTCATAGCGGGCTTTGCAGGAAGCGGAATAGAATCTCTTGTGTCTGCTGTGGTTACTTCAATAGTAGCGGAGAAACACAGGGCCCGAGTCATAACGATTCTTGGAATTGCCTGCATGGTCGCAGAAGGCGTGGGCCCTTTTATAGGAGGTGCCTTTGCAGAGCATGTGCCGTGGAGATGGTGTTTTTACGTCAATCTTCCTATCGGAGCGGTAGCTCTGGCCATTCTGTCCTACGGTTTTAATCCGGCCGGCAATAAACCGCAACCTGCAATTCGCGTGCTTTGGAGAAAAGCAAAGACTTACAGCTACAAACAAATGTTTCATAGGGAGCTTTGGTTGAAACTTTTTGTGCTGCTATTTTTCAAGCTCGACATCATGGGTCTAATATCCTCATCCACGGGCTTTGCTCTTATCATGTTGGCCCTCACGTTTGGCGGGAATAAATTTGCCTGGAATTCAGGGTCAATCATAACTATGTTCGTTGTGGGAATCAGTCTGCTGATACTTTTTTTGATCTATGATTTCTGCTTATTTCCGTGGATAGGAAGACAGGCCCACCAAAGGTCGACCAACCCTTTGATATCCTGGAGTATGGGCTCTAACACAGGCATTTTGACCAGCTCGTTGGCAGGCTTTTTCAACTGTTTTGCTTTTGAGCTGCAATCGATCTTCCTTGTGCAGTATTACCAGCTGGTAGTTAATAAGAAACCAGTGCTTGCCAGTATCCACTTGTGGCAGATGTCAGTTCCGGCTCTGATTTCAGTAATCATAAGCGCTTCATAAACGAAAAATTTGGTATTGTCAAGCCACTTATTTTGATGGGTAGCAGTTTGGGTTTCATAGGATCCGGACTTCTCACACTAGTTGATAGCAATACTCAGTTGGGAGCATCTATTGGCTACAGTATGTTAGCTGGGGCATCCTTCGGCGTGGTGTACCAATTAAGTTTAGTCAGTTCCCAGTTACAGATAGACCGCAACGACATTGACTATCACACCAAATTCATTGAAGTAACAGCATACAACACGTTCCTCAAGACCTTGGGATTTGCGTTTGCAGGAATTGTCAGCACTACTATCTTTGGAGTCTCTCTCCACAACTTTACCGCAGGATCATCTATTCCCAACTTTGAAAGCACGGAGGGTGTCATCAGTTTTAGGATGCATCATTTTGACGGCAAGAACTCTGAGCTTGGACGGCTGCTGGCAAAGTCTATCCGGAACGTTTTTCTTTTCGCGTTAGGCTGTAGCGCGCTGTCCTTCATATTTTCGCTGTTTACTTCTAATAGACGCACAAAAACGACGGCGGAAGAAGAAAACGATGCAATTGAAATGGGAGTCAAGGTATGAGACGTGTGCGTGCTTTCCAGAAAGCACATAATGGATTGGCCTCCGTTTCGTTTTAGATGTTTAATATATTCTTCACCATTTTACCAGTATTCATGAGGAGCACCCAACCCTGCACAGCTGCGAGTCTCGGCAAGTATTTGATTAAGCTCCTTGGCAGCATTGATCTGTTGCTGCTACTCACGCTCTGCTCTAGAATCTCACACAGATGCATAGTGTTGACGAAAAATGAAACTTACTGCATTGCCACTGGAGTCAACATCATTACTTCAGTGCGGTTACTTTGGAATCGCGTTCGAGGAAAGCAATTGAAGCATCTTGTTTCACACGGCTCCAGCTTGTGCGAATACCTGCAAGACTACCGCAAAAATCCACTCTTTTTCACCATTTGGCTATGGTCTTCTCTCAATAATTTGCAAAACGAGTGTGAAGTTGGTTCTTGGAAACCAATACAGGCACCATCCTGTGCTGATTATTGTGCTTATGCTGGGCTACGCGTTCTAAACATCATTTTCGGGCATTATCCGAGACAAGCACTCAAACCCTACCATCTGCAGATCCCTCTCTGTTGCAACCCACTAAGACGCGTGAGTTTGTGCTAACTAGGTTAATCACAATTTAGGCCTAGCACATGCGGAATGCGAAAACTGAATTTGCTAGCGGGTTATCTTCTGCTTCTTCTTCCAATGTCAACAGCTTTGTATCTTTGACACATCTTCTATAGCTTTCCGTCCAGCAAAAGCTTCATTTTCAGCCAAGACGTAAGGTTGGAGCATTGATCGCAATGCCTCTCAAGCCAAGCGTCTCTCAAATATTTCACGACAGTCTTCAGATTCTTCTAGAGACTTGAAAACTATTCAGGCATCTAGAAAATTGCACATGGGCTGATCAGGGTCGAGAATAACTGACTTTCTTACCCAGCGTTCCTCGAAACATGTAACAAGACCGTTTTGGTAATGGAAATAACACTTCTTGCCTGAGGCCAGTTTTGATGTAGCAAATAGGTCCACTTTCTGCAGGCTCGAGCTGTCTTGGTCTTTTTCGGCATTACGCTAGTTGGAACTAGATGACACTCTTTTCTTGGTAGCCCAGTTTCTTGAAATACCCCCCATGACTCTCCACTGGCACATTTAAGGACCTTTTTTACCGCTGTACAGCTGAACTAACTGGGAAGGGCCACAGATTAGAACTTGACTACTCTGCGATTGGTCGCTGTTCATCAAGCGTTCTTTTATTATGAGTTTCTGAGTTGCCTCAACGCCGGTGTCAGAGTCATCGGCAAAGTAAATAACGTTGAACTGGTTTAGAGACTTGCTAAAAAGCTCGTCCAAATGCTTTGCGAAGATGATATTGGATGGAGTTTTGCTTGCGTTAGGCAAGTTACCTCTCGTTGTGTCCTGGGATTTTCAGGATGTCACAAATAAGTCGGACATGGAAGTGTACCACTTCCGGCGCCTAGTAGGAGAACAGTCTTTTGTGTCTTGCTTTCCATTTGAAGGATATGATTAGCCACGTTGCCGAGATTCTGTCACCCCGTTGCAAACTGATTAGATGAGATGACTTTTTCCCCTCTGAATAATGCTCTAATTCGCGCTCATTGTCCAAGTAGTTGACATGAGTATAGAGCGCCATGCTCTTTGATTTATTTGATGTGATGAGTTGTAACACTTGAGCCCCGAAAATATAAATTCGTGGAACCACGCAATATCGTTAGGAAACTGCCTGAGCTATGGCTCAACGTTTCATGTACAGTACTAAGCTCCCCGACACAAGCAGTTTTTTGGGCACTTCAACGCATTTAGTGCACTTTGTTTGCCGGATTTTTTTCAAAAGACGTCAATAAGCAAGATCACAGCAATTTCGCTCGGATTCATGGTTCTGCTGTGGCCGGGCTGCTTTCTTACTTGTAGGTAAACATTCTTAGAGCCAGGAAGATGTCAACAACACGCACTTTGGAGTTCCGGAGATAATGCAGACACCGTCTTGCTCCACACTTCGCTAGTGGAGATGACAGTAACATTCGGGGCAGTTTTACCCAGTTTTACCAAAAATTCATCCCCAGGAAAATAACCAAATGTGGTTTTTCATGTGTGGCAAGCTTTCATTTTAACATACCACTTGGTCTAGTAGTCTAAAGTATACCAAAGCTCAGAGTGCTCTCCATTTCAAGTGCCAATTCTCCACATGCTCTCGCAACGGTGTGCCTCCGATCTTAGTCCGCAGACTTTGATACTTTTTTATGACCTTCTCTCCATGAACTCTCTCACGCATGAAGGTTTTTGATGAGCCTTATCATACCCCTGCTTGTGCATCTCGCTATCATTGAAAATAAAAACAACTGTGCTGTGCGTTATCTCTCCAAACACAGCGTCTTTACCACTATCTGGCACCCAAACAGCCTCAATCATCCATCTTAAATCTGATGGGATATTTTCGCAGCTGTATCTTTACAGAAGCTCAGTCCTTAGTACCGTCGTCAAACGCGGTCCTTCTACTGCAGATGTCGTATCCCGTGAGGTTCTCGAGGATGCATGTACGAATATGAGTGCATGCATATGACATTTTTCCAGAACAACCAATAAGAAGAAAAGGCGTCTTTGAGAGAGAAGAAATGCAGCTTTTTCCGCTATGATAGCTATGAGAGTACGAGCGTAGCTTCTCTTGGCGACGCTGAATGCAGAAGTTCTGCTGTTTTCCTTGCGAGTTTTGTCAACGTTTCATGAGCCGACTTTTTGTATTAGAGCTGCTGTGAGTAGTCCGGTAGCTCCAAATCCGGCTCTTACGTCCTTTTCATCTCTTCACTGCTGTGGCTCCGGCGCAAATGGTTACCAGGTGGCCACTCCAGGAAAATCGAGAAACCTTGTTCTGCAAAAATTCATAGCGGCGCCGTTGCCCAGGTAATTACGCTAACCATGCACTCTTTTACCTCGATAAGCTTGCATGCCCATCTTGCTTGAACAGCTTGCATGCTCATCTTGCAGCATACTTTGCATATACCAGTAGCTTCTCTCTGGAAAGCTGAATAACTCTGCTTATCAACTGCGCTCCGTTGTGTTGTCAAGAAGAATAGACAATATTCATGCATCCGTCTAAAACTTGTCGATCTAAGCTACCGTAGAGGTTTACGAGTTCAGAGAGAAAGCGCTTTCTCTCTTCTTCTCATCAAGAAGACGTGCTGTGAAGCTTTTCTCAAAAGTCCAGTTTTGCCAAGAATAATACCTCGGGTATGCGTTTGCGGAAAACTACATCGCTAAGATAAGCGGATAAGCTTTCCTTGTTGGTCAAGTTCGCAACAGTATAGCACACTGTGTCCGTGGTCCCTAGGGCGGTTTGTTGACTCCACGTTGTTTTCATTGGTAGATCGAAATGCAACGGAACTCTTTTCGGCAGCTCGTAGACATTTGAGAATAAACATGAACAAAAGTTCCAAATGTCCTGATTTCATTGGTGTTGGCTAACCCTGGTGGGGCTCTTAATCTGCAATTGTGGTATATATTGCAGGGTGCTGTGCGAAAAGAACACAAGCTGTTTAACATGATGGAGAAAACTTTCCATTGATAGGTCAATAATCTATCAAAATCATCCAAAATGTCCGGTAATGAGGATTTGAATATTATGACGGTGGAGTTCACCGGAGATGCTATGAACCGCGCTTCCGATTGGATTGGAGTGTTTGCCGATTTCACGTCGCACTATGGTAAGGGCATCGCATGCACCGCAGCGGAAGGATTTGCAGACGTTTTGACCTATTATCCCAGCCAGCAGGCGAACTTGGAAAAAGCGCTCGAGGAATTCTCAGTTGCGGCAGAAATGCCGCTCATGTGGGTCGACCAGTTTGGAAAGGAAAGCGGAGCATCTCCATACGATGCGCAAATGAGTGTGTACACCATCAACGATAACATCAAAAACACTTGTACCAGTTTGAACAGCGACATGCTATCTGAAGGAGTACTGAGGAGCTAATGCTTCCGGCTCTGGAAAGGCGAGTGGCTCCGTCAGTGGATCTGGCTCTGCATCCGGATCTGCGTCTAGTTCTGGATCGGGTCCTGCCTCTGCATCTGCCTCTGCATCCGGTTCGGCGCCAGTTAACTCTGATTCTGGTTCTGAATCCGGACCTGACTCTGGTTCTGCCTCTGGCCCTGCACCAGCCGCTTCTGGCTCTGGATCTGCCTCTGGATCCGGTCCTGCCCCTGGTTCTGGCTCTGCCCCTGGCTCTGCGTCTGCACCAGCCTCTGGATCTGCCTCTGGCTCTGCACCAGCCGCTTCTGGATCTGCACCCGCCGCTTCTGCGTCTGCCCCTGGCTCTGCCGCCCCTCCTGCAAACGTGCAATCGTCGGTGGAAGCTGCTCAAGCCTCTTACGTCAGTTCTGCTCGTTCCGCTTGGGCCGGATACAAAAACAATGCCACTGATACCACGGTGGTTACCCACCGTCCTTCTACCACCGTTGTGACCATCACTTCTTGCTCAGGCAACAAGTGTTCCGAAACCTCAGTTACTACTGGGGTGACAACCGTTACCGGCATTTCCACCACTTACACGACATTTTGTCCTCTGACTGAGCAGCCTATACTTCAAACTCCATGATGTCCTCGCTCTTGTCACAATATTCCTCATGGATATCCCCACAAACTACCAGCGGTGGATCCGGTGCTGCCTCCACAATTTCACCATCCAAGCCATCTGCCACTACTGAAGCTGCTGTTGGCACTTCCGCTTCTACAGACCATTCCAGCGGCGCCGTAACTTCTTTGCCCGCTCAATCCTCTTCCTCTCAGACTGGCTCCACAACGTCCTTGAGTGTCTTCACTGACAACCAGGGAGTGGAAGTCGTGGCTTCCAAAGGTTTGGTCCTAGCTGCCGCTGCTCTACTACTATTGTGAGATAGTAATAGGTCTGCAAGTAGCCTTTTGCTACACTCCGAGCACGAAAAACAGTCTAATCATTACTTCAACTATTCTCAATGCTGGGAGGTTAAAATGGTGCTATCCAGATCAATGTGTATCATTAAAACATGCTTTCTTTTACTCTCGAGACTTTAATTCTTCTGCGATGCTTATTCAAGCTATATCAATTTTAATCTGTCAGCTAATATAAGGCTAAGAGGTAGACCCAGAGGTAACAAACAAGAGACGAAAGAAGTCAAAACGTTTATATTCATGTTGTGCTTGTAGACCTGTATAATCCGTATCCATCTACATTCAATCTAGCAACCCTCTTTTCTTCGTGGTTATGTCTTATCTTGTCATAAAATTTATTTCGTATGTATCGTGTACCAAGCCACTGCTTCGCAAAGACCTAAATCAATCGACATAGTAAAGTCTTCCTTCCCAAGGTTGCAAGACACGCGACGACTGGTCTATGTTGTCGTAATTTCCCAGAATGAGGCTGGATGAGGTAGTCCCCTGTGGAAATTTGTACTCTATCTCTTCATCACTAAAGTTCAAAGCGACAAACAGCTTTTTATCCTCGGACCTCTTGGTGAAGCTGAAAAGCTTGTCGTTATTCAAGTCGATGAACTCGAAATCATACCCATATACCATAACTTTCTTATTCTTCTTTCTCGTTTCCAAGACCTTTCTCCAAAAGTGCAGAACGGAATCGGGGTTCGACTCTTCGTCGGCTGCATTAATTCCTTGATTGTAAGTTTCATTCAAAAAAAACCAGGGTTGGGCGTTGGGTCCGCAAAAGCCCGCGTTGGGGCTCTCCGAAGACCATGGCATGGGGGATCTAGCGTGGTCCCTCGATAGCAAATCAATACCGCGCAAAAAGGACTCCATCTGTAGCGATTTCTTCCCATACTTCTTGGCAATGATCTCGTAGTTGGTCCTGACGTCAACATCCTCGTACTTTTCAATCGGCCAATCTTTCAAGTTGATTTGGCCCAGTTCCTGGCCTTGGTAGACATACAGAGTACCCGTTAGCGAACCTTCCAACAGCGCCAATAGCTTGCCCGAAAGGTTGCGGTATTTGGGATGTTAAAGCTGTGACTTTTCCTTCTTAGCAAATCTGGAATTTGGAAGCTCAATCAGTATTCTCAGTGCAGGTACTTATACCAAGCTCCTTCGGTGAATTTTTGGTTCTTGATATCCAATCATGTGGCGGGAGAGACTTTCAGCCTTCGGTGCTAAGGATATCCCGCTGCGAATTCTCGATATGAAGACTTATCAGTTGTTGAATCGCATTGCATTAATTTTGTTGGCAAACTTGTTGAGAGTGAATTGCTCGCGATGTTGTCTACCTTACTCGTTCTAACTCCTGTCCGCAATATCGATGCCCAGATCGCGAATGGTAGTAACGACTAACAATTCCCGAGCATGGCTCTCGCCCTTTCCCTGACGTGAAGCAGATCGCTCGTATTTGTTTTTCTGCGAAGTTGATCCAGGAGCATGTCAGGTAAGGAGCCCATACTTCATCGGCCATAAATCACACCCGACAAGCTTTACGGAAGGACAAAAGGTAATCGCTACTTGTCATTCATCATTTCGCACTTGCTCTTCTTAACGCCGACGCAATACTTCCCCATGAGTTTGTGTGAATCGTTTAAAAATTTTCCCCACACTTACAGGAATCATCAGATCCGCCCGTCTAAAAGGAATGCTTGTACCGATTAAGTCGAGAATGCAGTGTTGTAATCAAGCATGACAAGTTCACCTAGTGTTTCATTCTCGGAGGTGATAACGTGACACGAGGCCGAAGAAGTCGTTCAGGAGTGATAATGGATATTTTACTTTAGCTCGTTTTCTTTGAAAGCGCGCGACAAACTTCCGAACCCAATCGCACTTCAGCTACCTTTAATCCCCGCAGCTGTCCAAACCCAAACTGTATGTCTTCGTGTCATGGTTTTCGGTAAGCGATATCTGAGACTGCTTTCACTAATGCTCCTTTTCTTGTCCCTATTTGGCCTGAGTTTATTCCGCCAGATTTGGACCTCAGGTGAGCAATCCAAAGCTGTGCTAAAGTCTCTTCTTGAGGCACAGCTGGCGGAAAGTGCTACCGGCTCAAGTGCGTTCGAAGATTCCTGTTTCGAGTACTTCAGACTCCTCGCGTCAATCGATAGCGAATGGGACGTACGCAGATTCGGAGATTCACACACATCATTCTTTTCCAGACGACAGGTAGTTGATTCTGTGCGTCATATGAGAGTTTTTGGTCACTGCTTCATTGAGAATTCATCGCCTCATCGAGACTTGAACATCAAAGAGATTGAAGCTAAGGTGTTTCCAATTTTTACGAGCACAATCCCAAGTTTTAAAAGATGGGACGGAGTGGTAGTTGAAGGCCTTCCATTGAAAGATGGAGCATCAAACAGCAACAAGCCAAGATCGTCTCATGAATCGCTCTGGAGGCATATCGTAAACAACATGAACGGTCGGGGCATAGTTATGAGTGTGGGAGAAAGTGGCGTTTCTGAAGCTAAGCGGCTGCTCAGAGTACTGCAAACGCTTGAAAACGATTTGCCTATTCAAGTGGTGCACAAAGGAGACCTGACCGATGATTCCATGCAGGAACTTGTCAAAGTCGCAAGAAGTCCAATCAGAGTTCAAATGCATGATAAAAGTGACAACATGGAACACCTGCAAGAGATATGGTTTGTGGACGCAAAGAAATCGATTAAAAGCGAATTCTTGCATTTGTTTGAGAGATTTTCTAACAAGTGGATTGCTTCTTTGTTCAACTCGTTTGAGGAGATGATTCTTTTGGACACTGATACGGTGCCATTTGTGAGGCCGAGCTCTCTCTTCCGCACCCGCGAATACAAAAGAACTGGCGCCTTTTTTTTTAGGGATAGGCTTATAGAAGAATATGTTAAGCGCGGCGACTTGAAGTTTTTCAAATCCTTGTTGCCCTCCAAAACTGAAACCTTGTTCTTCAACTTTGAAGCTGCTGAGGATGCGATTAAAAAAAATGACTTCTTCCGATTTGGTTATAAGCATATAATGGAAAGCGGAGTGGTTGTCTTAAGGAGAAGAGATCATATGCCTGGTCTTCTTATCTCTACCGCCTTGAACTTATGGAAAGAAACAAATGAAACTTTTTACGGTGATAAGGAGCTTTTCTGGCTAGGTCAGTCCATTGCTGGTAAAAGCCAATATGATTTCAATAAACATCCAGCAGGAGCCGTGGGTATTCTGGCGCAATATGGGAATAACAAGATCACATACACATGTTCGACTCAACCGGGTCATTTTGATGAAAGCAACAAGCTTTTGTGGCTTAATGGCGGGGCGAAATTTTGCAAGAAACCCTTCTGGGACTTTGATTTCTCAAGGCACAAGTCGCTCCGAAAAACATACAAGACGGCCGAAAACCTAAGAGGGCATTATGAGTCGCCAATAGATGCAAACGGTGCCGTTATTCCAGCTAGGTCAGATTTATCGCTGCTTCACAAAATGCTAGGAGTGAAGAGTGGCTTTCGCAAGTGTGAGAAAATGGGATGTGTTGGTTATGTTTGGTGTGCGTATAATCGCTCGGACCGCGCGACGGGGGTAACCTTAGAATTTACACAGGAAGAAATCAGGCACTTTAAGTTCATTGTGAGCGTATGGAACTCAGAGTGAAGTTGCAAATCAAGATTGGCTGGACCTTGAATAATGGTGATTGTGTTGAATAGCTGCACAAAATCCAAGAAACATGTCTGCTGGCCGGGAACGTCCTGCTATCAATCTCGCTCTTGATCGCCGAACCTACAGCGGATTATCAAGGGCTCCTCTCGCTCACCTTCTCGAATTGCCGCTCTACCAGCGTTGGCACATCTCAGAAAACTATACTCGCCTTATAAGCGCTCAACTGGCAGCGGTTCAATACGACACGCGCAAAGTTCTTTCTTGAGGACTTACGTCGGCCCACTTTACCGCATAAGCACAAAATAATGAACTGGCATAGGTTTTACAGGAAACACGCTCGCTATATCTCAGCGAGCGAGGTCGTTTTGGACTATTTTTGGCGCCATTTAGCGAAAAAGTTTACAGAGGCACCCTCCTGCTGCTCTGAAATTAGAGTGTTGCAACAACCCTTCATACAACTTTCGACCAACCCACATTGATCCGCTAAGCACGACCTTCTGGGTCAAAAGTGGTGTATTGAATGAGATGTTCGGGTTAAAAAATGCTTGGATGTTCGTCAAGATGGGCACATTCGGACTTTTGGAATAACAGGTGAACAATCATAGAAGATAGGTGATGAAAAAATGCGAATCAAGATATCATTCTTACAAAAACGGTCATCTTTTGACAGGCATCAAGCATGGCGCTCGATTATATGTCCATGACGAGCTGGGGTCTCTGAATTAAAAAATCTGGATTATCAGATAGCCCTGGACTGTCGTATTACGCCCGTATCATCTTCATAAAGCCCAGCGTCAGACTCTTGAAGCGATACGTTGTACGTGGCGCGTGACAGCGTCAGTGCCAGACTTCAAGCATCTGATTCTCGGCTTCCTAGCATCATCGATGCAAGAAGCATTGCATTGGACCACTTATAATCATCACGCCACTTCAAAATGGGCTTCTCATTAGTTAAACCATGACATTAGGTGAACGCTTTTTACTACCTTTGATGATGGAACGATTTCCCAAAAATGCAAAAAAGAGCAGAGTTCAATCAGCCTATAGGACTATGCTTTGGAAGATAGTCCTATCGTTTGCATATAATAATAATCGCCACTCAAGCTTGAAGGAATGAATTTACCAGGGTATGGGACATTTGTCGTACTACAGCACTTCTTGTACTTGAACAGGGTCTCACCATAAGTGTACACAGGTCATAATTCTCTGAAAGTCGAAGATGAAGACGAAAATGATGGTAATATGGCTTCGAGAAAGAGGCCATTTATGACTTTGCATAAGGCAATAGAGTAACGTCGCAGAATATGGCTATGTGGCTTGCCATCTTCTGAGGCAAAAATGATTATCACCAATGCCTTGATAGTCCGGGATCGGTTTTTCCCTGAAATTTCATCATCATTTGAGCAGTGGCTAATTAAGTGCAACTTCTATGGTTTTTCAGTAGGGAACTACTGATGTTTTGGAAGCTTAGGATTTTGTGGGCGCCAGAACTGCCTAACTTTTTTACTTAGTTACTAAGATTGCCTCTTTCAGCAATTACTGGCCAAAAATAACAATACTTTATTTCTTCATCATTCATACTCAAAGCCTTTCAGTCGGTTGCCGGAGTTGCAGCGACTCAGTTAATTTCCAGGCTAAGTCGCTCGATTCTAACCGCCGAGAATTCGGAGTACGATCACTGCAATTCGATTTTCCGTTAGAGTGATATCTACATGTACCGCGTATAACTCTGTCCAAGTGGAAGATCAAGCCGTACTTGTAGCTCAGAATTCTTGTACCTGACAAGTGCCCTCTCGAAAGCTCTCACGCACGGAAGAAACGAACTGGAAAATCTGAACAGTGACTGACGCAATAATATCTGGATTTCCGGCCAAAAGTTTCCTCTTCTTACTCCTTGAAAAATCGCTGAACGTATGTTCTTTCCGTCCTCATAATAATGGTAGCTATAAGCCCATGGAACCTTGACTTTGTCTTGTCATAATTCATGAGATAAGAATGCCTTGCTCCATTCTTCGATTGCAGAAGAGAGACTGAGCACCCACTCTATAGTCGCGATAGGATCTTCCAATCTTGATGTGTGGGATCTGAATTGGAAGGTGAAGCTTTTGCCAAGTTGACTTACAATTCTAGAATTGTTTGGTTTCCATATTACAGCCGAAAGTTCTTGCGGAAGCTTTTGATCCAAAACTTTGCTACTTTTTCTGTCGCTTTGGCGGACAACATTGGAAGCTCTAGAGTAGACCGAATTTTTGACAGCCTTCAGGATGTATTCCTGTATCTCTTGGCCAACCTAGCCATCGCGAGCCAGTAACCGCTCTTCTAATAGAGACGTTGACTGCGCTCTGTACCTGGCACTTATTCTTGATATCGATCAAACGTTTTTCTCATCAACCAATTGTAGGCCAACTTAGTCGATATAAAGAGGTCATAATACTTTGATGGTAAATGTAGTCACTGTTCATTGGCAAGGGACGCTCTAATAACTTTATTCGAAGACAAACGATCTATGAGCAAATAAGTTACAATCCTAACTACTTATGCTCTCGGAACAGACTCGTTGCATACATTATTGTGAAAGGCCTTGTCAAACAACCCGGGTTTATTATTATCTGCTCATGTTGCACAATGTACCAAAACATCATCTTCCAAATTCAATGCACTAAACCTACAGTGACAATCTCTTCCAAAGGCATATTTAAGCATACCGCGGTGGATGAGATTTCTTATGGAAAGTCTCACACCAAGAATTCCTTGCGGAACTTGGGTCAGCTAAGTTACTTAATTCTTCAATTTTCATTGTTTTAGTTCGCAACTGCGATACCTATTTCAAAAACCGCTCATCTTATACAATGATGAGATAGTCACCTCCGATACGCACTAGATCGCACTTACTGATGAAGTCCAAGACCAGTAGCCAGGTACTCCTTTAAGAAACTTCTTGTGAAGTGCTTGATTCCATACGTCGATGACAGTTCCGTAGAAAATGTTCGATAAAGAGATCACAACATTCAAGTTACCATTTTTCACCACAGCGGTCCGGACCACACCCAAAATGTTCTAATTGGAACCTTATTAACCTACTTGACGAAGATCTAAACCCAGCAATTGTTTGCAGGCTCTTTAAATGACTTTCTGTTTAAGTATTTTCAACTCTGAGCCAGCGCACCCAATCTCACTCTCTGTCTTCGCGAAGACTTGCGTGAAGAGATCAATGATAAACCTTCATAGTATCTGAGTCATTAGCCTACTATCACGCTATCGACTTCGCATCACCATTGACTGGAGGTTACGACAAAACTGACGCGAGAGATGAGATGCGGATTAGACATATCAAGCATGTGACTTTTAGTGAAAGCGATGAGTTACTAGATCGGATATTCCAAAAACCCAATCGATAAAGAAGTATGCGAGAATCGGGAAGTAATGGTGTTGCAGCAGCTTTGGACACTCATTCGTTCTTTGGAAATTCAACAGCCTGACCTCCCTCAAAGAAACTATCGGAATGAATTTTATCGTCTGTTAAAGTTTCACAATCGTTAAATTGTATTTAAGTGACGCGCGCCTGTGGATGGTTTTAAGCAATTCTGTCACTCTCTGGTAAGAAAGATATGGAATCCCCGCGACATTATTACAATAGTGATAGGTTGCTGCGTTTGTAACGAATTGATTGGTTATTTTTGTCACTAATTCGGTTGGATAAAAGTGGAAGCAACAGTTGATAGATTCTTTTTGGCCCAATTTGTTAATGCTGAAGCTGACGCAGGACAGATGCGGGCATTCCATTCTATTTATGAAGTTGACGCCAGATTTGAAAAGATTAATTACCAACAAGTAAATGGGAATCCTGGATTCTAATCATATTGATTGATTCACACTGAGTTCTTTTAAGCTATACGGAAGTTTCCTATTACATTAAGCACTAAAAATTTGGGTCGGTACTTCCCGTATTCTTTGAAGGCGGAATCAAATTCGACGGACTCACTGTCATTAGAAAGGTACTTTGTCAACGGTATCTACTTTCATCAAAAGCAGCGCAGCCTCTTTACGTCAAATGCTTTCCACTGCGGCAGCTCGAAAAATTCTCGTGGTATCAGTACACCTAAGCAATCACAGGAACTGTAGGTTTTGTGACCTCGACATCCGCGGGATGAGCGGGCTCGCCGGCTTCTTCCTCGACGAGAGCAGTAGCTGG
This sequence comes from Lachancea sp. 'fantastica', assembly GCA_900074735.1. NCBI lineage: Eukaryota > Fungi > Ascomycota > Saccharomycetes > Saccharomycetales > Saccharomycetaceae > Lachancea > Lachancea sp. 'fantastica'. The sequence continues at coordinate 16,509 of LT598475.1, forward strand.
GGCGGCCTCTACATCCACGGGACCGGACTCGTCAACAGCATCGGCGTCTACTGAAGCATTAGCGATTGCCAACCCTGTAAAACGACATAGGTACGCACGCGTGTCCTCTGTGTGCACCTTGCCAGCGAGAACGGCGTTCATGGGCACGGAAACGTTCTTGCAAAATAGGGCAAGCGCACATAACGAGAGAAACGCTGAGAACGCTGCGAACGCGATCGAAGCCTTGCCTACTCTACACTCTTTGGAAAGGCTCTGGAAATAGTAACTGAAATCGAAATAGCCGTAGGATCCGCCACCTGACCAGTAAATTTCGCAGGAGTACTGATCGTAGCCGATTCCGAGAGTGGCACTAGCCCCCACCCATAGTGCGAAGATTACAACCTCGGATGCAGATAAGGCAACCACAGAGTACAAATTCAGCGGCAGTTTTGCGGAAGCAACGACAATCAAGTACGTGAGCGAAATAGCCGAGACGGCGAGTTCGAAGCCGGAAGTGCTACCAGAGTCGACGAGGAATGCTATTAAGCCTAGTGCTGTGATAGTGGAAGCGAACTGCAAGATCCGAAACGTCACCAGAAAGACCCTGTGCGAATACCAGGCGGTAGGGCTACTAATGGACTCTGTTACGTGTGCCAAGTTTTCGTTTTGGTGCTGTGTGGAGGACATGATAGGGTCTTTGGGGGAGCACTTACTAGGAGAAAACATCATCCCGGCTGATACCAGCGAGGATGCTTGCTATTTGTAGTGTTTGACCCAGTTCTGGTCCGACTGGAAAGGCATTAGATTTGCTCCGCGGCATTCTAGTCCCGCTCATCTGTTTTGATTTGGTGGGCACAGCATCACGGCTCGAGCTCAGAACGTATCGCAGAGCGATCCAAGCGGCCCTTAGGGTCCAACTATGATGACGTGCCAAGGTAATAACGGTTGGTAGAACTGTCCGCTATGAAAAGAAAAGTCCTCAATCCCCTGGCACGGCCGCAGGTGTTCTAGGTGGCGTGATGTGCGTTATGAAGAATATATACAAATCACGGAAAGAGTCATCTGATGAGTCCTGGGAAGGAACTGAGTCACTTTTTTGTCACGTGTAAAGTGATGCTGCGTTGAAACTAGTCATGTTTAACGGGTTGATCCGGATCACAAATTGAGTATCCCAATTGGGTCGTAACTATATACGGAATGGGTCGTTGATCGGTTCCCAAATTTGTGAAAATCAGATACTTTTCGGATACTTAGCTCTTGTCTGGAAGACCCCAAATTTTCTCATAAAGGCACTTACCCGGACGTAAATCGGGATCCATAAATACGTGTCTGTTCAATATATACAAAAAGACACACGGTCCCTCATTTGAACGGCGAATTCCGTGCTCAATACTATCGGTTTTTTTTGGCGGTGATGTGCTCACACATATTACAGCCCAAATCCTAACATTGAAGGTTGCCTTTAGTCACGTGTAAGTCGGTGTGGTGTATGGGTGTAGAAGGTAAGTATCAGAGTCCTAGTCGAACAATAAGTTCGGCACACAGCGGGATTGGAAAATTGTGTTTTGATGGGAAAGCTCTGTGACTTATAACGACCAGAAATAGAGCCTAAATACCTTGATCTAGAAACGTGAAGTCACACAAAATGGTAGTCACGTGATCCTATCACAAAAAGGCTAAGTTCTTTGCACCAGGACGAAGTTTGAAAAATCAGGTATTAGCAGTGTATGAAATCTGACTCTCATTCTCACATCAGATACCTCAGGAATGCTACATGCCTCAGTAAGTCTATTTAAAAAGAGTCCCAAAGCTTTGATCACGTGGTCTCCATCTAAACCCTAATACTACTCTTTTTTTTCTACATCAGGGTCTTTTCGTGTTAAAGTACCATTTGCATCACACCAGTGCTGTCCAACGGGTTGCAAAACTGGCCGGGTAAAAAAAAATTCATAAAATTTGAGGACCCATCTGCTAAATAGCTAGGTACCTGAAAGAACCCGCTTCGGGCAAATCATAACCTGTCGTACAACCCGCTTAGAATTGAACTGCAACCTGAGAGGAACCTGGACGCGTTTTTTCTAAAATGTAACGCGTCTTTTTTAAAATGCAACGCGTAAACTTTTGAAGATATAAAAGGTGACAAAATTCAGAATTCATTACTTCACATTCAGGAACATGGCTCAGGCCACAGTTTCTACCAACAATGGAAGCCCCTCTTATGATTGCACCACATGAACTAGCGCCGAGTCCCAGTACTGATCTTGAAGGGGATACGGTTCTAAGTGATCCTGAGAACCACCTAGGTGACTTGCCCCACCACAATACAAAAAAGGCTCTAACGCGTCGAAAATCACAATGGATGCAAAGGTCCGCACTTCGCAAGCACTTTCGACTTTCTCAAACAGATGGTTTGACCACAGCTAGCTGTATACATTGCGGAAGAACCTTCTACGAAAGCAATTCTACGGGTAATCTCTCCAAGCACGTCAAGAACATTCACCCCTGCCAGTACAGATCCCAAAAGGACTGCAACTATAAAGGAGCGTTCACTAGACTCTTTGATCATGAAATCTCGCTCGCTTCCGCTGCCGGGAGAAATTGCTCGCGAGTGTAAGCACAGTCCTGGCTCCATCGGGACAATTGGCGTTTTTGACGGAAAGACTGTTGCCGTTTTCGTTTGTCAGCTCTAGAACGTGGAAATGGATATGTAAGGCATGTCCAGAAATGTCATTCATTCAATCTCGCACCACGATAAATACAAAACTCGAAACCTACTCCCAATGGTTTGATAAGGCACTCGTTGCGGCTCTAGAACAAACCGATTTCATAAACTTAGAGCTAGATGTGTGGACTGGAGGCAACGGTCACTCTTATTTGGGTATTGCAGCTTCATTCGCTCCGAACTTGCTGAATGAAAAGATGTTACAAGGCGTTGGAGAAAAGGCATTACTCAATAACTGTGAAGAGACCAATAACAGTCACCTTTTGGATTTTGTTGATATCAGCGGCTCACGCCATACAGGTGAAAGTCTGCATACCACGGTCGTGGAGGTTTTGAACCGATTTAGAATAACAAATAAAGTCCTCTCCTTTACCTCTGACAATGCTACTAATAATACGGCCATGCATTCTTTCCTTCTTCACAATCTCATAAAACCTTCGAGGACGACGGCATTCAAGAAGACAAAAAACTTTCATCATGTTCGCTGCGCAAGTCACATTTTGAACCTTCTGTTTCAGGAGATCGTGAGAAAGCTGAGGGAAGATGAGAGGTTTGAAAAAGGCTTGAGAGATGTTAGTGCGTTCGCCAAAATAATCAAGAGGTCATCTCTTTTAAGGTCTGCTATAGCGGATGCTAGATTACCCTTGGTGCCTTCGGCTCCCGAAACGCGGTGGATTTTCATTTGGAAACAGGTCGCTACATTTCTAAAGCATCACAAAGGATATTTAGGGTGGGCTCAGAGTTTGAAGTCAAATGAACAATATCACAATGTCCTTCCGAAGATAGAAATGCGGCTGCAGCTCACGGACGAAACAGTACAACTCTTAGAGTATTTTACGAGCTGTTGCTCGATCTTCCAGCTAATGAACGATACTTTGCAAGACAACAATGCAAGCAACATAGCTAATGCAGTCACTTTCTATTCCACGATGAAGGAATTTTATGACTTATGCAGCAGGGGTGAAACGGAAACCATTCCAGCTTCTCCAGAGGGGTTTTTTGATTTCACCTTCATTAATGGAAAGTTCGAACTCTCTGAAGAGATAAAGAGTACTGTTTTGAAAGCCATCATCTCTTCCAGGTCAAAATTCGACGAATACTTCGAGTTGTATGAAAAGACGACATCTACTTTGTTGCGGCGTTCTTGGATCCTAGTATCAAAGGCGATTATTTAAGAATTTTTGGTGATAATGAGGGATCAGAGCACTTTCGAAGGGTAGAGGCATATGTCAAGGGCTACCTCAAGCAGTGCCAATCCGAAAACCATCCGTACATTGACAATATGCTCAAGCCAGTGAACACGAATCGCGTCACCAAGTTCAAAAGGCTAAAATTGCATTTCAAGCAGCCTCCAGAAAGAACCTCTAAAGCTCTGGAAGAATGGGAGAACTATAAGGCTGATTCTCATTTAACTTCAGATTCTTTGACAGATGCCGTGAAGTGGTGGTACTCGCGGCGTTTGACCTACCCTCATTTGTTTCCGTTGGCTTTATCCATGTTGTACACAAAGTTCAGCACATGCGGTATTGAGAGAACATTCTCTATCAGTGGAAAACTAATGAGAAGCGACCGCAGAAGTCTCGGGAGCGCTAATGCGAGGAGAATCATGCTTTTAAGAGACCGCTTTTTTAACTTCGGCCTGTACGACAAGGAACTTCTACTCACGAAACCGGGCGATGCCGATGATTTTATAAATATATCATCTGATGAAGAACCCCTTGAGGATGATTGTCAGGATGATGATTACGGTGTTGATGATGATGATGCCTATGATGATGATGACCATCTCGACGGTCGCTGGGCGGCGTAATTAGTATTTTGACCAGTATTTAGCCCAGGTAGCATTATACAATTCATATCAAGTCTAAACGTTTTTTAGCATCGCGAACAAACATGAGCTGCTCCTCTTTGTCACCGAGGCGATGTGAGGTGTTCCCAACCCGTTAGCGACGCTATTGAATGTGATTGAAACTCACTGAAGGATCCGTAAATATTAAATTATTAATACTCAAAGACCTGATTGAAAAAAACAGCAACCCGTTAAGTACCCGAATTTTGCAACCCGGGTTGCAAATTTTTGATCCGGGTCAACCCGTTGGACAGCACTGCATCACACACACACACACACACACACACACAGGATGCCAGCTTTACACTTTTCCCAATTTTCCCTCTGCTTCCGCACCCTTTGTTTAACGTTCTCCACCCATTTCAGGGTCACAGTTTCCCCTCCCCCCATCTTCTAAACGATTTCGCCCAACCAACCAATTCTCCGCTTCCGCTCGCTAGCTCGCTCGAGATCCGGATCTGTCTCTAAAAGGCAAACCCCGCAACACGAACCTGGTTCCGTATTCCTGCACCCTGAGGCCATTGAATCGATTTCTCCACGTTTCCGGAAGAATCATCCTATTTTCTCGGAAGAGTTTTTCCGAAAACGCTGACTCCGGAAAATTGATTTTTCAACAAAACGTCATAGTTCGGAATAACCAGAAGCCTTCCTTTACTCGAGAAAAGCTCGAAATCTAAACAAAAGGTATCCGTCCCTTCGTGGCTTTCTTTTGAACATCCGTACTTTTTTTTGTGGGGAAAAAGGACCCCCGTTTTTCGGTCCGACTCCGTAACCACATCGGTTCTTTTGGAGTCAATTGCGTTGGAAATGCATTGCTTGGAGATTGCATTGCTTGGAATGGTCATTAAACACCGGGTCTTCTTCGTTTACAGAGAAAAGCTCAATTTGGGAAACAACAGGTGAGGAATTTACACAACAAGATGAAAGAGATTCGGCTCCATTCGATTCCGGATACTACGATCTCAATCTGTATAAAAGGCGCTTCAAATATCACTTGTAGTCTGGGCTTAACATTTTCAATAATAATAAGTTTTTCTTGGAAGTAGGCAATATAGATTTTCCAATAGAAGGTTTACCAAAAAATGAAATCTGCAAGGAAGCTTTTCGCAGTGCTGGCTATCGCTCTCGAAGCTAATGCTGCTTTCACATTCAATGAAACAGCTATAAAATCGGATCGTCGTCAAGATCCAGAGCGGCCACTCGCACACTTGACCCCCAGTGTAGGATGGATGAACGATCCTAACGGACTGTTCTACGATAATGAGACCTCAACGTATCATACGTATTTCCAATACCAGCCCAACGACACTGTGGCAGGGTTGCCATTGTTTTGGGGCCACGCCTCGTCTGACAATTTGATCACTTGGGAACACCACGATATCGCTATCGAGCCACGCGATGACTACTCCGGTGCGTTCTCTGGATCGATGGTGGTGGACCATAATAACACTTCGGGCTTTTTCAACGACTCGACTCTGCCAGGCCAAAGAGTCGTGGCTATCTACACTGAGCACAGCAATGTGAGCCAGAGCCAATTCGCAGCCTACTCGCTCGACGGCGGATATAGCTTCAAATACTACGAGCATAACCCTGTGCTTGACATCAACTCCACCCAGTTCAGAGACCCCAAGGTCTTCTGGCACGACGAGACCGAGCGCTGGATTATGGTCCTGGCGTTGTCGCAGGAATATAAGATCCAGATCTACTCTTCCGAAAATCTGACTTCGTGGGAATTCCAATCCAACTTCTCCCACCATGGTGTTCTTGGCTTCCAATATGAATGCCCAGGTCTTGCGAAGATACCGGTCATTCACGAAAGCCCATCCAACGTTACTCTGCACGGGATGAACTCCACCACCAACGCCACTGCCCATAACAATGCCAGCTCAGTGGACCACAAATGGGTCATGTTCCTAAGTATAAATCCCGGCGCTCTTACGGGCGGTTCATTCAATGAATATTTCATTGGTGATTTCGACGGTAAAACATTCACTGCCCAGGATGCAGCAACTCGTGTCTTGGACCACGGAAAGGACTTTTATGCATTCCAGACCTATTCTGACACTCCCAACGACGACTTATTGGGCATTGCTTGGGCTTCCAACTGGGACTATGGCTTTTACGTGCCAGCTGATGACTACAGAGGATCAATGTCCTTGGTTCGCAACCTCACATTGCGGCCTTACAATCCCAACCCGGAGACTACTGAGTACACGTTGTACAGCGAGCCTCTCGTCAACTACACCCAGCTGCATACCAATCAGTCGATGCACAAAACCTCTTTGAAGCTGAATTCCGAAGAGTCTCAAATTTACCGTTTGGGTAAATATCCTGACGGCCTCTTGGAGTTTTCTCTTGAATGGAAGGTCAATGCAAGTGCTGTTGCCTCGAACCACGTTTTCGCTGATATGTCTTTGTACTTCAGAGGTGTCGAGGATGATGAAGAGTATTTGAGATTGGGCTACGCACAAAATGCGGCTGCCTTTTTCCTTGACAGAGGTAACACGGATGTCGATTTCGTCAACGATAATCCATTCTTCAACAACAGAATTTCACAGAACATCGAAACATACAGATTCGCGGAAGACGGTCTTCCTGTCTTTAAAGTTCGGGGTTTCATCGACAGAAATATCATCGAGTTGTTTTTCAACGACGGTTCGTCCACTTCGACTAACCTCTTTTTCCTAACGGAGGAGAACTACATAGGCTCTGTGGAAATTTCAAGCGGGGTTGACGACGTCTTCACTATTCTGGACTTTGAAGTGAAACAACTAAGTCTAAAAGATTGATGGCGGTATTACACGCGGAAAGCTTTTTGTCTTAAGTGAATAATGCTTACACTGTAAGAACGATTTGCCTGCTAGTGTCATACGCAATCAGCCTTTACCATCATCATAGATATACTTGAGCATATCTCCTTCGTTGTTACTTATGAATAATTACGTAGGCATTACTAGATACCAAAACCATGTTCCAACTAGCTCAAATGGTAAACGTCGTTTTTCATATAAAATCGAAAGTGAGGAGAAAATTCATACTTTCATTGATCTACCTGAACACTGCTTGACTCTTTACGCAGTATTTCTTAGGGTGTGAACTTATTTCACATTTTTTACAATTCAAGGCCAACTTCTTAGTGCTCCGGCCCCAGATCCTTCGCTAGATATAGCCTCAGGCTCATGTCCAGCACACACAACGTCTTTACGGCGTCAAACTCCGCAAGTATATTTGCAAGTTTGATGCGATCCGTCCACTTTTAGATAGTGAGTTGGTTGAATTTCAGTGGTATCTCTGAGTAGTGGCATTGTTCAATGACATGGATGACATACAAGATTTTTGGTCGAACTTTTCTATTTTACACACAAAAAAACGCTTCCGAAACCACATCGGTGGGCCGGTAACCCAGACCGCAACACCGTGGACACACCACGAAAATCCATGAGATCTCAATAAAATAAGCACTTTTGACCTCAAAGTGTAAAAGTATTTTTTTGTTCGGCAGCGCCCTAGAGGCTTGACCGGGGCTCCCAAAAATTCAACTAGTACCTTGCCTGGTTAAGAATCTTGGCCAAAAATCAAGTGTGACTGCAATTGAATAGATAACCACTTAATGCACAATTTCAAGGCGGCTCGAATAGCGGTATGGCCTTGAATGCTCCAAGCAACCCAACGGAGCAATGGCAAATCTCTTTTCATTCAATGAATTGCCCACGCTCGAGACATGTTTTAGGTCTTCAACTAATCGAAGCATTTTCTCGCATCATGTTTTACCGTCTAACGGAGTTTTGATAATGGAGATATTCACGACAGGAACGAGTCGCGCCTCAAAGACGCTATTTTGAGTGAAGGACTGCAAAGAATTAAAAGGCCAGTCTTCCCAAAACATTTATTTCAGATGTGTGGCATTTTTTCTGTCGAGCCCAGGGTTTCCTAGGTTCCAGTCACGAAGATCCCACTGGTTCAAAACATTGAGATCAAAATATCGATGCATAGAGCATGTATAGCGGAAATCTTAGCTGGAATCGACAGAGTAATTCTTGATGGTAGCTGAGACACTATCAGATTCCCCACTTGTCAAATAAGTGGTGGTGGAGGCACTAGCACATGGAATGTATGACCTGCAAACACTTTCAGTACTCACAATAATACGATTTCAGGCCAATAAGATAACACCATTCGTCTTTATGGTATCTAAGGTAAAGACAGCCGTCGTAGTAGAGCCAATAATTCGCCCTCGCCTGTGCTGTGGTGGTTACGGCATACTCTAACGACTCATTACCACCAGAGAATCACTTGTACAGAAGAAAAGCTGTTTTAGATCCTTCACATGTAGTTACATGCGCACGGCAGCTTGCATCTAAGTTTCTCTCAGGTGCGACAGCCTTAACTTGATCTTGTTGGAAATTTGCTGAAATTTGGCCGACTCATTTGCATCTGCGATGATGAATACAAGACTATTACACTTCAAGATGTACAAATCTTGAGGTCGCGCAGCCGCCGCCACTGAAAAATTCAGAACGTTAAACTGTCAGCCAATACAAATCGGTTTATTTCCTTGAAAACCCTGGCAATGGCCGCAGCTATAGCTTGCTCATGATAGTTTGTTTCGCAGCATGCAGCAACGTGGTAGAGATTATCTTATTCAAGAAGCCCACCAGAGTCATCTTTGCTTCAAGCAAAATCCACTTGCTAAGCCTTCAAGTTGTTGAGTTTAAAGGGTACTCCACGGTCACCGTCCCAGACCATTTCATAATAGCCGGGAGTGATATTTTCTCAGGCGAGAGGATCGCAGAATTACCGATACTTCAGCAATGAATGTAAAGGGAGAACGGAAAGTGAGAAAAAGCGCGAGCTTTCTTATCGAATCTCTAGTCGCTGCAAGAAGCGCTACGGTGAGTCCAAAAGTGAAGGCACATCGCACATCATATGTATACACGGCAGTATTCTCCGTGATACTTGTAATCTCGATATACCTATGCGCACTAACAAGTGCGCTTGATGCTCGAAGAAGTATTGAGTTACTTGCGCGGCATCCCTCTGTAAGGTTTTCGAGGACATGAGCAGTTCAAAATTAGTGTTTGTAGGGCTCTACCGAAGAGTCGCCAATTATAATAGCTGAACAGTGTTTAAGAGCTCGCTATCTTTTAGGTGTGTGTGGATGTGTTTTGGCTCATTCAAAGCGCACATTCCATCGGCTAATAGTGATAGTGCTACTCTTGATACCGAAAGCTAACATCATGTAGCCGCGATAGTCTGGAATCACAGCAGAAAAAGGCATCTTTACGTTGATACCCTCAATTCAATGAGTTAGCTCTTTTCAACCCTCGCCCTCAAGGCCAACTTACGCCTTACTCTCTGATAGCTGGTGCAGGTTTTCTTGACTCGCTAGTTTGGCCTGATTTAATTCCCCTCATTGATACTTTGAATGCCACAGCTCACTGAATGAGGGCGTGATTTGTTCACATAAAAGCGTTCTCTTAGAGGGCAGCTAACGATGGTGCATTGATTGATTGAGACTTCCATCATCTTCAATGATCAAGAGATAACTCGAGCAAAAGGGTCTGCAAAAACGTGCGACGGCTCTGGGTGAGCAGCTCTCCAAATTGGCAAAAAACACCGAACAGCTTCCATAGTCCACGGAACCGAACCAATTTCAGTGCTCATCTTCAATGAGAGACGCAGAGCGTGCGTCAGAATGTGCTTCGAAGAGAAGGAGCCAAATCCTGTTTCTCTCCAGTGCTTCGACTATTTCAAGTCTGAAGCGTTTGGCATCTCTGATAAATCTTTACCGGTGTCATGATGCTTCAAGTTAAGCGTTATAAACCCGTTCCTCCAAGTTTCATAATTGACAATAAACGTCAAGAGACAACATGAGAATTGGCTTGTAGACTTCTCGGAAGACTGTAGATCTCCATCAAGTAAAAAAAAAGCCTATCGCAAAATTTTTGAACACCACGGTGCTATCCGTAAATGAGCAATGCTCAGCCGCTCACATCTATCTCTTTGATACGTGTATATCCCGTAATCGGTGCCAAACCGCTGGGTGCATCAGAGTCTGAAGCTGCCAATTCGAGATTTGCCCACAGTTCCTTTCTGTCCACCCAAACCTGTACCGAAGATCGCCACATGAAATTTTCAAGCCGGACATCGACCATCATGCCAGCTGAACGTGTATATCCTTCAAAACAAATACAACAAGTGAAGCGGTGTATGCACAGGAAATGAACTCGTGTGGGGACCAATTTGCAGCTGGCAGCCTTTCAATTTTTGAGTAGGAAATAGCAGCTGCGGGAAAAAAACAAAGACCGAAACTAGACACTATCGAATTTACGGGTCCACATTAACCTTCGTGAATTCGTTTGTTGACTTTTGATAGGAATTTGAAAGTTGTCTTTACTTCTTTTTGGTGAAGAATTATTATGCGTTTTGGTCCAAAATTCGGCTAAAGAATCACTTATTCTTCATTTTGTTCTTTGATGTTTTAAGAGAGCATCAGAGTGAGCTGAATTCAGCATATTTCGGGACTTGCAGCGTCATAATGTGCGTCATTCTTCTTGTTTCTTAAGTGATCTGTGTGACATTATGAAGCGTCTTTTAATTATATTGTCAATGTCATTAAGTAACGTTGATGATCGAATTTGTTGTATGACAAGAACTCGTAAGCCTCATCGATTAAACGTTCTCTAGAATCATCCAATGAGTCTTGAAAAGGTTCAGGGCTTATTGCGGCTCTCTGAAGGTTATAAGAGCTTGAACAATCTTTGTTTCGGCGTTTGAAAATTAGGCAGCGTCAGATCAATTGTCAATGTTGTAGAACAATTCTGATATATTTGATGTAGTATAGAGGAGCACAGCTGGCTCGAAAATCTGGTAATTTGTGATCTATAAATGCCTGTTTCTTTATTGAAGACCACCAAGACTCAAACACCCAGGCTTACCAGCAGCAGGAGCGGCAAGCATTTTAAACACAAGCGAGCAATTTCAGAGCCAAAAGCTTATATAGTCTACCTTCAAAATGAAAAGAATCAATAGAGTGTGCACATTTCCGGTTTCTACGCCAGCAAGACTGCCATCCGCCAATTAAGTGGTGACAAGACCCCTTTGTTGGAGCCAGAATTTGAAGTGTCCCACGATAATGCCTATGCGCATAATACTGCCCTCGGTGGGGCTGGCAGAAAGTTTATTCAACAAGGCAGATATTAAAAAGTTTACGAACTTGATCAAGCTTTGTAGCTTTAATTGTTTTGTAAAACTGAAGAAATAATCAAGAATCCTTTTATGTATGCGATTGCGCTCATTGTGGTATAGAAACTGGGTGCTGGAGTAATTGTCCAGTGAGTATTCGATCAAGTGGATTGTATAAGGTAGACGAAGTTGGAGCTTGCAGAAACTGCAGTCTGGGTAGAAAAAACATGGGTAAAGGCGGTTTTAAGAAATCAAGAAAGACCTAAAACTATGCATACGTATCTATCTTTCTTCCACCATGATTGGAATCTGGCTCAGCATTGAAATGATCTTGTAGCGAGCCGTCAGATAGTTGAATAATTGATGGATTTGAAAATTATATGTTTATCTAACCGACATTGCCTTTCAATCATACTTCGGGTTCCTTACACCTACACCTGAGAAAATGACAGCTATAAGAACAGCAAGAATTCGGACCATAGAGCAGTGAAGGCTTCACTTGTGAGCTGAAAACGTGTTTGTTCTTTCCTTAATTACCAGCTAGTCGATCGTGCGACCGGAAAATTCTGGCTCTCACGATGTGCAACATTATGTCGAAAGCGTTCTAATGCTGGCTGGCAGATTTACCGTATGCAAATCTGAATCTTGTGTGATAATGCCAACACCTTTTGCAGCTTTGAATTCAAGCTTTTTCTGTCACAGTGCCGCGCTTAGGCCGTTCGGGCCAAACAAGATTGACTAAGACTTCTTCGAGCAGAACCTCTGTTCAAAACCACAGGAGGGCACTTTGTTGCATTACGAAAAATTACTGATCGATGACTGCAAATTCATCCCTCATCAAGTTCAATTCCTCGTTTACCGGTAGTATCACTTTAAAGTTTTGTTCATTTCCGTTCATTGCAGTCCTCGGATAGCATATGTTGGTAAGAGGACAAAGTTCAACTTGCTGAGGGCTTTTTTACCTATTGAATCCTTTCAGAGAAGAATTTGTTCAGCAATCGAAGACAACCTACAAGAGCGCTGTAGTCTTCGATCTCCCCATAGCCCTGCGCAATACTTATAGCCAAAGAAGTTGCGAAGTGTTCTGGTTTCTTTGTACCTGCTTAGGCCGGACTGTGTTTTACTCGAGTAGGATGCCACCGCATCCTTGAAACCTGATTCTCATGTTGTTCATTTTATAAACTCGAAGGCCGATGGTGCTTTTGCTAAGATTCTACAAAAGATGTCTTCTGGCATGCCCTTAAGCTTTTCAATAAGCAGCGAAATAGGTGAGCTAACCTTGAAGACTGGGTTAAGAAACTCTACATGCTCTAAGAGTTGAAAAGCGAATCACTGAAGATTCACAATTACGGTCGAAAAGGCAGTATGCCCGTCTACTCTCAAAAATCAACAACGTCACAGGTGTGCTGAAACATACACACACTGCCCTAGTATCTCCAAGCATTACGACACTTGGCTTCTGTCGCGCAGTCACAAACAAGAAGCTTTTATAAAGCTCTCGCGATCTTGTTTCCACGTTCGCAGCACTGTCAACTATCGCCATTATACTCACATTTCCCGGGGGACAAACGATGAAGCGACACAACAACTACATGTGCTCTTTCTCCCTTGAGAAGAAGAATCACTTGAAGATCGGCACATACTTCGAAATGTGTGAATAATGAAGTTATTGGCTTGAATGGCCTTGAGCTGATTCAATCTCGCCCAACTAAAGTCAAATTCTGCTTTAACACTCTCAATGTTCAGAGCGCGAACAAATCTCGAAAGGCTTGAGGCAATTGTATTCGAGGAGCTTGGTAGTCGAGATAATGCGCAGCAAATCTGCGTGGCCAGCAGTCAGCGAAGCACGTTACCTCATTCAAAAATCTACAGTAGACACACTTTCGAGGAAACTATGAGTGTTGGCTATTCCAAAGCTCGGCCCAAAGACAGCACTAATTCACTGGCAAATTATGGTTACTACGCCACGAGTTTGGCCGCTCTCATTGAGCGATATTATTTTGAAAGGAAAATGATTCTCATGGCATGCGCTGATTTGAGGCGCACTATTGTCTCCAGGACTTAAACCAAGCCTTGCAATCCTGGTTCGCAATTGATTGAATCCGCAAAGAAGTTTTCAAAACTAAGCTGAGAATAAAGACCTCAATAGTGCTCTTCCGGGAGGGCTCATTGAACTACCAGAGTCTCTATTTGAAAGATATTGTACAGCTCTCTTCGTGCGAGTGGCATTTTCACATTGATTGCTAAGAGATTCTTGCTTCATGAACTCTTTTCCTAGACTGTCACAGCTAGCTACAGTTGTTACCTTGAGCTGCTGGCAATGCCCTTGGCGTCAGATTCATGACAGAGAGATCTGGACCACGTGATGCTCGATAGCGACAGAGTTGATATAGAAACAGCTTTTAGCACCCAAATTCTAAGCTTCCTAGCGCTTACGATGCAGCGAGCAACGAATGGTACCGCCCGGTATCATTAAACATTCCAGAAATGTCCTGACTAACCGTCAAACCACACAAACGGAAGTGAAATTTTTTCATTTCCATCGATTGAGAACCGATTCCCAAAATTGTAAGGAAGGCAAATATTTTAGCCAGCCTATAGGACTATTCTCTATACACTTGAAACAGTACAGAAGGATAGACCTCTTGGCTACAATCAATAACAATAGTCACCCGTTCTCAGGAAATAGCTAAGCACCGAAGGTATGGAACGGTCGTGTACCACGACACAACACTGCAGAGACTCAATCAACTTTCATAACGAGTATGAACAGCATCTGCATATAAAAAGATCGTCGCGGTTAAGTTATTCGAACAGCTCGCTACTATGATGTCTCGGTCACTAAGTGATCCGTGATTGTAGATGTCAAGCAATCTGGGTTTCTTAGTTCAATCTGTCGCCGTCTTTTATCACGTGCCATAGATCGTCAAGATGCGAATCTGACGTTATTCTATGGAAGAGGACTGGGTACATCGAACTCCAAACCGCTGGTTAGCCACGAAAAGAAATCTGTCTTGGCATTTACCATGTTTTGGTCCTGTGATCCCATTCCAAAAATTGGAGGGCCACTCTTAGGACTTTTGGACGACTTAAACTTATACACTGATCTGCTCGAAAAATCAGCCGAATGCGGTTTGATGAAGAGAAGACCCTTGCCCATGTTTGGATTTACAAACAGGCAATTTTCAAAACACGTCGCAATCACCATGGTCATTTTCAAATATCTTTTGATTTACACTACCATTTTTGAAGCAAGTTGCTGCCGTCCAATAGCACGCATCTGTAAGTTCATGTACGTTGTACCAATATATCATACATAAAGATTTAAACGACAAATGCTTCACTCAGTTTCGAATTATGGAGCTGCACAATGATGTATAAAAACTTGGCTCAAATGCATATGTCAAAGGCAAGAAAAGCAGCGCTGTTGCTGGAGTTCCGCGCACAGAGACATGGGTCTTGAGGGAAAGTTTCAAAGGATCCTAAGACTACACTTCAGGGTCCTCCATCAGGAGCAGGCACTGGAAATTCCTACTAAATGTGAACAATTCTCACTTTATTGTCAGCAAATCGTGAGTTGTTGCCGGCATAGAGTGCCAAACTCAACTTTCAGTCTTCCAGGTGGGTGTAGCACGTGAAAAAAACGACGATACAATCGAATGCGTAATGGCGAAGTTGGGACTGGAGTGAAGCCGGGCTCCAAACTTCCCCGTCTTTTCTATATAGACCCAAGTTCCAGACAGTATCCCGTCCAGCACCATTGCCAACTTTTACTGTCACCACGTATAGGCCTCGATTTTAATTCAGTCATATCACTTTGTACTAAATCGACACCAAGATATATAGGATTTGAAAGAACGCCAATGAAATGGCCTCTGAGATCGTGAAGGTAGTCACACAGATTCCTCAGCTATTTGAATCTCGTGCTACTTTTCTTTATGCATGAATAGCTTTATTTTCACTTTCTGAGCTGATATAAGTCGATCCGCCTCACACGTTTGAAACCCGGGTCCCAAACGGGTTGTTTATTGTGAGGAGCTGACTGATTTGAAAACCTGGCAATAAACATAACAGATCACCGAAATATAACATGCTATACCAATAACGCGTTTCTAGCCCTATCAAGAGTTGCAGTTCGGTAATGAGCATTGACTTAGCCGTATCATGTCACTATGTACTAATCTGTCACAACAACATGATAATGTTCCCAGTGAACAATATGGCCTCCATTCCCACAAAAGACGCTTCTACAACTCACTCCCAGTTCAGCAATCATCTACTTCGCTGCCCATTTCTTTAACTTCAACATCGATAACTTTTTACAACAGCTAGCGTGCTTGTCACGTGAGTGCTTATCGATTCGGTCCGAGCCTCCGAGGCCCGCCGAATCTTGGCAATTTGAAAAATCAACTACCCACTGTCATCGAGCATAGATATAAGGGCATCGCAGAAGGAAAGATTTCAAAACAGTACCTACTGAACAACACCTTTCGATGTTGTTTATTTCGACAATATCAGCTTGAAATCAAGTGGCTGGCTGTTTCGGTCACTTTGAGTTGAAAATCCCAGCTTTCAAACGAAATCGCGATGACAATAACATTGTCCAAAATATGGCATTCTAAACCTGTGAGCTTTATAATATCGCAATGGTTTTTTATCGCTCTAGCTATATTCATCGTTCTGGCACGATTTGTGCCGAATTTTGCTCGCCAAGGCGGACTCATCAAGGCTCAATACACTATTGAGTACGGTGCCGTTGCATTGATTTTCTTACAAAATGGTTTGAGCATGTCAACCAAAAACCTATGCGTCAATCTCTCCAATTGGCGCGCGCATTTGGTGGTACTGGTAATGAGTTTTCTCATCACCAGTTCGATTCTTTTCGGGTTTTGCTGCGCAATTCAAAGCTCTCACAGTTCTGAGATCGATGAGTGGCTATTGGTAGGTTTGATTTTGACAGCAGCAAGTCCAACTACCGTGGCATCCAATGTGATTATGACCCAACAGGCCAAGGGTAACGATTTGCTGTGTTTGTGTGAGGTCTTCATAGGAAACGTCTTGGGTGGATTTGTCACACCAGCCATAGTACAGATGTACCTCAGCACGTCGCTGTTTGCGTTTGGAAATCCAAGCAACGGCTCTAGCGTGCGTATGGTGTATGCAAACGTCATGAAACAGATCGGGCTATCCGTTCTGGTACCGCTATTTGTCGGACAAGTAGCTCAAAACATATTCCCAACCCAGGTATCCTGGACTCTGAGAACATTTCGGATGAACAAGATCGGTAGCATTTGCTTGTTGCTAGTGATGTTCAGCTCTTTTTCCACGGCTTTCTACCAACACGCATTCACCAGCGTATCCGGCATTTCCATGGTGTTTATCGTCCTGTTTAACATTGGGATCTACCTGTTTTTCAGCGTTTTGTGTTTCGTTTGCGCCAGACCTTGGTTTATACCCAAGATATTTCCCGAAGAGCCCAATGAAACCTCATCGCAGGTTTATGCGTTCGGCTATCGCGTCTTGAGACCTTTCTACTACAACAAAAAGGATACTGTGGCGATCTTATTTTGTGGACCTGCGAAAACAGCGGCCCTGGGTGTATCACTCATCTCTTCACAGTATGGTAGCGATTTTCCACAACTGGGGAAGTTACTGGTTCCTTTGGTACTTTACCAAAGCGAACAAGTCGTCACAGCGAAGTTACTCGTACCGCTTGTAAGAAGGTGGGCTGCTGATGAGGATGAGGCTAAACTATCCAGCAAACAGGACTTAGAGCTAGCTTCTGCAGAAAAAACGGATGCGACAGATAGTTTTGAGGCCTCTTAGATCCGAAATCATGATGTGAGGGGTGGTGATACTGTCAGAATCTAGCAGTCCGTGTGCAAACGCAATCGAATTCTGATGGTGAACTCGAGACGCATGAAATTGATAAACGCCGATGTTCCCAATCAGTAGAGAACTATACTGAGCAGTTTATGAAACACAACTCTTTCCCCAACTTCCTTTCCGCTTTATCGAAATCGATATTAGAAATGGTGCCCGGATCTTCCACCACTTGCTCGAACATGACAACCAACCTGCCAACACCTTGCATATGTTATAAAAATTCAGCTTGGTCGTCTCAATTTTATGCATATACTTGCCTTCGACCCACAACAAAGATAAACCTTGGGACACACCTGACATCGACAAATAGACGATTCGGGAGTTTCTTCCTGAAGACAATGCTTCGGGCTTACCATTTTCAGAAGAGTCCAGTTTCATGACTCTGTTTCCAAAATACCGAGAAGTGTATCTAAGGTCAGTGTGGAACGACGTCACCCGCGCATTGGACAAATGCCACATATCATGCGCCCTGGATTTGGCGGAAGGTTCGATGACAGTGAAAACAACAAGAAAAACATTCGACCCAGCCATTATACTCAAGGCCAAAGAACTCATAAAGCTTCTTGCTCGCTCTGTGAGCCATGACAACAAAACTCTCGAATGCTCTAGTTGAAGAGCGCATGAGAAGGGCTATCTGGTTGTTGATGAGAGAAGTGATACTTCGAATTATGTTGATTACGGCCATGACAACCTGAAAAGGCTTCATCGTGTGAAAAGTCTCATTACGATAAAATCTCAGAGATCTAAAAAGTTCGACGATCTACCTCAAATCTTTCACAAAAAGGGCACAAAGAAGGGCTACATGAAGATATTCGAGGCTGCGTGGTCACATTAAACCAGTTAGCCCAGCAACTTGGCTCACCATAAGCAATCCGCGCTATCGCCAAAAATTCTGGGAACGGACCTCTCTATTCCTAACAGTTTCCTGTCACCGAGTTCAGTGCTCGGACGGCCATTTGAGACTTTCAAAATGTGACTCAGATAAAGCGATGGCTTATACTCATACAACAAAGAACCCTTTGCGGCTAAGGGCCTTAACGCAAGGCTGCCGTCGTCCTACGAAATTTTCAAAGCGTTATCAAAAGAGCTCAAATACAAAACATGGTGTCGAACGCTGTTGTTGGAAAAATGCATTAGCAGTAGTGGCTATCGTGTAGCACTGGAGCTATACAGCGGCATTCAATGATAGCATTTCCCGCATTCCTGATATTCGCCAACAGCCTTGGATATTGTTGACTCGAGGGTTCTCATAGTATACCTTTGCTTCCCCTCACGTTCCACAAATGGAGGAAGCGATGACTTGAAGAGGCTTCGTGGAGCAAAGACCAAAGTTTGAATTAATACGGAAGTGGAAGGAGCGCGAGATGTAATCCTCCCCGCAAAACATGTTATAATAGAAGTTCTTTTTGAAAACTCGGAATACAGAAAAGACTAAACCCAAGGTTTCTTGAAGCACACATTAGGGAGGCCTTCTCGGAACTAAATAAGTAACGCAGAAAAGCAGTCCTTTGTATGCGGGCTGTGAAGAAGTCTCTCGTGAACTGCACCTGTCTTCAGTATCATTATAGCCATAAACGTCGTTTTTTGTTGATCATTACTACACCAAAACACGCAGTATGGACCCTCCACTAGGTTAACTATATAAGTGATGATTTGCTTAAAGAACTCCAGATTTACCTGAACAGCAGATGCCATGATGGTAGGTATAATAAACAGATAAACTGCACTCGACTGTGCATGAGTATATCATAGGTTTTATCATTCATACATACTTAGTATAGGGTATCTAAATTAGAATTACAATAAGGCCAATGGAAGGGCCAAGAGCAAGCCTGCTCTGAGAACGTTGGCCGAGCCTTCATATGTAGAGATCGCCGCGGCAGTGCTGGAAGCACCGGTAGATCCTTGAGGTTTGGAAGAGCTGGCAGAAGCAGCTGGGGTATTAGCAGCTGGAGAAGAGGCAGAAGCGCCTGGGGTGTTAGCACCTGGAGCAGAAGCAGAAGCACCTGGAGCAGAGGCACCTGGAGCAGAAGCAGAAGCACCTGGAGCAGAGGCACCTGGAGCAGAAGCAGAAGCGGTTGGGGTGTTAGCACCTGGAGCAGAAGCAGAAGCACCTGGAGCAGAGGCACCTGGAGCAGAAGCGGCTGGAGCAGAGGCACCTGGAGCAGAAGCACCTGGAGCAGAAGCGGCTGGAGCAGAAGCAGAAGCACCTGGAGCAGAAGCACCTGGAGCAGAAGCAGAGGTAGCTGGGGTGTTGGCAGCTGGAGCACTACCGCCAGTTCTGGTGGCACCGGTGATTTCAGATAGCGGGCAAGTGGTGGTGTAAGAGGTCACGACGCCAGACTCCGTAACAGTGACAACAGATTCGGTGTAACGCGTAGATTGAGCGGCTTCACTAGCATCACTGTTGGCTGGAGACGCCGACGAATAAGTGGTGGTAAATGTGGATGTTTTACCTGACTCAGTCACAGTGACAAGTTTCTCGGAATGAGGTGGTGCAGTGGCACTGCTCTCAGTTCCGCTTAGTGGACATGTCGTTGTGTAAATAGTTTCAATACCAGAAGACGTAACGGTCACAACACTCTCAGTATAGCCTGTGGAGCTAGGCGAAGCTGGGCCACAGCTGACGGATCCAGAAATAACAGAGGCTGGGTACGTAGTACCAGACACGGTTCTGGCAGAGACAGTGGTGGCTGGCATTGAGACGCAGCTGCTTTCCGAGACAGGAGCAAGTGTAGTGAAGCTAGATGGAGCAGAGCTCGATGGACCAGAGCTGAAAGGACCAGAGCTGGAAGGACCAGAGCTAGATGGAGCAGAGCTCGATGGAGCGGAGCTAGATGGACCTGGGTAGCAGCTGGTGGTGCCTGGAACAGTGGTTCCTGGGACAGTGGTGCCAGACACGGTGGATCCTGGAACGGTAGTACCTGGGACAGTAACACAGGAGGAGACTGGAGCGGAGCTAGATGGAGCAGAGCTCGATGGAGCGGAGCTAGATGGAGCAGAGCTCGATGGAGCGGAGCTAGATGGAGCAGAGCTCGATGGAGCGGAGCTAGATGGAGCAGAGCTCGATGGAGCAGAGCTCGATGGAGCAGAGCTAGATGGAGCAGAGCTAGATGGAGCAGAGCTGGAAGGAGCAGAGCTCGATGGAGCAGAGCTCGATGGAGCAGAGCTAGAAGGAGCAGAGCTGGTAGGAGCAGAGCTAGAAGGAGCAGAGCTGGAAGGAGCGGAGCTAGATGGAGCAGAGCTGGAAGGAGCAGAGCTCGATGGAGCGGAGCTAGATGGAGCAGAGCTGGAAGGAGCGGAGCTCGATGGAGCGGAGCTCAATGGAACAGAGCTCGATGGAACAGAGCTGGGTGGAACAGTACTGTTGCCGTACGAGAAAGAGCTGGATGGACCAGGGTAGCAGCTGGTGGTACCTGGGACAGTGGTTCCTGGGACAGTGGTTCCAGACACGGTGGATCCTGGAACGGTAGTACCTGGGACAGTAACACAGGAGGAGACTGGAGCGGAGCTCGATGGAGCGGAGCTCGATGGAGCGGAGCTAGAAGGAGCAGAGCTCGATGGACCAGAGCTAGAAGGAGCAGAGCTAGATGGAGCAGAGCTCGATGGAGCGGAGCTAGATGGAGCAGAGCTCGATGGAGCGGAGCTGGAAGAAGCAGAGCTGGAAGAAGCAGAGCTGGAAGAAGCAGAGCTCGATGGAGCAGAGCTCGATGGAGCAGAGCTAGATGGAGCGGAGCTAGATGGAGCAGAGCTCGATGGAGCAGAGCTGGAAGGAGCAGAGCTGGAAGGAGCAGAGCTCGATGGAGCGGAGCTCGATGGAACTGTGTTGCAGCTGGTGGTACCTGGGACAGTGGTTCCTGGGACAGTAGAACCAGAAACGGTCGTGCCTGGAACGGTAGTGCCTGGAACTGTGCTACAAGAGGAAACTGGGGCAGAGCTAGATGGAACAGAGCTCGATGGAGCGGAGCTAGATGGAGCAGAGCTAGATGGAGCAGAGCTCGATGGAGCGGAGCTAGATGGAGCAGAGCTCGAAGGAGCAGAGCTCGATGGAGCGGAGCTAGATGGAGCAGAGCTGGAAGGAGCGGAGCTCAATGGGGTGGAGCTGCAGGAAGTTGAAGTAGAGTGCTTAGATCTGTGAGTACGAGAACAGGAGGTTGACGTAGAATGCTTAGATCTGTGAGTCTTGGAGCAGGAAGTTGAGCTCGATGGAGCGGAACTGGATGGAGCGGAGCTAGATGGAGCAGAGCTAGATGGAGCAGAGCTGGAAGGAGCAGAGCTAGATGGAGCAGAGCTAGATGGAGGTGGGCAAGGACCAGGAGAACAGCTGGTGTAACCAGAAATTGTGGTTGGGCCAACAGTGGTGCATGATTCACTTGTAGTGGTTGGACTGTAGGTAGAAGAAGGCTTGCTTTCAGTAGTAGATAAAGAGCTCGAAGATGGAGATGGCTTCGATGAGCTGCTGCTGCTGCCGGCCGGGCAGGTTCCACACTGGTAGTCCCAGTAAAAGCCGGGAGCATCAGTCTGAGAGTGCCCCTGGTTGTCAGAATTGTTACAACCGGTAATCAGGTCAAAAGACTGGGAGCTGTGAACGTCACATTGTCCGTTGTAGTCGTATTGAATCTGGAAGTTTGGCATCCAAGATCTGCAGTTCTGAACATCATCTTGTCCGTAAACTCTGAAAGTGGCGTCGTAATCAGTAGGGTTGTCGACACGTTGGACATTGTGCTGTCTGTCAAGAAGCTGGAAGGTAGCGCCGTCAGGTCCGTTGATACCAATGATTTTCAAGTCGTTAATGCAGTTCAAGCTGATCTGCTTTTCACCTTGCACGTGAATGGTAATCTCGTAGATGTTGTCTTTGACCCATTTGACTCGCTTCATCGAGATGTCGTAAGTCATCCGGTTTTGGTTCTTGGAGTTCCAAGTGAAATCCAAGTTAGGACAGCCGTTAACGACATGAGCACATTTTTTTTGGCCTTGCGATTTACCTGGAAACTGGCTGGGATTTGAACACCTTTTCTGTAAAGGCGAAGCATCCACCGAGTTTGCCAACGATGCGGCAGCGGAAAGAAGCCACAAGTAATGCATGGTTTCAAAGAAGCTTCCGTTGAAGATGTAAGGCTTTCTTGGTGTTTTAAGGTTTAAAGGGAAAAGAGAGAAACCAAACCAGAAAGTAGACTTTCGACCTGGACCCTTTTATACAGTTCTGCTCCCCGCCAGGCCATTCGGATGCGTCGACAAAAGTCCGTAAAGGTTCGTCTTACTCCGTCGTCACAACAGTGTTGATTACTGCAAAAACATCCTAATGCAGAGTGCGACGTAATGTTTACGGACAACAGTTCTTCGTGTTTTGGGCATTCTTCATACCGGATTGAGAGTGTTTGAGGTGAGCCTACACCTGTTTCGTAGCGGTTCTCAGTCGCTCCTGTCGGCCCTTGTTTGCTTGAAATTCTTCATGGCGCGAACCGCTTCGCTTCGCCTAAGTTTAGGTCGTAACTGTGAAAGCAGTTCTGCTGTACTGTTTTTCCACAGGTCCAACCGCATCAAGCACCACTTACCGGAGGCTGTGCACTTCCAACTGGCGATGACGGTGAGTTGCGACTCCCACACCGTCGCCCATCGCTGCTAAAACATTCCAACCTTCTACACTCCGTCCACTCTATCCTGCACGGTATATGCATAGATCATGCAGAAGAACAAAATCAAACGGGAAATACGCAAGGTTCACAAGACTGCAGAGAAATCCCAAATTCCTCGTAAATGGACTGGAGAAATCCCACGCCTAATTCAGCGAGCGCACAGCTCAGAAGAGTATTATTGCTTCGTTTTTTTTTCTTTTGAGTGGCTCCCTCCCGTTCCTGATCTCAGCGCACACCTGTTTTGTTGTATGGGGCTAAATTTTCCTTCCTCACTCCGCCCACTCATCCCGTGCACGCTGTGCTGTGACCATGTTGTGTGCGGCTGAGCTCATTTCCCAGCGCAGTTGCGTGTTTTGGAAGTGACGTCTCAATTTCCTGCATATAGGCAAACCGTACGGCAAGGCTAAACTTAGTACAATGGGTTTACCGGTAGAGCTTACGTGAGAACCTTCTTGCATTTGCCATTGTTCCACGACCCATGTTACTTTTTTCGGTCTGTTCTGTTTTTTTCCTCGAGTCATCGACGCAAGAATTGACGGTTCATTTAATTTGACGGTTGATCTCAGAAAAAGCAGAGGAAGACGCTTGAAAACATGAACCTGTAACTGGCAACCGTTATGCGGCAAGAGCACAGAAGTAAACGTTGAATAGCCACGACGGGTGGTGCTTCTGCTTTTTTTTTCACTTTTTTGTCAGAGCCTTATTTTCTCGCGACAGTCAAGAGACTGCGTAGAAGGCCCGATAGAGAAACGAGCAAAAAAGACGAAAAAGACAAAAAGGACAAAAATTCTGGAAGTAACCGCAACCTTGGAAGACCTCACAGGCAGACCCGGACAAATTCAATAGAATAAAAGGCACACACCGTACACCGTTCATACCGGCCGGAATCACACACAGAGGCATTTTTCCACGGTAGATAGTGAAACGTGAGCCGCATGTGATCTCGTGGAAGGCCCACAATATCGTGGATGAACGAAGTGGAACAGTAGTGCTTGAACAGCGGAATGTTACGTTGTTCTGAAATTGTGGGGTTTTGATGAACTCGAGCTCCGGGATGCTCAGCGGAAAAGGTAAATAAACAACACTGCAAGCCCTTAAAATCGTGCTGCGTGTGGAACACGCACGCACGCTTTCGAAGACGCTGTTTATTGCGTCAATTCCCGGACATGCTTTTGTTTGGATTTTTTGGCGCTTGGATTGCGTCCTGCAAGCTCTCCACACTCGGCGGGAATGCCACAGATCCTTTCCTCGAGACACCAAGCTCCGGGGCAAATCTATTTTGGTTTCTTTGCTGGATCTTTCTCGTAATATGACTTCATTCTTGATCGTGTCGGCGGCCATCGTTTACCCGTGTCTCAGGGAGATCTCGGCTCGCATGCACAGAATGCGAGCCTCGGTTGAGAAGCTTGTAGAAGCAGGGCCGGGTTTAAGTGGTGTCGCATGTTTAGTGGAACACTAGAGATGAAGGTTTTGATTTGACCTTTAGGAGTAGTCTAATGGTTGTTTCCCAGGAGTTCGCGTAAACTCATCTTGGTAAAGACATTGATTGTAATAATGATTTATATCTTGATACGAAATTCGTATATAGATACACATTCTAGGCCTAAAGATCCAATTCGTTGTAAATGACACCCGGGATGAGATGAGCCAACTGAGCAGTCTACAGAATAAATGCATAGCCAGTGACCTTCGACACATCAAGTGGGGGGAATTCCTCGATCGAAGTTCACACATACAATAGTTTTCTTGTTCACTCGTGATTGTGATCACTTAAGACGAGACATCTTCGTCCTTCCCGTAACGTACGACATGTACTCGCGCTACCATGGACAACTCGATTCTAACAAGATCGTTCCTCTATACCACCATCTACACATTCAGGTTACCGTCTGGTCAGTGTGTGTTCCAAGAATAGCAGGTCTTCTGTCTTGTTTCTTGCTGCAACCAAAACACGAGTTTGGGTTATACCAGATCCGGCTGTTAGCTGTCGACGTGGGTGAAATGGTTGACCCAAACGCTATGTGGAAACGTCGTGACTAGGGAAAAATGGCATCTTTTACCATTCCTGCGCGCCAGAATTCTCATTAAGGCAAGAGCAAGAGGGCTTTCTTTTCCACAAATGTGTTCACAGTTTTTTCGAATATCATTTACGGCGAGCGTCGCATTTTCCCAGTCCACTAGTCCCATCCGACCTAGACAGGCATCCGTTTGCAGCCCTCAAATAAACACCTTACCCATGTAACACAGAGCCAGTCCCAGAACAGCCATGACGACAAGTCCAGCGGGCTTCCGTCTCATAGAAGTTGGAAATAGTGCATACACATTCAAGCTGACGGGAATATCTGGTCCCATTTTGTTTGGAAAAGTTTGGGCCCTGGTAAATCCTAACGAGCCTGAAAGACACTAAATGACGCTAAACAATTCAGAAACTTTCCAGTGCGGATAGTTGCTCTCTTTTCTCAAAGATCCTCGACCATTCGCTGAGTTTCTCCTCTAACCTTGGTCCCATCTCTCGTTCTAGATCCATGGAATTTTTCACTGCTCATCGCTTACCTAAGCGATCCAGAAGGAATATGCACCGAATAACGAACGATCTCAACGAACGCTGGACGGAACCTCGAACGGTCAGTGTCGGCTCCTCAAGAGAAACACTGAATCTGAACAGCCCTCAGTGATACGGAGTCGCGGGCAAAGAAGGGAAAAAACCACGCAAAGAAAGAAGAAGATCTTAGGCCTTGAAGCAATAAAAAGAGTTGGCTCAAATCGTAAAGCATGGAAGAAAGTACGGTCATTCCTCCTCCAATTCACCTCAAAACTTTGGTCATACCAGATCTGATCTCAATGACGAAAACATACTCATTGCGAATCAAACTATGTTGGTCACTAGGAGTGTTTGCTGCTCTTTTCGTGATTTGCTTCACTGAACTACGTTAATCCATCATCTATAAAGTGTTGCTTCCCTCTGGTCAGAATGCGTTACATACTTCACCACACCTGCAGTTCGTCGTAGTAGTCTATGCGGCCCTCGTGATGCATTATGTGGCCCGCAACGTAATGCCGTATTTTGTCGTCAAGTCCAGGGTTCGCGCACGAGACGACACCAATACTCCCAATTGCGGACTTGCAAAACTCACTCACGAGTTCTCCCACATCGGGCTTGTATCTGTGCACTTGTATCTCTTTCGGCCACCAGTCCTCCGCAAAAGCATCGTTCTGCTGAGGTCGAGTAACGTAAATGTGAATCTTTATCCGTCTCTTTGCACCCTGTATGCGGATCTTCTCGCTTATGCTTGTAAATGTATTCTGCATGGAGGCCAGAAATGCTTCAGTGGGCACAATCCAAACAAATGTGTAGTTGCCGGCTTCATCCATTCGATCAGCAGCTTTGCTCAGGTAACTGAGCGGGCCTGGCAAACCCGCGCCGCTTGTAATCAGTAGAGCGTTGTCATGGAGTGCCAGTGGAGCCTCATGGCCGTATGGGCCCTCAATTGCAATCCTCAAGGGAGCTTTTGTGCCATCGTGTGGGAGGGTCTCGAATAGTTCTCTGGTAAGGCCCTTCTTGGCCCTCACGATAACTTCCAAATTGTCTTTACCACACATCAGCGTGAAAGGGTGCGATTGCCAAAACCATTTGCGTCCCAAGAAGTACAGAAATCCGTAGCATCCTGGGAAAAACTGGAATCGTTTGGATTCAACGTGCGGCACAGTGATTTGGAAAAGTTCTTCCTGAGCTGATATGCAGCGAGCATAAGCGTTTCTGTAACCGCCAAAATTGAAGAATAGACGCCAAAGCCGAGTGGCCCGGTCCCAAGCCCAAAATCCTATGGCTAGGTATATCCATCCTAGCCATCCAAAAGTAGCACAGTGCTTCAAGCATCCCACAATAAATACCAAGGCCAACACGATATGGATCGTCAAAAAAATCTCATACTGTCTAGCTTTTATCGAGTGAATTGAGTGAAATATCAACCCAAGGGCTGCCAATGTGGCCCAGACACCCCATCTCCAGTACCCGAAATCAAAGAAGAAAAACCAGAAGGATTCCTTCAATCGCACAACCACATACACGGTCCACAGCAGTGAATGGACAAATGCATACAGCGTCATTGTCCGTGCTGCCCATTTGTGAAAAAATATCAAGTTCGAGTACGGAACGCCCGTGAGCTTAAGCAATGGGTTATTTCTTCCGGCGAGAAGAACCGTGAGGGGGATTAAACCAAAGGCTAGCCCACCACACCGGTTCGCGACGCATCGCACCAGAAAGAAAAACTTGGTGTCCACGTTCGAACTTACAACCTGGAAATTGTACAATGAGATTGCTGCGTTTGTCAGGAGGAATATTGTCAAGGCCACAGCATCGCCTCTGGTAGGCAGAAGCACCTTATAGAAGGGAAGAGGTCTGCTTTCGGTATGATGCGTTGTATCGAACAATGCGGGGACCAAAAATTTGGACCTTGCAGTCCTCACGAATTTTCCGTTGCAACGAGTGTAGCGGGCCCAAATGGCAAACAAAACTAAGACTAAAACGCTACCGTTGATCACCAGATTGAAGTCAAAAGCGGCAGTCAAATTGTAGAACGTGTAGTAATAGTATCGGTAAGTCGCAGAAATGGCACTTTTGGATAATTGTACGGGCGCTGAGAGACGCTGTCCAACGACGTTGACGTCCTGCTGAGGGTCCTGTAGAAACTGCGTCCCGTTGCGCCAGATGTCCCAGATCTGGTTTTGCGAGAAATTCGTGCCTGCCACACTGCTGCACGTATTCCTGTAGCTATCCAGTCGGTCTGTAATACTTGCTTGCCCTTTTTCCGTCAGTGACATATAACAGCTCATGGCTGTCTGCATAAATGGCATATAACTGCCACAAGCCTTAGCGTAAAACGAAGTTTCCAAACTTTCCTCGTAGGCCCATTCCAACCGATCTGCTTCGGAAACGCAAGCCAGAAGAACCTGCAACGACTGCGGAATCGGTTGGGAATGGAACGCCAGTGCTATACTCCTCCATGTATTACTCATGTTGTTGCAATACTAAGTTTTACAATGCAACAACGCTTCCCATAAGCCTAAGGACAAACGGCACAAACACTTGGTTCATATAAACCTATAGATCTAAATACAAGCAGGTAAAGTGAGCTCATCGACTTAGCGTCAATGCTAGTGTTTTTTGCATTGTCGTTTTGTTTATGAACTAGTGCTATTTGCACCCAGGTTATATAAAAATGTCAAAAGTGACTGAATAACATGTTATGATGCCAAAACATAATAATGGCATTTGAATATTTTGAAGAGTGTTCTCAGTCGATGGAATCCATTCTGTTGCCAACAATGAAACGGCAATGAGCCATTTGGTTGTACGTGAATATCGTTGCTAAGAATCTGCTTATAGCGTAGGAATAAATAAAATTTAGTATAACTAAGAAATACAAGTTCTTACAAGATTCATGATATTATGGAAAGCGGTGAGGGTGACACAGGACCTTTTGAAAAAAGTGTGACCGTTTGTGCTTGCGTGTGTATCGAATTTTGGACATGGGTAGTCTTAGTCTTGTAAACTTTCCGGGTCGTGTGTGTGTGTAATGTAATTGTTCGTTTGTGTGTGTGTGTTTTCTCTTTTTTTGAACGTAAAGATCGTCGCATTTGGTGATAGGATAGGTTGAGTTGGATTGAGTTGTCTGCAGGAACACAAGACATGAGTTGAATAGTTCCTAGGT
Organism: Lachancea sp. 'fantastica'; assembly: GCA_900074735.1. NCBI lineage: Eukaryota > Fungi > Ascomycota > Saccharomycetes > Saccharomycetales > Saccharomycetaceae > Lachancea > Lachancea sp. 'fantastica'. The sequence goes on from LT598475.1 coordinate 45,477, forward strand.
TGGTTTGAAGTGAAATATTTCTTCGAAAAAACCACAATTATAAGTGAAGTTTATGGTTTTGGCCGGTGCGGCGCAATGCGGAGCGGTGCTGGGTGGCTGGAGCTTACAACTGGTCGGCGAAGGGCAAGTTGCTCACGTCACCAACGGCAGCGTAGCTGAATTTGCCCAGTTTGAAGTCCTTGACCTTGTCTAGAGACACGGTCTGCGCAAAAGGCTCGGTCTCGTTCTTCAAGGCCAAACGCAAGACAGTGGCGTCCTTGGCAGCAGAAATGTCCTGAGACTTCTTCAAAGAGGAAACAACCTTCTTGATGTTGTCGGAAACAGCAGCGGCGTCAGCACCCTTCACGTAGAGCGAGAACAAACCGGCGTTCGAGTAAGAGTCGAACTTGACCTTGGAGATCAATGGCGAAAGATCCGACAAAGCGGACGACAAGTAGGTGGCCAACACTTCGTAGGTAGCAAAATCGGACTTGGCGACTGGCACGGCAATGGCCGCGACAGACTCGCCCTCGCTGGATCTCAGACGGGTCTCACCGGTGTAAGTTTGTGGGGCGCTTTCCTTGGCCAATGAAGTGCCCTGGGGCAACGACGCGAACAACGAGTCGTTGACAAAACGCTTGAGGTCGGCCTCGTTGACACCCTGGCCCGAAATCTCGATGTTGTCGCGGGTGTAGACCTTGTCAGCGTACGCCTTGATGTCGTCAAGCGTCACTTTTTGCACACCGTCGTAGAGCACAGCGTTACCGAGGTCATTACGGAAGACAATGCTGTACAGCAAGTTTTCGGAGGTTTTGATAGGACACGCTTCGGCCTGCGCCAAATCGTATCTGGCTGCTGGAAGCACAGATTCCGGTAGCTCGTGGGGTCTGAAGGAAGTCTTGTAAACCACGTCACCCAAAGCCGACACGTAGTATGGCAAATCCTCCTTCAAGAACGTAGCCTTGAGCGTGATGAACTCACGGTCCACACTAGACTCAAAACGGCCTCCTAGAAGCTCTGATTCACGCACCAAACGCAACGCTGACTTGTTGCCAGTGTTGTGGAAGTTAAATCTCGACAGCAAATGCGCCACACCGTCTTTCCCAGCGTAACGAGAACCACCGTGAACTCTGACAGCCAAAGTGGACACTTTGCTTGCGCTGTCTTTGGCAGAAATATGGTATTGTCTAGCGGCCAGCATTCTCATTCTGGAACCAATCATTGTGCTTGAAACTGTGTTTTTTTTCGTCAAATAAGTATCAAAAAGCCTAGCCAATGCTCGAACCTCAATGCTAGCTGAAGAAATGGATTTTGGAAGACCTCAAAGCTCGATTTTGAGTCTTTGAACCGATAGTATTCCAGTTTCTAGAGTTGATGTACTATTTCGATATTAGAAAATCTTTCAGAATTAGAGATTATGAAGAGAGATAACTATGTACGAGACCGAGCCGATGAAATAAAGCGATATGATTGGCTGAAAAGTAGGATGAGCTGAATTATACTGGTAGATGACGGGATTAAGTGCAAGAATTATGGCATGAAAATACACAAATTTCAAGGATTCTAATGTGTGTACTTTGAGTTTTTTATGTGAGCTTTTTAAGTTGGGTTTTTGGAGTAATTATCATGAAGGTGGAAAATTGCAACTAAGGCGAAAACGTCAGTTGAGTTGAGTTAAGTTAAGAGGCGTTATTTGAAAGCTGTTAATTTTTTTAAGTATAGTGGATATTCGAGTGGAAGAGCTGTGGCTAAGGAGGACTATGAAGTGTCAGTGGACGTAGAAAATGACAACAGTGGGTAAGATTTGATCTGTAGAATACAATTATCAGCGAGACGTAAGGGAAGGTTTTCATTGATAACTGGTCAGATTAGGAGATTTGGAAAACCTCGAGAATGCGGTGTGATAGTTTTACTTTCATTTTGGGGGCAAGCATAGAATATTACATCATTATCCACGACCGTGTCATTGTAGTGTCGTGGTGTATATAATTTATGTCCTGGGGCTCAGCTTAGGGGTGCCGAACAGGCAGGAGAAGAAGTGTTTTCGCATCTGCTGTTCGGGAAAGAGATAGCGGAGTTGTTGCTGGTTTATAGAATAATACACATATAATATTTAGGTCACGTGACACACTATGTGTCAGCGCCATCCTGCAATAAAGTGATATATCTGGGCATACCATCAACCATCGATATTCACGTTACACCACTAAAAACCACTCATCTAGTAACATTGCCAGACAGAGGCCACTATAATTACAGCTATCTTGCCTTTTTCTTCTCAATTATTCAACCACCATCTATCTATCTATCTATGTTTTCAGACTTTCAAAATCCATTTCTGCTCACTGCTGATTTCGACTACTTCCAGCAGAAATATGAAATACTGTCCCGACAGCAGCCCCAAATTCTGCTCAAGTTAGTTTGCCTACGCTAAGTGCCTTTTTCCGTGCTTTCGCATCTTTTCACACCAGTACCCAAGGCAATGTCTGTAAGGAACAAAATGATCTGAAAAATTTTGGTACAACTTTCAGTGCTTAAGCTCATCGCATCACTCTCAGCCAGATCAAAGAACATCCGAAGTAGCTCCTCAGGATATTTATGGCCACCAATTCAGCGACCCCAGAACTGCCCAATGATACTGAGCAATTGTCGGGATCTGTAGCGACATTGGACGCGCGGGGCGCGAATCCTGAAAGATTTCTTTACAAAGAGCTCTGTCGCACACACTTGGGAGAGAGAGCTGCTGCAATTATCGAAATTCTTGTTTCCAAGGGACGTATGTCGGCCAGGGAACTGTGCGATCGATCAGAAATGGATCTAAAAAGTGTCAAACGAATTCTGGTCTCATTGGTACAGCTACGCTGTGTGCAATATTGCAATGAAGTTCATGCAGCATCAGGACGCTCTACGATTTACTACTACTATTGTGAAGATGGTATGCTTTTGATGCTGTATGCTGGTGAAATTGTGGAAACAGTGAAAGAAGTCTTCCAATCTGACCTGGCTGCGCAAATTGTGCAGAATGTGTTAGCTTTGGGCTCATTAACAGTAAAATCATATTTGAGTGCAGGTCTTTCAGATGACTCGCCAGCGCAAGTTTCTTCATTTTTCGTGAAGCTCTGTGAGGCTGGATTTCTGATCCCATTGACAGTAACTGACTATGCCACAACTAGAGACCTGTGGGCTCGACTTTACGCTCAACAATATAATGCAATTCCCAAGACCTCTACGCTGTCGGACCTCAAGAAAAGAACGGAAGCCAAGCAAAAAGCGAAAGAACGTTTCCACAAACTTCTCTGCCCACCAGATTCTGCATCAATCTTTCAAACGGATCCAGAAACATCCATGAGGAAAGTCAATGATTCTGTGCCACTGACACTGAACTTAAAAACATACCTAAAGCTAAGGAGATCAAAACAGTTGGTTCAACTAGCTGCTGCAAGAGTGGGGACCATACCTTCCGCAATCTATAAAATTGTTCTTCAAATCACGGAAAGATTCTCACCAGACGTTATCGATCCGTTGACCAAAACTGGTCTTCTTCAAGATGCAGACGAACAAGCTGCTATGCGTGAAGATTTGATCTTTGCTGAGGAGAAAACGCAAGGGACGAATATCAGCGCTACTGACGTTTCCAGGCTTCTCGCCGATACGCTGGATCTGCGCGGAACCATCGCATCCCAGATGAAAAGACCACGTTCTAATGGCAACGACTCACAGCCCACGAAGAGAGTGAAGACCGAAGACGGGTTTGTGATCCCTTCTTTGCCTACCAATCCCGGGGATGATGCTGAAGAAAATGATGCTGCTCTAGATTTTGATGACAATGACGATGACCCACATTCCGTGATGCTGGTTAACGCTCATCTGAAGCTACTTTCCACCTCTCCAGTGCCTTTTCTCCACGAATCCCAGCCGGGCCAATATTTCGTACCGTATTCGAAATTACTGCCGCTGCTGAAGTCTTCTGTTTACGAAACGCTGATAAGCTACACCCTAGGAGCATCGGCAGCTCGAATACTGCGCTGCATATGTGATAATAAACTAGCATCTGAGAAGGTCATCAATGCAACTGCTTTGATGAAGGAAAAAGACATTAGATCTGTGATCTCCGTTCTCATAAAATATAACGCTGTGGAAATCCAGGAAGTACCACGGACTGCTGATAGAGCTGCATCCAGGTCAGTTTTCTTATTCCGTAATAATGAAAAACATGCCTACGAGTTCATGCTAGAAAACCTTACTTGGAACATTGCGAACCTGTACCATAAGATAGAAGACTTGAAAAACGAGAACTCAACGCTTCTGAAAAAAGCGAACCGTGATGACGTCAAAGGGAAGGAAGTCGAGTTATTGTTGCCCAGCGAGCTAAACCAATTGAAAATGGTCAACGAACGTGAGCTCAATGGGCTCACTAGGTGCTCAAGAATTCTCTCCTTATGGGAAGTGTTTAAATTCTTCTGATATAAACTTCTTGAATGATTTACATCAACTTGTCTGTCTAAAGCAGCTCTCGTATTTAGATATAGCCTTCGCATTCCAAGGACAGAGGAAAAGTCCTCTTTGGATCTTTGAGACGTTACCCAAAGCACAGTAGTAATCACTCATGTTTTTGGCGCTAACATTATTTTGCCCCTCTGAAGAAACACGTAGTCTGATTTTTTTATCTAGACTTTGCCAAGAGTTCGGATCATTAGGGAAGAAAAATGCCGACCTCTGCCATACAGCCATTGTTCGCTTATCCCCAAATACCTGTTTCTCCACTTTGTCAATGAGGAAGGAAACATCGCGGTGTCTATCGAAAACGAGTGATTCTAAAGGTAGACCCTTCAGCTCAGATAAAACCATGCGCAGGTCCTCAGTCCTTCCCTCTAGTATGGTCATAGCAGAGATAGTTAGGGTGACAACCAAATCCTGGCCGTGCTCGCTGACGTAGTCTACAAGCTCTTTGAAAGCTACATCGCGCGTCTCTTCTGAATCAATGCTGTAAAGTACCTTCGCAATCATTATGACAAGCTCTTTGGATTCGCTGGATATCTCCAAGATGCTCTTGAACTGTTCCACAGCCTGATCAAAGTCGTCTGAAAAGAGATAAGCCAATCCCATTACCGCATGATTTGAAATGACGGATCTCTTCGCCCTTTCGTTGTCGTACTCGCTTAAAATGCCCTGCGCCAAATCTGCGCTTTCAATTGCGGCGTCATACATTTTGGACCCCAAGTGCACACGAGCCATCTGTGACTTGATCACAGCAAAGTTGAAAAGTTCTGAATCATCTTGCATCTTTTCAAAACGTCTTTCCAAAATATCGAGTAAGCGGCCCGAAAGAGCCCGAGCAGCTTCGAAATGGTTCAGTCTTTCAAGTGTCAGAATAGCGCACTGCAAGGCGAATTTGTCGTCAGGATCCTTCTTTAGGTATTCATCCAATCCATAGGCCACCGAACTCAACTCTTGAGTTGCTCCAATATCTCTCGCATCGTCTCCATTTCCGATTCGCGTGCCTAGAACACTTTTTGCATAAAGAATTTGAGCCGCAGTTGACTTGCCATTTGAAAGTACGAAAGAGTGAGCGAAAAGACTGGTCGTTTCTTCCGTAGGACCACTTTTTTCAGACACGAGAGCAAGGCCGAGCCATGCTGTGGAATCCTGAGGGGCAATGCTTTGTGATTTCATCAACACATCTTTTGCAAAAGCGACGTCGTTGTGCTTTAATGCCAAAACAGCCATGTCAAACCACACACTGGTATCTCTTGGTCCTAGCGCAGCCGCTTTGATGAAGCAGTGCTGAGCAACTCGGTAATTCAAATCTATGGAGGCAATGCCGAATCCTATCCAAGCTTCGGCGGTGTTTGACTGGAACTCAATAGACTTTTTGAAGCAGACTATAGCGGCGTCTCTGTACTGGCTCATTTTCAAGATAACGAAAGCCATCAACTCAACTATTCCCATGTTGTACCATAGAGAGGCACGCACTGTACGAGAAAGTTTCTCATATTCACTGGAAGCCAATGAATATTTGACCGATAAAATCAAAAATTTCGTAGCAATCACCACATTGTCCTGCTCGAGGTCAGAAAGTAGCGAAGCGTAAAGCACGCCGTCGATTGCATCAATTTCAGCTGTATTCTTTAGTTCAAGACTATCGAATATGTTGACTAGACTTTCCAAAGGCAACATATGAATCTGAGACTGCACTGAGCAAAATAACTTTAAGGCCTTAGACAACACCATCCAAACGGCCTGGCTGCCCGAACAGATTTTTAGAATTATGGTCTCGACATGACGCACAACTTCGGCTGCAGCAGCTACCGACTGAATGAGGTATCCTTGTAAATGAAGTTCTCTTGCATGCTCAATCAAAATCTCAACCAGAGTGACATGATAGTGCTCCTCGGTCGGGTGAATATCTGTGAGCACCCGAAGAATTTCCAAACTTTCTTCATATTGTCCCATCTTAGACGACGCGAGAGCTTTGAAGTATAAAGCATGAGGGTTATCAGGCTCCACCTCGAGAGCTTTCTCGAATACCTTGAGTGATGCTTCGACCCTCCCACATGAGTAGTATGCCTGGCCAAGGCCAATCCAAGACTCTAGATCTGAGGAATCGACACGTAAAGCAGACTGAAACCACTCAATCGAATCCGCTTCTGATTGTTTCTCGAGGCAAGCAATACCTAACACCCGATATGGCCAGTTGATGTTTTGCAGAGCCCTTTTTGACTTTTCCGCTTTAACAACTCTTTCCGCGATTAGTGCTGCTGACGACCAATTGGATAGGCCACAATACTGCTCGCACATGTATCTTCCAGCAGTGAGATCACTGGGGTCCAATTCAAAAGCCTTGAAGTAGCATTTGAATGCTCTTGTCGAATCCTCGTAATACTGGGCGTAAAGATCCCCAAGAGTAGAGTAACTAGCGGCAAAACTGTCGCTCACTTTGATCGACTGGACCAATTGTTTGAATGCATGCTTTATGTTGATCGAAGCCGAGTCCCTATCAGTACTTTCATCTATGACGATGTAAGCTTTTGCTATCCTCCAATGATTGAGGGATCTGAACTCCAGAGTTTTCAAATCCGAACCCTCGATGTTGTTTAGAATATACTTGAATTTTTCGATGGCAACGTCTGCCTTGCCTAAATTCAATTCACTCCACCCAAGTTCAGAGAGAACTTCATAGTTATCTGGGTAGCGCTCAGACACATCCTTCAAAAGGTCGTAGGCCTCTGTCCAATTACGCCTTTCTATGGCTATCAGTCCCTTACCCATTTTTGCATTCACGTTTTCAGCATCTTCTGATAGCACCTTTTCGAAAAGCGCGAGCGCAGTTGAGTGGTTCTTGGGCGCCTCAAAATAAGTATAAATGGTAGCCAGATCTAGCGTGAGTTCCTTCTTAGAATTGCCCAAATGAGCACCCAAACCTTTAACATTTTGTGCACATAGCAGTATTCCCGCTTTGACATATTGGAGAGCAGGCTCATACTCATGCATCGACAAATAGTAGTGCGAAATTACGCGATGTGCCAGAATGCTTTGCTGCGTTTTCTTGATGTTGTCTGAAAACGAGAGTAGAACCTCATCTTCAGATAATCCGTGAGAAGGTTCTTCAGATCCCGGATCAACCAGTTTCTGGAGCCTCTCTTTTTCAGACTCGTCTACTTCGTCGTCAATTGAATCCAGTACAGCATTTGATGAAGCTATCTGATTGGTCATATCATCTTGAAATGTCTTTTCATAAAACTCTTTTGAGTTGTAAGCGGATAGGTCTGAACATACCCAGGCGTACAGAATGGCTGAGAGTGGCTCCCGAGGAAACCTTTTCATAAATCGAGATATCATGTTGGTATCCATGCTATCGAGGTTCGAGTAGTCTTGCCATTCGAAGTACAGCTGCCATGCCAAAAGAAAATCGTGATCCACAATCACCATGTCCTCGACCATTCCCTTGACTTTCAAGAAAAAATGAGATTTCATGTTCGCTGGCATGGACTTTAACACCTTCAATCTATACTCAAGCCACTTGGCTTCGTTATCGCGTCGTTGTTCGTCAGCATCAGTAACGTTGATCAATTGCTGGTACAGTTCGTCAACCTCTGAATCCTTATAAACTTCCCATGCGATAGAATTTACTTTCAAATCGTAATCCGGTTGATTGGCGCTAATTTTCAGCCGCTCTCGACTCACTAACTTCGACACTTTTTGCTGCTCAGCCGATCTGACTATGTTGAGTAGTCCCTGCAAGGCTTCGTTGGGTGATATCAAGTAGCGAGACAAAAGCTCAGCAGTTGGAGTACCTGGCCGCATATGACGCAGATATGACTCCTGGGAGTCTCTGTAAAAATTTTTGAAATTTCGAATGTCACTAATAAGGTCTGTCAATGGTAGCTGCTTTTGCAACAGCAGCTCTGCGTACTTCCCGCACAGGTCAAAGTATTCGTCGAACGATACAACCGTTGGAGCAATGTTGCTAAGCTTAAAAAGCACGAAAAGACCCTTCCAAGCCAGTACATTTTCCGGATCTAGGTCGATTGCCGTTAGATAATGTTTTTTGGATCCTTCAAGCTCATCAATGCAGGACAGGGCTTTGCCCAAAAAGACATGGGCAAAATAGCACTTTTTATCTATTTTCAAAGCTTCCTTGGTGCTTTCAATGCAATATTCATAGTCTTGACTATCCAAGTAACTTTTGGCATCCTTGAGATGTTGTTTAAGGCTTGCCATCGAGCAAAAACAGACAGCTTGGCTTCGATTGTAGTTCCGATTGGCAGTCAAGTTAGCAAGCGCGAGGTCGATTTATTTGGTATATTTGATATTATTGCCAATTTAGAGATCACGTGAAAGGATGTCATTTTTGATATGACAGGATACCGCCAGTGGCTGTTTGGAGAGAGTTATCGTGGACAGTTCTACGTTCTCAAAGCATCGTGATTAAGACACCATGCTTCTGCGGTGTTTGCTTGGAGGTTTCCAACACCTAAAAAAAAAGCCATGTCAGTATAGTATAAAATGATATAGCTTTCGAGAACTGTTGCACAGCTTGTTCAGACCCTGCAGACAGCAAATTAAGTGCGAATGACTTCACAGGTTTGTGGGTAAGACAGCACATATTGAAGTCTGTTTAAGAGTGGGACGATAGTGGCTGTAGTCAAATTTATTTGACAGGAAAAAACGTTTCCTGATTGAAATGTGGCAATTAATGTCAACACACGCCCAAAAAAAAAAAAGCAAGTATAATGACACCACTCTACCATGATATATGATGATTTGTGAGCTGATCTATGTGCGTGTTGTTCACAACTATACCTATTCACGAAAAAAGTCTCGTCGGTCCAGATAATCATATACGAGACTCAAAAAATCAGTAACACTCGAGCCTTTAGCCACGATAGGCCTGCTGTAGCTATAGCATTCTCTAAAAGAACGATTGGGCCTGGATTTATGCTATCAACGCAGAACTTAGATCAGCTAGATAACCATAATCACGTTTAACGAGCTTGACAACTTCTCAAATTGGGCTCGTGAAGTATGAGTACACTATTTGTATGTGCCATAGTAATTCGATAATAATAATAATAATAATAATACTCTGCTCACCAGGGCTCGATGACTAGTGAAGTATCCAGAAACAAACGCTCCACCAAAGATGGAACGGAGTGAGTCTGCATCCTTCTCACAATTTTCAAATGAACAGATCCAGAAGATAAGGGATGTCTTCCAATTCATAGACGACGGTGGTGACGGGAAAATCTCCAAGTCAGACTTGATCAAGACATACGCAAACCTGGGGAAGAATGGTATGGAATCTCAAGTCGAAGAGATGTTGGCCAGCGAAAAAGTGACGGAATTGAGCTTCCCAGAGTTTTTGACGCTGATCGGTGGAAAACTGACCGAATTTCCCGATGAGCAGGAAATGGCAGATGCCCTCCGAGCTTTTGATCGCAGCGATACTCATGAACTTAATGCTGATGTGAACGATCTGAGAGAAAGTTTGAGAGAAGCTGGATTCGACAACACTGCGGTTCTTGAAACGGTGTTGAAACAATTCTCCACCGCACAGCTATCGGGAGAACGCATCTTTAAGGGCAGGAAATTTCTCGATACCGTGGATTGACGACGCAGAAATACAACACGGGGAGGAAAGGGAACAGACGCGGGAAAGAAAAAATAATAATTGAACGTGGGGTTAGGGAAGATGCGTGAAAAGAGTCGTTTTTGGGACTCATTTAACGCTGTGACAATTTCTCGCAAATTCACGTTTGAGTGGCTCCTGGTTTGCCCAGCTTTTTATTGTGTCATTCGCAGATTGGAGGACCTGACACACACACACACACATACACACCTACGCAAATGCTTTCTTGCCCACTCACCAGAGCCGATCTATATGCAATATTGTCATTTTTCTCTATTTCGAAAATGTGTGCGTGTGTTTATTTAAGCTCTTCTTTGATTCTTTTTTTTTGGGTTTGATATTGTACATGGCGAGCTGAATAAGCGCTGTCTATCCTAATGTCCCCGCTCATAGGTCGACGATGAGCTCCTCCACACTCCAGTCCTCGAACGAACCGTCAGGTAGGTATCTTCTGATGACCAATGGGATTTTTTTCTCAGCCAATTCCTTCATTGCAATTCTCAAAGGATCCGTCTCACCTTCAAGATCGACAAAGACTGGTGCATTCATCGAAATTTGCAAAGCTCTGGTTCCCAAAATACGAGCTCTCTCGTATTTCGTCATGTATGGAGTCGTGGTTCTTTCATCTTTTGGAATGGCTTTCTCTCTCAGCGTTCTTCTTCTATTACTTTCTTGCTGCTGTTGCTGGAAGTCATCGGCGCTCAATCCGCCTGCAATGATGGTTTTCCCGTTTTCGTCCTTTGTTTCGCCATCTTTGAATGTCTCTGGTGCATCGTAAACTTCCGCATCCGAGAAGTGATCGTTGTCGAAGTCCTCAAAGTGTTCTGGTCCGTCGTTGAAACTGAAGAGAATAACATATTCAGGTTAATAAATGATGACAAAAGGGTCAATTCGAGAGCTTGAAATCGGCACGAAACTACCGCTCAAAGGCTACTTAGAACTCTAATTCAATGCTCAACATACGCTTCCTCGTAATCTGACATTTCGAACGCAGTCTTTAAAGGCTTGTCAAGGTGTGTTGATGCCTACCGATGATGATCACTTCTTTCATATTCATTATTGAAAAGTTTTTTTCAACTTGTGGCGAGTGGAGGATCAGATGGAAAAATGTGTGGACGACTCGAAGAATAACTCGCTGGTAACGATTGCCAAGAGAAAAATCAATTTAAACTGAACATGAGTGTAACGTGATCACAACTTTGATGCTTTTTAAAAAGTTTTAAAGAACATAGTATGGACTACCAGCACAAATGGCCATGCTATCGTCGTTGATGGAATAAAATTCAGTGTGAATGTCAAATCTAAGGATCGATTGAGTGTTGTTTTATGGTTCAAAACAGTTTGGTTAGAACGATAGTAAAAGATCTAAAAAATACACCAAAACCTGGCTTTCGCAAGTGATGCTTGGAAAATGATAAATTTGCTACATGCTGGTAGAGTTATTACGAGCTGGATCTCGCTCCTTGTTTGTCGGGAATCGTCTTTGACCCATTCATCTAGTCGTTTATCTAGTCACACCGTCGTCGAAAAATTATAGCCTGCTAATATAGCTCATCTCATCTCATCTCATCTCATCTCATCGCTGGAACTGAAGTTTAAACTTCAAAATAGCGAAGTCAGCGAAGGCATTTGCTTGTCATGAATGATAGCGCACAACCGTGTATTAATGCTCTTCCGTCTAGCGAAAGTGGGGCTCGAACGCCGTTCTTAACGGCCAAGAAACTGGAAGAAAACGAACAAGTCATCACTTCCAATACGAATAATCAGAAAACCAACTCGGATACCGATTTTGACTCCGAATCAGGACTCAGCACTTCCTCAAGCACTAGTAGGCCCAAGACGTGGATATGCGAATATGAAGGCTGCAATAAGGCCTTTTCGAGACCATCACAGCTGACGGAACATCAAGAAAGCGTTCACAGGGGAATTAAGCCCTTTCAATGTCCTCAATGCGACCAACATTTCAGTCGGAAATCTCATCTAGAGAGGCATCTTTTTTCGCATTCGCAGGAAAAGCCCTTTCGCTGCTCAGTGTGTAATAAGGGCGTCACAACAAAGCAACAACTGCGCAGACATGAAATTACCCACACCAGATCCTTCCATTGTCCCTACGAAAACTGTTCTGAAAGCTTTTATAAACACCCACAACTGAGATCCCATATCCTCTCAGCACATTTGCAGAAACTGACCTGCGAACACTGCGGTAAAAAGTTTCAGCGTCCTTACCGACTAAAAGCACATCTGGACAAACATCACAATCCAGACTCTGTTTTCAAATACCAGTGCACGCATAATGCGTGTCTGGAAGTTTTCAAGACGTGGACCGCATTGCAACAACATATCAAGGAGCAACATCCCAAGCTTTCATGCCCCATATGCAGCAGGGCCTGTGTGGGGGAATCCGGTTTGGCCATGCACATGAAGGTACACGACACCGCAACTGTTATAAAAAACTGGAAGTGCGAGCGCTGTCCAGATCTGTTTTTTGCCAAGAAAACGGACTTAATGTCGCATTACATGGATTTTCACAAGGAGCTTGTTTCCGATTTGCTGGCGAACGAAGAAATGTGCAACAAAATTCACGATACCGCGCACCAGGCTCCAGTAGCCACCAAATCAAAACGGCGCTCAAAGCTAGGGGCACATACTCAAGAATCTGAGCTGGAATCAATACAAACTGAGGTCACATTGCGCAAGTATTTGGAGACAGGAAAATCTACGGTCTCATTACTGCACCATTCCGCAGGCAGGAAGCTCCAATGCTCTTTTCCGAAATGTTATAGAACATTCAAGACTCAAGAAAGGTACGATCGACACATACAAAAACACAAAATTCACGAATTGAAGCTCAAAATATTACAAGGTCGAGAAACTGAGAAAGAATCTACGGACGCATCGACTGAACGCATTGATCAGGTACCCAGGGTGAAGGATATATAGTTTGGCCAAATGCGCCGTAGGTGGATAGATATTCAAAGCGGTCCTAGACCAAATGTTTAAGAAAACGCTTCAATGATAAGTAGTGTACCATAAGATCATGTCTAGTTAATTATTGGCTGTTTCACACTACAGCGATCAAAATCATGTATAGTCCGCTTTGCAGAGCTACCCTCTTTTCCTACTTTGAAAGGTTCATATCGCTCATGAAAAATAGTAATTCGTCATCTTCGTCAGCATGACCTAAGCTATCGTCCTTCTTAGGTTCAGTCTCCGCATCGTTCGACTCTGTAGAAGCTACAGCAGCAGCCTTGTGTAGCTTAGCATGCGCAGGTGTCGCCATAGTCGTTGGCCCAGAGAAATTGGACACTGACTTGAAAGGCAATTGGCTTTTGTTGTACGAACTCGAAATGCTACGCATTGAGCCGGGAGACGTCGAGCGATTTTTGTTTGAAAGCGCCTGGTTGTTATAGGTGCTTCTACCGATCAATAGATCATCGTCGTCGTCGTCATCTGCAATAGCACTGTCACGAACAGATGTTCTTTGAGCGTTATTCATGCTCTCATTGAGGTTATAACTGAGTGATCCTGGTCTGTCCGCGGAGCCTCTCCTGCTGGAGTATTCGTCAAGAATGTCTTTTCGATAAGAGTTGGAACGACTTTGAGAAAGTCTCATAGGAATGGAAGAATATTGAATGGATGGTGAAAATGAAGAGTTGGGAGAATGGGAATTGGACCTCGATCTGCTTCTCTGCTGACCGACCGGCGGCCTTTCCAGAGACATAGACATCGAAAGGTCGGTGCTTAAGTTATTGTTGGTGTTTCTCATACCTTGGAACTTCAAAAGCGAGCTTGCCATGTCTATGGTGGCAGCTCTATCATTAGCTTTGGTTTTAAGTTCCTTTCTGTCGTCTAGAAGTTTCATAAACTCTAAAAGGTCACTGGATGGTGATTCGTTTGATTTGCTGGGCTTTTGAGGCCGTTCGACACTGTCCGACCTTCTTACACTCGAATGACGGCGCAGGCGACCGAATGAGGACGAATATTTGGAAACGCTGCCGCTCCCTATACTGGAAGGCTCGGGGTGTGATTCTTGCAATGGATTTGAGCTTGTTGTAATGGAACCATTGCTGGATCTTTGAGCTCGAAGGGCGGCGACAACTGAAGTGCCCGAAGGATTTCTGCTTATGCTGTTACCCTGGATGACTTGTGGAATGGAACCACTTCCGACCGAACCTGCTTTGAAAGGTTGAAATTGGCGTGTGAGAGCAGTTTTTGGTTTTTGAGGTGATTGGTCCATTAACAGGTTTGGGCTTATATGTGTATTGGGTGAAACAGAAATCGAACGCTGACTATTCATGGACACCCTTCTCAGTGAGGAGTTGGTAGCCCCGGGCATTGCAGTCTGCATTTGACGCTGAGTTGCAGCTGCACTTCCAAATTCGTTTGCGTAGTACTCTTCGTTATCGTTGACTTGAAAATCTGTATCGCGTCTGTACGACACGGATATCCTTAGAGAACCGTATTTGGTTTGAATAGGTGTGATTTTGCGTTGCTCGAGGTGTGGCGGTAAGTTTGTTTCGTTGACCACGTTAGAATAAGTGGCAATGAGAGGTTTGCTGAGTCCGATTCTGCCCTTCGAAACAATGGGTTTAGTACCATCTAACACGCGCGTTCCTACGTTCACGCAGGAGGCGGTTCCCGACGCTGAGACCGGCTTTGAAAGTCGGAGATGCAGGTCGTTGGCTGGCAACAAGCCCACCAATGTGTATAAGTATCGAAAAAGTAAAATCAGCTGTCTGTAGATTTCCTCATTAGAGGCGTGGGGCTCATTGCCGTTGCCCTCACTTGTTTGTGTGTCATTGTCTAGCTGTACAAGCCACCGCTCCAGCATTATTTCCGATTTTCTGGTGCCCTTGCATACGTTCCACGGATTTCCATCTTGATCCCGTAGGATGATTGATTGCGACGGGCTCAAATGCGTCAAATCAAGATATGTCTCTATCACAAGCGGTGGTACGGTTCTTGATCCCTCAAACGAGGTCCAAGGACCTATCTCACGTTCCAAAACAGCATTTCCCAGTGTTTCGATGTTAAACCAGTTATTTGTGTTTGTGGCGTTCTCTGAAGCCGGCTGGCCCCTGTAATGTTTCGATTGGCACACCAGCAGTGCGGACTTGAGGAAAAACTTGTTTACCAGCTCCCAAAGCTCTCTATCCATGCTTGAACCTGATTTATCTCAATAGATCTCACAATGTTCATTTGAAGTCAGTTTGGACCCGTAAAACCGGCTAAAAGAAGCCTGATTTTCACACTTTCCACGCCCTTAGTTCTGTATAGGCTTACCAAGGCCGCGATTCACAATTGCAGCAGCCTAAATGTGGAATTCAGAACCGTTATCGCTGGGATTTTGTGTTTGGTATCTGTATATGTTTAAACTGGAAAGGGTTTTGGGTTTAGGTCGATGCTCTATGACTATTATTATTATTATTATTTGGCCTTAACCCTAGCTCACTATTTTAGGGCTTTGTGATTAGGGCACGGAAGTGATTGAACAATGGATCACGTGACTAAATTTAGTTGGCTCGATGACACGTTAAGATAAAACGATATCTTTATAAGAAGATGCTATAAAGTACCACAGCATACGGGTGAGATTCATAGAAAGCTAGCAGGATTATCTCCAGGAAGAGTGCCTGAGTTGCAGTGTTTCAAAGAGGCTTGGTTTCTATGCTTTTTCGCGGTGTCTCTCAATTTATAGTAAAATACAGTAAATTAGAAAGCACTTTTTTTTATTATCCTGTTCTTCAACAATGAGCAATAGAGAAAGTTAGTTAATATTTCATGGCAAAGAAGCTGAGTGACTGACTGCATCACGTCAACGAGTAAACCCTTGAAACCCATTGAAACGCTTCATTGATAAAAAAGGTATGGTCACGTGACCAAATAAATTTCGATATATTGACAAACCAGTGTAGGATATAGTCTCCTGATTGTGTGAAGAACTCGACAAGATGTCTTGAGTTTTGTCTGCAGCATATCACAAAATGTGATATACTGCGAATAATTCATGTTGTTTTGAATTGTGATGGCATAGCTCATCAAAAATCACGTGATCTAGAGGTCCAAGCGACGGCAGCAGTTTAGCTTCTATTCTAGAAGCAAGTAGCAGACATAAGATATTATCTGTAGCGTTGCAATTATCAAAAGCCTCGAAATGGTTCTGGTTTCTCCGCTCTGCTTCTTTTTTTTACAAATTTCCCGTTGTAAGTTCCTTAATCACTGTTTTCTGTTGTTTAAGGCTTGGCAGTCCTCAAGACGTCAGGGCTAGAAAATCAATTATCGCATTGAAAGTTCATCTTACTGCGTTGCTACTGGAATCTAGATCTTTACTTGCCTTTATCAGGTTTCGAAATCCGGTATTGCAGTTGAATGAGTTTTTAGCCATAGCTATCGCGAAGCTCCTGCCATCCATACATTAGCCATTGAATTTGACATTTTTGCTAGCTATTCAATACCAACAGCATCAATAGCCTGAATTTTCTGACAGGCCACCATTGAGGCTCGGTGCGTGCACGTAGTTTAAACTATCGATTCAGAGTGGCTGGCTACCTATCTATTAATTTTATAAATATGCTAGCTTGCACTCCAGCAGTTTGCCTGGCACACTCGGATCGATTCAATTTCGATCAAAACGGAAAACCATAAAGTTGCTTGTCTTACAACTGTCCCAAAGCAGGACTCGATGGCTCTTCCGTTCACTTAATGCCTTTCTTCTCTGCATTCCATAAATCGTAGAAA
Source organism: Lachancea sp. 'fantastica' (assembly GCA_900074735.1). Taxonomy (NCBI): domain Eukaryota; kingdom Fungi; phylum Ascomycota; class Saccharomycetes; order Saccharomycetales; family Saccharomycetaceae; genus Lachancea; species Lachancea sp. 'fantastica'. The sequence goes on from LT598475.1 coordinate 62,323, forward strand.
AAGTCCAAGGTACATCCTGTACTCCAAGCTTGGGAAGGACTGCTATCACCGCAAAATGCACCGTCTTTGTTAGTCAGTTCAGTGAGACCTGCCCAAGGACTTTCAAAGATAGCATGTTTTTGACCATCGAGTCGAGAATACAATTGCTGCAGCAGGTACGAAGACGGATGAGAGCCGTCCTTGGTTCGGCAATGCGGGTCAGCAATCGAGCTGAAGTAGTAAAACGCACGCATAAAGTAACCGTATAGCCACACCCACTCAGGACCTTGGTGGTAGTTTCGGCCCTTAGACGTGGCAAAGTCATCAGAGTCCTCACCATTGTTATAATAAGGACGGTAGTTATAGTCACTTGGATCTAACGTGCGCATCCCCACGGGTCCACGAATGATGGCGTCCGCGTTCCTCAGAGCTGTCAGGGCTTTTTCGGCCGTAAACAGCTCTGGCGCAACGGTCATTGCTATGGCAAAATTTGGCCTCAATTGGTAGTCTTCATAGTCCTTTCCTGATTTATAAAGATCCTTGTAAATCCCGCGACGATTTACCAGATTTGGATCTATATCATACTTCTCGTCTTCTGACTGATTGGTGGGAACATAAAACTTGCGTTCAAAGTTTTGTTGCACGAGTTTATCCCATTCAGCTAGCGCGATCATACTGCCATCTGCCTTCTCTACATCAGTGCGCTTGAAAAGCCCTTTTTTGTGCAGCTGCGTGACAAATCTTAAAGCACTCTTGAGTAATCCATTAATTTCAACAGCGGCCCCATCGCGAGGAGTCCCTGGGACGCCACTCGAATTGGCCTTGTCACTTTCCCCCATCTTATCCATCCATGTTCCGCAATTGTATTGTGACCCTCCATGAATCAAACCGGTTTCCCAATGAACCTTAACCTCAACATCAAACCCCTTGTCAGACATAACTCTGTCTAAGTTTGGTCCCGCATTCGCCTCTCGATAGGTAATGCCGCGGGCGTGCCTGGCCAGGATTTCATATACAACCTCTTCGATTGTAGACTCATACGAAAATGCACGAGGGTCATCCTCCGGAACGTAAGTGTCGTCTAGTGGGAAGCGTCTTGTAACACTTTCCTTCAAAATTGTTTCTCCGCCTGGCACAATGTTGACATAATCTTGAATGGACTGTAAGAAGAACCAGGCGGCGTCACGAGCATTGAAGCGCGGGTTTCTGCCCGCGTCTAGAAGGTTGGGAATCAGTCCATGCTTGAGAGTTTTAGCAAAGGCCAGAATGTGTTCCTTTGCATCGTCATAACGTCCTGTTGTAAGTAAAAGGCCTCTCGGAGAAATGAAAACGTCTCTTCCCCAGCACCGCATGTAGTTCGTGGCAAAATGAGGAAGACCTGCTGCCATGCAGGGGACTTTTTCGTCAGGCAACAAAGAAGTTGATTGCATTTTGGAGACCATCTGTAAAGATGTCAAAGCCAAACTTTGAACAAATCTTGTAGAATCCCCCACATTTTCAGACAGCAGTCTAAGCGCTCTGAAACGACAAGCTTGGTAAGCTGTGCCGATCACTAGTGCGAAGTAAGTTGGAACCAAAAACGAAGGAAGTTGCTTGACTCTGTCGAACCGAGAAGCAAGCCAGTCCTGCATCTCTGCAACTCCTCCCTGTTTATCCTTGTAGATATCAAGTCTTTGAACAACATAGTCCAAAGCCCAATGACCAGAACGAAGATGTTCACTCAAAGGATGAGCGAGGTCGTTACTAAAAATGATACGTCTCAATACAGAGACCCATCCTTGCAGACCGCAGTATGTCAGAGTTCCGTAATTGGGTACGTTGTAAGAGCCTGATGTTCCTGAACTCAAATCGCGTTCTTCCGCGTCACAGCGATACAAAAGGGAATTCAGGGAGTACAAGTCCAATTTCTCCGAAGCCTTCAAAGCGCCAGAACGCAGAAATCCCAACAATGTTTCATCGATACCATTTTGTTGGGTCTTAAACACAGCAATGGAGCCGGGAGGAAAATCGCCACTTATTTCGATGATAGACTCTTTCGCACCGTCATTGTAGTTGACCAAAAAATCTGTTAGCTTTTCGAGTTTAGTAGGGACACCCTTGATGACTTTGTCATCTTGAATAACATCGCCGACTTTCACAAGTGAGTATGCAAAGTCCAGCTCACAGCGAGAGCCATTGAAAATGACTTTCGGCAATTTCTGCTCCCCGGCATTCCCACTGAATTTTGTGCGGGCAATCAAAAACCACCCTTTTCCTGTTTTAGCATTGTTCCGCTGAAAAGTTATGAACTGGCCGTCGTGATGAACATGCATTTCTGAATCCTCAATTTCAGCAATACCATCAGCAATTTCTGCTCTAATCTTGTTAAGACGTGTTTTGACTTCCGATATACCAGCATCACGTTCGACCTCATAGGTCCTGGATTCTCCCACCACGTCAAGTAAATATGGGAAACATTCGTCGTACCCATAGACTGAACCGACGGCTGAAGAACAAAAACTCACTAAGGCAGCATTGGGTAAAGTATCTTCCACCGTTCTCCGTTGAAATGGCGTCTCGTTGTCATGTGTGCAGTCCATGAATAAAGCATGAGGTGGCGTTGCTGTCAAAATTTTTGGGATATTGACTTCCTGGTTAGTCCCAGACTTGCTTTCACTAGAGTCAAGTTTGTTAGCGTCCGAAGGGTAGGCAAAATCATCCAAGGGTAAAAACTTGAAAGAGCCGATAGGCCTTCCACCGTGTCTGTGAACCAATCTAGACAATTCTTCTTCTGACCACGCCTGCATGGCCTCTCTCACAAGAGAGGAGATACCGAGTCTTTCCACAAATAAGCAGTCCATTGATTCTGACCCCGAAAACAGCTCAGCGACGACATACAAATTTGGATTATGCTTACGAGCAAGATCCAAATAGTACTCGCCGACGTGCAAAGGCGTGGAGTGACAGTTGTCGATTCTGAAGCCATCGAAAAGTTTGGCGCTGATCTCCACGTATTTGGACATTCTCTTCCAAAGATATGGCGAGTCTTGTGGTTTCGCACCATACCTCAATTTCACGCAGTCTCCCCACACTATCACTTCGCGTCTAAGATATGCTTTAGATTGATTGGAGGCAAAGTCTACTAGAGGATCTCCGTTCCAGATCCAGCCGTTATTCGCAAGAGCATACTTTTCACCATCTTTTCCTTGGACACGAGTGAAATAGGGTTCAATCAAGGGAGATTCGCGTGTTACCGTACCCAGTCGTGGACCATGTTCGTCGATTCGCATATACTTTATGCGATTGAACAACTGCTCCAAAATGTCGCTCACATCATCATCATATTCTCGGTAAAGTGGGAGGTTTAATTCATCGATGATCTTGTGAGCCTCCTCTGCGACCGTATCGCTAAAAGTCTGTCCATATAGAGATTTCAGAATGGTCACAAACTTAACACTGTCAAGCCTATTAGAGAACCTTTCTCCTAGTTGGCCGAAACCTTCCGCGGAGGCATTATCGCGAACAAATGCAGATAACTCGACCAGGTCACTTTTAACACTGTCCGGAACTTCAATGGTTTCATTAGATATCATATTCCAATCAGATTCGACAGCCTCTACTGTGGAGGTGGAATCAATGACATAAAACTCCCAAAGCTTCAAGGTAGACAAAACGTGCGCTTTGATACCATCCATGATTGCAAACAAGTCTTTGGTGGTATGCAAGTCCACTGGGAGTCCGAGACTGGGAAGAGCATCACTAAATTCAAGAAGTGATGCGTCCAGTTCTATTGCACTGATGAGATGAGGCGCCGTCTTGTGATTGTAGCCGGAGTCTGGATGTTCCGCAAGCCAAGGGGAGTTATTTGCAGTGTGGTTGAACACAACATCCGTCAATGTGAGGATGCCATGTTTCTCATGTAAGCTATCGACAGTCTTTTTAACGTCCTGTACGTTGTTTGGAAAGAAGGCTGGATCAAACTCTAGTTGATCGTAGATCGAATAAGGCGAATTCGATTCGCCTCTTTTCTGCAAGGGAGTGAAGTGTATCATGTTATATCCTTTTGAAGCAATCTTTTCAAACACAGGATCCCAATCGGATCCCATCCACTTGGAAACGACGCTTTGCATAGCAATCGAGTTCAGGGGAACGTACTTACCTGAGACATAGAGATTAGGCGGGGACACGAAATAAAATCTCCTCGTGGTCTCTAGTTCGTCGTGCTCGTTTCTGAACGAGAAATAGAAGCAGAAGGCTCCGGGTGCATATACCTCGATTTCAACGTGCGAATCTTGGTGAAACGTAGCATTGATTTTCTTCTTGACGAATTTGTCGCGCACAAACTCCGCTCCACTATTCACGGGACAATTTGTCCAAATTAATCCGTCGCGCGCAAGAGGTGACCCACCTGCAATGACCAATTTTATAGTAAATAGCGGTTGAGAGCCATCGTAGCCATCGGGAAGCGGCAAAGAAGGCAGTGTCAGCACGCCTTGGCCGTACGAACAGCTCACCAGCGGTTCTCCTGCGTCGGAGACACGCAACAAAAGCTCACGTAACGTCATGGGATATCGAGAAAGTAAAGGTTTTACTTTACCAAAACTTCTAGCTCAAATAACCACGAGCGCTTAAAAGGTAAGATGCTCGTTTTTTCGAGCACTATTCAATGAAAAGTCTCAATTTTCTTCCAGAAACACTCCAGCGGCCGAACCTTTAAACAAAAGCTTCTATCTTGTTGACTTGAGCGTATATCCTCTCGAGAAAGTGGTGGTACGCACCATACCTTCCTCATTTTTCCTCGGCGCTATTTATACTCCCAATTCGAACAATCCTGCTCCCCTAAATTTATGCGTCTTTGTGCACAATTGAGGGGCGACCGCAACAGAGCGGGCCGGCGGCGGACGCTTGTAAGGTAATATCCAAGATCATCGGAAGACACTACAGGGTACGAAAGATTCGGGTTCCGATCGTGAAAGATGACCATCTAAGAAAGAATAGTCACGTGAGTCATGTGACTGATTGATTTACAGGGCCATGCCGGTTTAAGAGAGCTTCACTGGGTGTATAAAACTTCATTGAGTGTGGAAAGTCGTCTTCCAACAGTTTATCTTGACGGTTCGACGAGATGCAGATCATTAGTGTGTTCTCAATTTTAATTGCAGTTTTTTTTTTCATTTTTTGGTCAAAAATTGCACACATCCCATGTTGCATACGGTACTACAACCTTAACAGTTCCGAGTTTGTGTTTGGAAATTTCAGCGATATTATCTTCATAGTTTTCGGATTGTGTCAATCAGTGCTTTGTGTAGGTTCAATTTTCGTTTCTTGATTAATAGCAGTTGTCAGGCATCTCAGGCTCATAATATTTGATGTGAGGTTTCAGTCGGCTCTATAATTAAGAGGACACATACTCCAGGGTCCGTTTCGATTTGAAAACGCCCCCTAGTGATTATGAGGTGTAAGTAGAGTGCCAGCTTGCTTCGGTGGAGGACTGTGAAGTAAGTATCACTTTGTACTAATGTGTCGCGAATAACAACTCACTTGTATCTAGTCATAGACTAGGCACAACTCGATAATCCAGAAGGCGTCTTTGGAAAGGTATACCAACTACTAAAACGCATGGATATCTTTCATGTTCACGATGTGAATCCCACAGGTTTACCATCGGCAGAATTCTTAAAACATATCTATTTTCAGCGTACACATATCGCGCTTGTAAACTAACGAACTAGCGACAGCAGTTTGAAAAAAACGTACAGCGCAAGGATAATCCATACAGCCAGGAATAGAACCAAGTTGTTGGCTCCGAATTTGTACACGTACAGTTCCTGCAATTGCTGGAGATACTGGACAATGACCTTTCCAGAAAGTTTGGATTCACCCTCGGTTCTCACACCGAACGAAAAGGGCACTTCGCCAATGGCTTTGGTCTGGGGCAAGGGCAATTTCACCAGCAAGTCCAAAGCGACCTTGAAGCCCTGAGCGTTGATATCCTTGGGATCGGTCTCTAGCAGATATTTCTTCTGCAGACCGAAGAACCCACTCATTGGGTCCGAAGCCGTCGTCAAAGGTCTGGCCATCATACGCGCGCCAGAGGAAATCACACGGCGATACAGAGGCCAATCCTTGTCGATGCCAACCCCTGGAGCGTATCTGGTGCCCAAAACGAAAGCGTGGTTTCTCAACACGTCGAATAATTGAGGCACGCTCTCTGGAGGGTGTTGAAGGTCTGCATCCATACAGACAAGGTACTGTCCCTCTGCGTCACGGAATCCCTTCAAAACAGCAGACGAAAGCCCTCTTTCGTCAGTTCTCACAATAATTCTGACATTGTAGCCCTGTTTTTTCAATGCCTCAACTTCTTCTACAGAACCGTCCTTAGAGTTGTCGTCCACGAAAATCAATTCTGTCGTCTTGGAACCCTCGTTTCCAAGAGCTGCGAACAGTCTTGTGGTCAAAGGTTTGATGTTTAGTTTTTCATGGTAGGCGGGCACAACCACCGAGTTTACAATGGCCATCTTTGCGTATGATTTTTGGTGTTTGACGGAGTGTAATGTTTTGTTTTGTCTAATGGAAAAATATCGTGTATTAATAGGTCCGAGTTTTCAAGATGAAAAACTGATCCATGTTACATAATCAGACACTATTTTGGAAAGAGCTCGACGCAGGAACCTTTCGATGAGGTCGTCGAAAACCCACCGGAAGCTGTAGCCGCCGAATTATTTGAGAAGCCTATTATCGGAGAAAACAGTACCATGTTCGTTGTGGTAAATTCTTTTTGCACGACTTAGGGTTTCTTTGATTCTTTCAAAAACTACTTTGGAAGCAGTAATCCTCGAAATTCGATTCCCATTGAAACCGCGTTTGATTTCGAATGATTAGAGCAATGCAAGGTCTTTGTGTTCAAAGCTGTTCAGTGGAGTCCTTTCTAATGTACAAATTTTTTTGAGAATCGAGATTGATTTATACTGGCTCTTGATTTGGTGCTGTATGAGCCAGTGGCTCTTTATCCTCGACGGGTTGAGACTCCAGTGCATTTTCACTCTTTTCTGATTCGCTGGCAGCTGTGTTCGACCGGTCTTCGCCAATCCAGAGTACATTGTTGCAACGAAGGAAAATGTCACCTACTTTGCCCTTTGATTGTGAGGAGATGAATTCTTCTGCATCTGATAGTTGTAGATTGAAGTAGTTATCTGTGGATACAAGAATTCCTCTGTATTGTGTGTTGTTGAACTTTAAAGTCACAACTATCTTTTTGCCTATGAGGTCTCGAAGAAAGGGCTTTGGATTGATAGGAGAGAGCTGCCTAGCAGTTAGTATGAAAACCCAAAAAGTGTAGTTATCGCTATTGCAGTGATACGTACGCTCGACATTATGGCTTTTGATGCTTATGAGATGGAGTTTAGGCTTAGAGCTGACCTGCATCTTGTAATGGGCAACCCATCTTTAAGCATGTTTATTTCGATATCATGTGTCACGGGCTGTCTCGCTTCAAAAGTAGCGACAAAGACTCGAGGTAAAGAGAGAGACTGCGGGCGCCTGCCCATCAGTACAAAGCCAATTCCAATGCAACTTTGCCCTCGTTTTATTTCTGAGTCGGAAAATCGGCAAATATCGATGCGCATTTTGTTTTTACACGACAGAACAATGGGTGCTTATTTCACGTCGTGACATCCTGCTCATTTGCATCTGTAGCTCGCAAATGGAATGTCCCTCGCTTCGCTAGCACATGTATTTGACAACACAGTGACAATGTTTGGCCGGAGTTGAAGTTAAACAATTTGGCCGAATTCTATAAGTGGGCATAATAAAGTAAATAGCAAATTAGAAACAGTAGTTGGCCGATTGTCAAACTATATCGGTGTTAGTTTGAGATTTAGATTGGGCTTGCCCTTGTCGTATTCAATTCTCAACATCGCCCACACCAAGTCGACCAAAACAGTTGCCAAACCCAAGGCATACACCAGCGAAATCGCATAGAAAAAGTTACTGTTCCCGGACCCTAAGTCAACCCACAAATGGTAAAAAATAGGCGAGAGCACAGTGACGTGGATGAAAAGCAAAGTAGATATCACAGAGTATCGGAAGTATCCATACAACGGCTTGAAAAAGGGAATGAAACTTAATAAAAACCCTCCGTCGCCCAGAGTTGGATACGATTTCGTCAAGGTGATCCAGCAAAGGCACAGCACAAAGGCGTAGAAGGGCTGTTTGTGGAACCGTAGTGAAAATGGTATGATGCAGGAAACCACAAATAGGTTGAACACGGCCTTGAAAAATGGAATGAACATCTCAAACAATTCGACAAAGAAATACCACCAAAGCCCCAGGTTCGGTATGATTTTGCTGAACGTTATAATCACACCGTAGGTAGAGAAAAGATAGTTCCAACTGCCGTCGTTAATCTTGTAGCTCGACAAAAGTAGTCCGATCAAGGTGACGGTTGTGGTGGAGACGGTTTTCAGTTTGTGATCATGCAGCAGTGCCAGCAGCGGTACGAGCAAAGTCAATGGGTATAGCGAAAGGTAAGAAGCGACGGCGATTGAAACAGCGGAACAGACCCAATTACCCTGGAGGGCCGTCAGCAGGGCTGTGGAAATGGCCAGGTTGCTGAATACAATCGAGGATTTGGAGACCGACGACAGCAGAACCAGTGGATTGATGACATACAGTGCGCCCGGAACCCATGGTGGGAGAGTTGAGCTGTTGAAACTTTTGGCCATTGCAATCAACTGGTACGCTACAAGGGCATCGGCACAAGCGTACAGCAGAGACACCACATTCTCGCTGCTGAAGGCGGACATGAGTGCCACAAGGAGTGGTGCGTGGTGGACCACTCCACCAGAGTACAGCGGGAAGTCATTTCGAAGCAGGAAAACGCCCTCTTGCAAACTTCTATACGATGTCACCGGTGTTGAGAACTCCACGGATTTATCCAGCTGATGCTGTAAGACTGGGAACACAGTGGATGCTCCAAACCTGGATGCCACACAGGCGATCACAACCTGAGCCTCCCTCAAGTTCATGTTGTGAGCCCAAGAATCCCACTTGGTCTTGTATTATTTGAAAAAACCGTTGCACAGGCTGTATATCCTGAGAATTGTTATTATTATTATTATTATATATATAGCTCCATATGTATAGAGTTACATGTAAATAGTGAAATAACGAGAAGAGCGGCACGTGATTCATGATCATTGTTTCTAAAGATTTTAAGAGTTGGCATTGACGTCGAAATTAGAGCTGGATGCTAGACGTATTTGACGACAGCTGGTTATTTAGTAGTGCGAAGACTCTTCTCTTTCTCATTCTGAAATCAGTGTGTGTCTGTGGAGTATGTTGATCAAACCAAAAAGAAAAAATTGAGCTTTAGTTAATGTCTGTCGAAGTATATAAAAGTATATTCCTCTACAATCAATTGGCTTACTAACTAACGACTCTGTGCGTGCTGTTTGAGAGAGAATAAAATCACCAACTCACAATGGAATTAGACTGTGTCACGTTAAGGATAAAGTGATTATAAAAGAAGATGACAGGGCGATACATCACGTGATCTCAATGGATATATGACGCCAGATATTAAAGTTCTAGATCAGATCTCGAGATCAAGAAACAACAAAGAAGAACAACGACAGATAAGAGGATGACACCTTTGTATATATATATTTCTTGGTTTATCATAATATCAAACCATTTGGGCATTTGTTCCGTTCCAGTGATTACAGCAGCACAAAACCTTTGACTCTTCATGAATCTTGCAGCGACACGTTCGTCTAAAGTGATTTGATTCAGGAAGGACAAAACTCAAAACGTTGAATGATTCTATACCAGATATCATTAGCGCGATATTTGTTCCAGGTATGCTAAGATCACTACTTGCGATCTTAAATTTTTCTCTAACTATACTTTTCCCGCGCCAGCGCAGCGCGCAGCTACATTTTTTCCAGGTTTTCTTACACGGTGGCAAACCCACACTGTTCAGAAAAAAAATCTAGGAATCTACACGTCGTTCAAAAAGCTATCAAAAAAGCCGGAAGAAATTGAAATAAAGCTAGCGTAAACACAACTGAACTACCTCCTGTACGGTAAAACTGGGAATAAAAGGGCAGACAAAGGCATTAAGACCCTAGTTCAAGCGCGTGAAAAAGTGTGACTTGGCCGACATTTGAATTCACCAGTGGCATTGAGTCGTTTCAGCGCTTGTAAAACCTTTCTCTAACCTTTTTCGGGCCTTTTTTTGGATCGATTTTGAACTCAGTTTTCTGTGATCTAGAACCAGACAGGAAAACGATAATCGAGATCTGAGCAACTGGAAAAGAAGCTGGAACTTTCAAAATGGATTTCGAGGCCAACGAAGATATCAACGGCGTTCGTTTCTCGTGGAATGTGTTTCCATCAAGTAGAGCGGACGCCAACAAAAATGTGGTTCCTGTGGGGTGTTTGTACACGCCGCTAAAGGAAAAAGAGGATCTGGAGGTCATGTCATACAATCCGGTGGTGTGTGGCGGGCCACAGTGCAAAGCGGTTCTGAATCCATACTGTGAGATCGATTTGCGTTCAAATGCATGGACCTGTCCTATTTGCAACTCGAGAAATCATTTGCCTGCCCACTACGCCAACATGAGCCAGGACAACATGCCAGCAGAGCTCAGCAACACGACGATCGAGTATATCACAAATAGACCGGTCCAAGTGCCTCCTATCTACTTTTTCGTTGTGGACATCACAGCTGAAGAAGAGAACCTGCAGGCTTTGAAAGAATCCATAATCGCGTCGCTTTCGCTACTACCTCCAAACGCTATGGTTGGGCTGATTACCTACGGCAACGTAGTTCAGCTCCACGACATCTCCTGCGACACTATCGACAAATGCAACGTGTTCAGAGGTGATCGTGAATATCAGCTTTTGCAGCTCGTTGAGATGCTTACAGGCGAGAAATCAGGTGCAGCAGGAGCTGCAGGGGGAGCCTCAGCTGCAGCTAACGTGCATTTGAATAAGATCACTCCATTTTCGTTGAATAGATTTTTCTTGCCCTTGGAACAAGTCGAGTTTAAGCTCACGCAATTGCTAGAAAACCTCTCTCCTGACCAATGGTCTGTACCAGCTGGCCACAGACCACTGCGTGCTACAGGTTCTGCCCTGAACATTGCTTCTTTGATTCTTCAGGGTTGCTACAAAAATGTTGCCGCTAGGATCATCCTTTTCGCTTCTGGACCGGGCACTTTGGCTCCTGGCTTAGTCGTCTCCTCTGAGCTCAAGGATCCTTTGAGATCTCATCATGATATAGACTCCGACAATGCCAAACATTTCAAAAAAGCCACCAAGTTCTACAGCTTGTTAGCTGACAGAGTTGCTCAAAACGGCCACACTGTTGACATATTTGCAGGCTGTTATGATCAAGTGGGTATGTCTGAAATGAAACAACTGACAGACTCTACAGGTGGTGTGCTTCTATTGACAGATGCTTTTTCGACATCTATTTTCAAGCAATCGTTCTTGAGATTATTTTCTAGCGACGAAGAGGGTTATTTGACCATGGCCTTCAACGCCAACCTTTCTGTCAAGACGAGCAGAGACCTAAAGGTGCAAGGACTAATAGGTCACGCCTCTCCCGTCAAAAAGACAGACGCTGCCAATATAAGCGATTCAGAAATAGGTGTTGGTGGTACCTCAACGTGGAAAATGTCCTCCATCAGCCCTCATCATTCTTACGCAGTGTTCTTCGAGATCGCCAACACTGCGGTCACATCTGCAGGTGTTATGGGCGGAGACAGACCCAAACTGGCTTACACTCAATTCGTGACCAATTACCAGCATGCGTCCGGTACTAACCGCGTTAGAGTGACCACAGTGGCTAATCAGTTGTTACCATTTGGCTCACCAGCTATTGCTGCATCTTTTGACCAAGAAGCAGCTGCGGTTTTAATGGCAAGAATTGCCGTGCACAAAGCGGAATCCGACGATGGTGCTGACGTTATAAGATGGATTGACAGGACTTTGATCAAGTTATGTCAAAAATACGCGGATTACAACAAGGATGATCCAAGGTCTTTCAGACTAGCGCCAAATTTCTCTCTTTACCCCCAATTCACTTATTACCTGAGAAGATCTCAATTTTTGAGTGTTTTCAACAATTCCCCTGATGAGACGGCATTCTACAGACATATTTTCACCAGGGAGGATACAACAAACTCCTTGATTATGATCCAGCCCACGTTGACTGCATTTTTCATGGAGGAAGAGCCTCAGCCAGTATTGCTAGACTCTGTCTCTGTGAAGCCTAATACTATTCTCCTTCTAGACACCTTCTTCTACATTCTGATTTACCATGGTGAGCAGATTGCTCAATGGAGAAAAGCCGGTTACCAAGACGATCCGCAGTACGCTGACTTCAAATCTCTATTGGAGGAACCAAAACTCGAAGCCGCGGAATTGCTTGTCGACAGATTCCCACTACCAAGATTTATTGACACTGAAGCCGGTGGCTCTCAGGCTAGATTTTTGCTATCCAAACTGAACCCTTCAGACAGCTACCAAGATCAATCAGCTGGCGGTTCCACCATCGTACTCACTGATGACGTGTCGCTACAAAATTTTATGGTTCATTTACAAGAGGTAACGGTGAGTGGTCAAACTTGAAAGAGCTGTGATACGAAGCTAATCCCCTCCAACGGCCATGTCATAACATATTCACTTCATCCGGAATGACATGAATTTCCTTGTAAGCACAGGCCTTACGGGGTATCTCGTTCGTGTTGGGAAAGAGGAAACAACCAGAAGTTGTTCGCTTTATAGACCCATCAAGTAGGAAAGTACATATTGACATTCAAAGTAAGCACTTTACAAATAGATACGTCAATTAATGGTGTTCTGGAGAAGATGGATGGCCAGGTACATATGTCGAATCCACTGTTCTTCTTAAAGCTCGAAAATATGCATGTCCAGGGTTATAGCGTCCAGCACAATGAAGTTGTTCAAGGGCGATTGTTTTTTACCCAGGATGTTGATAACGTCCTGAGCTACTGCACCGCCAATGACTGCAGCCACAGGCGCAAAATCGAGACCTGCCTGTTCTGCAAACTGGTCGATGTATTTTTGTTGCAAGTTTTCCGCAGGCAAACCTAGTTGTATGCATTTCTCTGTTGCTTTTTCCTTTAGGTTCTGTGCGGTGATACTCACAATCTCGTCATCGTAATCGAAAAGAGCCAGAGTAAGAGGAACTGCATTGGTTAGGCGCTTGAGTTGTCTTCGAGTAAGTTTACCTTTGAGAGAGCCAGCCTTTAGCATCTTCTCAAACGGTACATAACTGTTTCGCGTGACAATTCTCTCGTAAGTCTTGTTCTGTTCTTCATTGAAGTGCTCTAAAACTTCGATCACCTCACGGTTTTGAGACAGTCGGCTTAGTGGAGTGGCCATGGAGCTTTTCAGTTTTTCATCAGTAGCATCAAACTGGATTAGATCGACAAAGATGTAACCGGAGAGTCCGTTTAGTCCTGCAACAAAAAGCGGAACATTGAAGCGCCGACTGATGGCATTGAGCTTGACTATATCAGCGCTGTGGAGGTCTGTGGCAACAATTAAATTGTACTGTTGGAAGTATGAATCTGGCTTTGTTCGAAAGTCGTCTTTGTCGAAGTTCAATTCTACTCTTGGATTCATGTCCTGGATTCTGGACGCTGCTGCATCTAGACGCTTGGATCCTAGGTCACTTTTGCTCAGGAAAAATTGTGATTCCAAATCTTGAGCACCAACGGTGTGATTATCGATGAGGGAGAGTGAACCTATTCCACTGAGAACCAAATTTTTCGTGATTTCGGTACCCAAAGCTCCTAAGTTGATAACCAAAACTTTTGCACTACGCATGCGCGTCTGGGCTGCTAGTCCCCAAAGCCTAATTTGTCTGTCATAGAGGGCTATCTCGTCTGTATGGAGAGAGTATCAAAAGTACTCCAAAAATGTTAGTTAAAGGCTCTTTGGAAGCGCCGAAAAAAGACGAATGTAAAAAATAACATGCCTTTGCTCAATTGCGAAGTTTCGGCATCCTTGGAGCTCATTGCCGCTGTATTTCAACTGTCTCAAAATTGTTTAGATCTTGCAGAGATGCCTGCAACCTAATTATCTAACTATGACGTTAATGCACTTATAAAGTCGAACGAGATGTCATTTGTTACGTATAAAGTTTTCTTGCCAAACCTTCGCAAGGAGAGGAAAGCACGAAACGACTCATGTCGCGATAAAAAGAAGCAAAGTGTGGGGGGGGGCGGGTATGCACCATTATAATTGTGTTAAAAAGTGCAGGATTCGTCATTTCTGAAAAGTACAAGATCTGTATAGGTCACGTGACTTTTGTGATGGCCCATAAAAGTCATTGGCGAACCCTTAGAGCTCATTTTCGTGTATGGTTTTGAATCGGTCTCATGTACCTCTAATTTGGGCCAGTCTAGGGTCAAGGAACGAATACAGTCTGTCGTCCTGGGCAATATTACACTGTATGTAATACTTCAAATCTAAAGTACGTAAAATTGAAGAAAGGTAAGTGCCAACAGAACACGCATCATAGTCCGCACTCAAACTTCTATCGCCATATAAAAGTGCTCAGACGTAGATGCATCATTACATTGCTTCTTTTCCGAGCCTTTCAACCCAGATCACTTTGTACTTATCTGTCTTCCTCGAACCTAATTTAATAGTTAGCGTCAGGCCTGCTGCACCATGGATAAACCCAACTCAAAGAGTCAATTATCGACACCATACTACGATTTAAAGCTATCTCAAAAGCCAAAATACCATTAGTCACAATTGCAAATTATCAATTCCTCCGTCTAGGACGTTAAACCCAAAATATAAAAAATTAGCCCAATAAAGTGAATTAAATCAAGTCTGACACTTGGAAGATAGATACAGACGATAGAGAGAAGTTAATTTGCTAATTTTCAATGCCGAAAATCTCTTTTTCGCATCGTTTCTATCTCTCTGCTTTGCCCAAGCATTCGATCGAGTCCTCGAACGAGTACACAGACAAGTACTCAGAAAAGTACTCGGATACCCGCGAGTACAATGTTTATTCAAATTTAACGAATTAGGCCATCTTGAACAACCAGTTCTCAAGTAAACCGTTACACTCCAAACCGTTACTTTCCCACTCCAAGCTAGTCGAAAACATCTCAGACGGCCTCCAATGGACCTGTTCAAGATTCTGGACACTGTTCCAGAGCCAGCCATTGTGGACCCTCGAACGATGGGAGTCTCAGGCGACGTCTCAGGCGATTACTGGCTTCCAGCACCAATGTGTCTATATCAGAAAGAGTTGAGCGAACAAATCGTGTCGTTGCACTACTCTGACATTCTGAAGTACTTCGAAACAGAGGATTACAACACGGACGTGGTGCTGCATTCCATGGAAACTATGTGTCTTAACAGTCAGTACGTCGCGACACACCCGTATCTGCTGATAGACCATGGAGTGCCCAAATCTCTGATAACCAAAGACATCCCAAACCACCTTGCCGAAACCAGTGGGAAATTTGGAGTTCTCAAGGATCTGATCAGTATAATTCAGGATTATCAAACGGAAACGGCGTTATTTTGTCGTTCTGGAAGAACAATGGATCTGCTCGAGGCTCTTTTGCTGGGCAACAAGGTAAATATCAAACGCTACTCGGGACAGTGCATCAAGGTCAAGCAGAAACCCAAGAAAAATTCCTGTACATGCCATCTTTTCCCGTCTGACGATCTGCCCGATAATTCGTCCAATTTCGTCATTGATCCTGCCATACATTTTGATCTTCTGTTGTGTTTGGATCCCTCTGTTGACACTTCAAAACCGCATGTGCAGCAGATTCTCACGCAAAATAGACCCGTGGAAGGACCAGAACAAAAAGCCCCTGTGGTGCGACTCACGACCATCAATTCCATCGATCATTGTGAACTCTATTACAGCAAGTTCGTGAAACCGGGAAGCAGGGATTATCTTGTCAAAGTAACCGCTGCAGTGGTGGCTCTCCGTGATGTTGTCGGAACCTTGCCACCGGATCTTCGTCCAATCTATTCTCAAGGCTTAAAATACATGCTTGCGTGGCTTGAAGATCCTAGCATACCATGGCCTTTACCAGACATATACCCTATAAAGACCTATACTCCCATGGATGTTGAAAAGTCTTTGCTTACTGAGGTCCACTACAGTCAAGTTGACGATGTACTTGCCCAGGCCCTCAAAAGTAGCCGCAAGCGTGGCCGCAAGCCTAACTCCGCCTTTCCGAAAGATACTCAAAGCCCGTCCTATTATCAATTGAAGAGACTCAAAAACGACTATTCTACAAACTCTTTGAAGCAAGATATGGCAGAACTCACGGGTATAGCGAACGCCAAGAATGGCGGCGCTGTAAACTACCATCTTTCGGGTGGCCATCTCACCCACAAACTCATACAAGCCATCGGCGAATCTTATTACAACCTACGGAGGCAAGCGGCTGAGTTGAACGACTTCCGCAAAGCAGAGCTCAACCAAGAGAATCGCACCAAAACTTACCAACAAGAGCACGATGACATAAAAGCTAAAGCACACGACGCGATGAAAGTGCACCTAATGAATATACAAGAGAATGCAAGGCTCATTAGTCATACCGAGGGCGTGAGCTTCGAAATAAGTGAAATCGAAAAGCAGATCGAAAATGTTTTCCAAACCGCCAGGGAAAAGGGACCAGAGCACGCGAGCCTAGTAGATATTCTGCTTCAGCTTGTTAAGGTGCGAGAAGAGTCAGAGGAGCAGAAAAAGTCAGCAGAGTCCAAATTGGCTGAACAAAGATACATGTCAGAGGAGCTCACACGGGCTGAAGATGCCATCAAAGCTTTCCACAAAGAAGAGGAGGAACTTCTTCGAGAAACCGATGAGCTGGAACGACAAATTGAATGCAAAATCAAGGACGACCAATCACAGTCTCAAGAATCGCTTGATAGAATTCAGAGACTAACAACACAGATCCAGGATGAGAAAGCAATCTTGGACACTGTTGAAAAACAAATGGAAACGCTCACCGAGCAGCTCAAAAAAATTTTATTTTCAAGAGTTCGGTCGACAAACCAAGCGCAGACCCCCAGGCATAAGAGCCAGGTAAACTCGAAAAGTTAAATAAACTACAAAACCAAAGTACTAATGATTAATTGTGTTCTATCAGTTATGTAGCGACCATTTTTTGACTGATCTGTCCCAACCACAAGTCAGCAAATGCATTCCCTTAGGCGCCACGTCTACAGAAAGTATCTTGTCCATATGTCCTTCTAACGTGGCCAATCTCAACCACGAATCTGCAGCGAAAACGCCAATAGTCTTATCGTAAGAGCTCGAGATCAAGAAGCGTCCGTTATCGCTTTCAAATTTGACATCCGATACAATACTCTTATGTGCCAAGATGGAGAACGGCTCGGCAGCGTTTCGCAGATCCCAAACTTTTACTGTCCCGTCCCCACTGGCTGTAGCCACAACGTGTCCATTCGGAGACCAGCTTACTCCATATATTGGTTTTGCGTGTCCTTCCAGAGCCATTAGTGACTGACCCGATCGGAGGTCCCAAACACGAGCTATTGAATCCAGACCTGCGCTGCAAATGAGCGAGCCGTCGGTTTGGAAATCGAGACTATACACCTCTTTGGAGTGTCCTTCTTGCAACAGGAGTTCTTTTTGACTTTCCACGTCCCAAAGCCTCCACGTCAAGTCGAACGAGGCACTCGCAATATACTTATCGCTAGGATGGAATTTTACATTCGCAACGCGGTTTTCGTGGCCCTTGAAAACTGCTTGAGGTCTCATGTCATCGGCGCACAAATCCCAAATCTTGACAAGATTGTCCGCTCCGCCGGATACCAGAAATCGTGACGTAGACTCCCAATCCAGTCCACCGATCTTACCATCATGTCCAACTTCAATTTTGCGAGATATTTGTAGTGTTTCTGGGTCCAAAAATTGGATGTCGCCTTTCCAACTTCCAGTTGCTGCGCACGTTTGATTAGGACTGTATTTCACTTTTGAGACCGGACGTTCAGAAACAATTTGAGACCCCTGGAGCTCATATGTTGACAATTTCGAGTTCAATGCTCTTCTGCCTGAAATGGTCCTATGTACGTCCTGTTCACTGGCCAGCGCAAATTTCGCTTTCAGCCTTTTCTGAGCTCTGTCTAGCGAGTCTCGTATTAAAAATTTTCGGGCGTGTACCAGGGCGTCCGAAGCTGGTGTATAGAATTCGTCTTCATCTTCATCTTTCTCTTCATCTTCGGCTTCAAATTCACTGGCGTCCGGTT
This sequence comes from Lachancea sp. 'fantastica', assembly GCA_900074735.1. Lineage (NCBI taxonomy): Eukaryota > Fungi > Ascomycota > Saccharomycetes > Saccharomycetales > Saccharomycetaceae > Lachancea > Lachancea sp. 'fantastica'. The sequence continues at coordinate 80,575 of LT598475.1, forward strand.
CTTCTGTTGCAGGAAGTCCCTTGTTTTTATCCAAAAGCTGTTCTTTGAAAGACGGATTTTGGAAAACCAGCTCTGCCAATCTTTCTCTGCGGTCTCTCAGAGACTCGTTTTCCACTATGACTTCTGCATTGAATGACTCAAGTGTTTTTTGGACTTCCAAATCGTTTGTAGGAATCAACTGCAGTACTTCTTCTCGAAAGAACTTCAACTTCTTCAACCCTTCATCAGCAGGTGCTCCATCGTTGGTTTGAAAGCCAGTATCGATCCTTATATCTTCCAAATGAATTCGCCCATCTGAACTGCTCATCAGATCGTTTTAAGCAAGCCTTTTGGCGTAACAAATGGCTAGTTTTTAAGTTTGATTGGAACTTGTCAAAATAATGAGATGAGATGAGTTGTCAATAGCTCTAACCAAAATCATCGAAAAACCAACGAAGATGTCCAAACTCGACAGAGAGAGTCATATCCGTTACATTGCATCGCTGGATTCGAAACGGGACGATTACGAATACTGGTTATCGGAACACTTGCGACTTAACGGTGTGTACTGGGGACTCACAGCGTTATGTGTACTGGATGCCAAAGACACATTTAACAGAAACGAGATCATTTCCTTCGTGCTGAGCTGCTGGGATGCTAAAAATGGCGCATTCGCTGCGTTTCCTGGGCACGATGCTCATGTATTGACGACGCTTTCGGGAATTCAGATTTTGGCCATTTACGATGCTCTGGAAATACTTCAGCAGAAACCTGACGGCAGCGAAAACAACGACAACATGAAGACACAATGCGTTGCTTTCTTGCGATTTAATCAGCTTCCTGACGGCTCCTTTCAGGGAGACCGTTTTGGTGAAATTGATACACGTTTCGTTTACGCAGCATTGAATGCGCTATCGATTTTGGGAGAATTGACAGCGGACGTAGTCGATCCAGCAGTCAATTTCATCCAGCAATGCTACAACTTTGATGGCGGCTTTGGATTGAGCCCTGGCGCTGAAAGCCATGCCGCCATGTCCCTCACATGCATTGCGGCCTTGGCAGTAGTCAACCGGTTAGATGCCCTTTCGCCAGATCAGCTGGAGGACATCGCATGGTGGCTGTGCGAAAGACAGGTTCCTGAAGGTGGGCTAAACGGACGTCCCAGTAAGCAACCAGACGTGTGCTACAGCTGGTGGGTGCTGTCGTCTCTGGCCATCATCGGGAAACGCGACTGGATCGATTTCGATAAACTTCGAGAGTTCATTCTACAATCGCAGGATCCGAAAAAGGGTGGAATTAGCGACCGCCCTGGAAATGAAGTTGACGTTTTTCATACCTGTTTTGGCGTGGCAGGCCTAAGTTTGATGGGTAAAGACAAGCTGGTTGAAATTGATCCTGTTTACTGTATGCCATTGTCCGTGACGCGGACTTTCAAAAAGTACCCATATGATGAATAGCTGTGGCCACTGGCGATTACAAGCACTCGAGTCTCTTCTTGCGCTCAAAAATAGACCTCTTCCTGCACCATTTTCCTGAAGGCCGGTCTGTATTCAACGTATCTCGCCGTTCGCTTGTGTATAAACGTGGAAGTGTTGATGGTCTTACAACCATTGTAAGTGACTTCGAATTGCGAAGCAGAAGTGTCACATAAGATCAGCGCGGTTGGTATTGGCGATAGGTGTAAAGTATGATCTAGATCCCACACCACTGGTCTGATGAAAGAGGTAAATGGTGAGATGTGGCCCTGATCCAACACAGTTTTGACTAGCTTACGTGCTTCTTGCACTCCTGCAGATCTCTGGTCTTTAGATTTAACCAATTGATCTATACTTTCGTATTCTTTATCGTGAATCTGTTGCATGGAGAAATCTTGAACGAGGCTTTCTTCTTCGTCACTGTCCATAGTTGCTGGGAATAAAATGTTATGTCTCTTGAACCTGTCGTTCAAGTCATCTCTAACAAGAAGCAACTCCTGGGAGAGGTATGCGAGCCGCGAAGGATTCGATCCCCAAAACACGTTTTTGCAAACCCTGTTCACCCTTTGAACAAATGTTCCTGGAATGGGGCGTTGCGGCCATATCGCAGTAGCTCCCAAACTCACCATCGAGGTCCATGGATCGTTTGCTCCAGGAATGAACACGAAATTTGTTTCGTTGATCAACCTCTCGAAGTTTGACATCAAAAGAGCCAAAGCATCGAAAGCATTCTTGTAAGCAGTTGTGGCGCTGATATTTTTGCTGCTCATTACGGGGAAGGTAGGTGTGGAGGTGAAGGATCCCATAAGTACTAATGTTATGGGCGGATCATCATTCAATTTGTCGAAAACTTTACGCAGCCCTTCCATTACATGAAGTTGATCCAGGAAAATATCTCCCCCCAGGACAACGATTCTATGGTCTGTTAGTTCTCTTTCGAGTAAATGAAGTCTGATCTTCAAGTCTTTGTCGATTCTTGATAAGTAGCTCGAATTTGAGAGTTGATGGACCCCCAGAAAGTCCAGGTTCCCCGCTGCCTCCATAGCTTCATCCCGTCTTTCGCCAGGTGGATGTGTAACGGAAGCAACAAAAAACTTGTGGGCGGCTGAATAGTAAATGCCTTCTGCCAATATAATGCAACCTGGAACGTAAAACATACCTTCTGCAGGGATCGCTTGCGACATGTCGAGCTCCACCGAGCCTGAAGGGTCCTCGAGGGACCAGCCACCTTTAGCACTGGGCCTGAGAAGACCCAGAAGCAGAAAATTCTTTCCGTCTCTGCCTAACAAGTTTTTGATCTGTGTTAGAGTCATTGTCTGAGTTGCTGGAGTGTCTAGCGAGTTCTTGAAGTTGCTCATCGATGACAATGGATTGAACGTGTCTTCGCCGCCCTGGAACACTTCATTCCGCAGCACTCGGTCTCTCAATACATTGTAGCGCGCTGCGAAAAGCGCCACATTCGATTCTGCACGGGGCAAGATTGATTTTTTGGTATCCTTAGGCTTCAACCTGTATTGTTTAGATGTAGAATCGTAAAGGAAATTTTGATGCGTTTGCGCGTCCACCAACTTATAGTAGGCCTGCCAATCGAGTGAAGCTTCTGGGGACTCGCTTCGCAGTGATGCCTCTGCATTTTCCGCATTCGTCTCAGTAACACTTTCTGTTTGAGTTCCGGAATCTAATGCGTCTTCTTCACCTGGCAGTAGGGTTTTACGAGCTAAAAACCCATCTAATGTGTTGGGCTTTGATGTCAAATCAGAGTCCTTTTTGCTCGAATTTGCAGTAGCTGTAGCCTGTGCAGGTTTAGAACGCTCTTTAACCTCTCGAATCACTTCGTCTACGCCGTTTTTATCGATGAACAGTCCTCTTTCTTGCTGTTCCCAGATCGCAGCGAACTGTTCTAGAAATTGGAACGTTGCGCTGTCTTTACGCCAATTGCTGCCAAAACTGACCCCGATATACTCTGCTAACGCTGCCAGTCCATCCGATTTGATGTTCAACCCGTATTTTTTGGACAGAATTCGGTATGCTAAGGGCCTGAGCAGACCTGGAGCGATCTTCACAGGAAGAGTCACTAAATGATCCATAACTTGACTTCCACTGGACGAATTGAAGTCGCTCTTTTTTTGTGTGTATTAATACGCTAGTCTCAAACTACTGCAATTGTTCTTTCCGCGCTTATGTACCTCAATGGCTCTTGAACAGCTGAATGAATCTTGAATCTTTTCGAGATGAGATGACGCGTAATTGATGATGGTGGTTATATTAAAGGATATATTTCAAGAAAGACGCGTAAACTGAAGAATATGGGCTAAGGCTTGAAGAAACAAGACAGAGAAAAGGATCAAGAGCCACATTCTGGCGACTTTTGTAGTTTTAACATCTGTTGTTAAAACCGTTACAAAATTCTTCTGTTCATTGGCTTTCAAACGCTTTTTTTGGAGCTCAAAATAGTGCACTGAGTAGTGCAATGTTAGAATCCGCTCGTGAATACTGGAAGAGTTGGTTTGGTGGGATTGGTGGCCATGATGGACGTAAAAGTGAACACGGGTCGCTAGACAAGTGGAAAACTCGGCATTATGCGACAGAAGGCCGCTCTAGCGTGTCAAAACGACTCCGTAATACTCGAAATACGAAAAGCTATAGGAAAAGGGACCGCGATCATGGATCTCAGCAACCCGGGGCGCTTTGGAGTGCAGTGAAAAGCGTTTTCTCGCCGAAAGACCAGGATCTAGAGCAAATGCGCAATGCCTACGCGGATTTCAAGTTGCCTGTCCACTCAGACCGGGCAAAAATAAGTGCACAGGTGCAACGACGTATTGCGGCAAGCGCTGCTTTGAAACGCAAGGTGATGGAAAAAAAATACGACGACAAGCTTTTAGAGCAGCTACGACGCGGAAGGAGCCCCGAGGCGAAACGGCCTTTGCCCCATTATCAAAAGGACCAACTTCTGATTCTACAGCACAAAGTGGAGTCTCTGAATGCAAAAGTCGGGTCTTTGGAGCGAGATCTGCAGCTCACTCGCAAGAAACTGATGTTTGCGCGTGAGAAAAATGCTTTGTTGGAGAGTCTAGTCAACGACGCCAATGTTGACGACGAATACGTAAAATCGCGCCGTCGCATCACCAATTTTCAAAAAACTGACTTGAAACCAGATTTTGGCGCACTTCCACCATCACCGCACCGTGCATTGAATCCCTTGGTCACATCAAGCCCCGTGCGACTGCCCAACCTCGATGAACGCGATGATGACGATGATGATGACGGCGATGACTTCAACAATGACGCCAACATCAACAGTCGCCGCCGAAAACCGCCATCTCGCTTCTACGAGAAATATCCAAGCATACCAACCACGGAACCGATGCAGAAAGATCCTGAAAGCTCTCTGTCACCCATCAGAGTCGATTTGGCCAAATACTCGAATCGATACACGTGATAACTTTTGCCGAGTACTTCGGTACTTACGCTGTGAAGAAGCTCAGAATTGATAATTAGATTCCAAGAACCCATGCTAACTTCGAACCGGATGCAAAGGAAGAAACCAGTAACCTTTTCAGGGCCAAACTCGACCCTTACGCGATCAGTTTTAAGCCCTTTTCCATCTTCGGCTGTCCTGAAAGTAACTATTAGGACTTTACCAAAAAAACGGCGGGAAAAACGGATCTCTAGACGTGTTTTTAGGTCTGCAATGAGCACTGGAGACTTTTTGACAAAAGGGATTGGACTTATTCAGAAAGCTATCGATCTTGATACCGGTACACAATATGAGGAAGCATATACCGCGTATTACAATGGGTTGGATTATTTAATGCTGGCATTGAAATATGAGAAAAATCCGAAATCCAAAGATCTCATAAGGGCTAAGTTCACCGAATATTTGAACCGAGCTGAGCAGTTGAAGGACCACCTAGAGTCACAACAGAACAACAAGGAGAACAAGAAAGACTCTCCTGCGAAGAAAACAAGTGCTAATTCCAACAGTAATGACGACGACGCAGATGATAAAAAATTGCGGGGCGCATTGTCCAGCGCAATTCTCACGGAAAAACCCAATGTGCGCTGGGAGGACATTGCTGGTTTAGAAGGCGCAAAAGCGGCATTGAAAGAAGCCGTTATTTTGCCCGTGAAATTTCCTCATCTGTTCACTGGAAACCGTAAACCAACGTCAGGAATTTTGTTGTTTGGCCCACCGGGAACTGGTAAATCATATCTAGCAAAAGCTGTTGCGACAGAGGCTAACTCAACTTTTTTTAGCATAAGCTCGAGTGACCTGGTATCGAAATGGATGGGTGAGTCCGAAAGGTTGGTGAAGCAACTTTTTGCAATGGCAAGAGAGAATAAACCTTCTATTATTTTCATTGACGAAGTAGATGCTTTGACAGGCCAACGAGGCGAGGGTGAAAGTGAAGCCAGTAGAAGAATCAAGACCGAGCTGTTGGTGCAAATGAATGGTGTGGGAAATGATGCCCAAGGAGTTCTGGTCCTGGGAGCAACGAACATTCCATGGCAGCTGGACAGTGCTATAAGAAGACGGTTTGAAAAGAGGATTTACATACCTCTCCCTGACCTTGCAGGAAGAACTCGTATGTTTGAACTGAATATTGGTGAGACACCTTGCTCACTTTCTAAGGAAGATTTCCGAACTTTGGGCCAGTTAACAGAAGGATATTCTGGTAGTGATATCGCTGTTGTGGTCAAAGATGCGTTGATGCAACCTATTCGGAAAATTCAAGATTCAACACATTTCAAAGACATTTCGCAAGACCCGGAACATCGTAAGTTAATTCCTTGCTCCCCGGGAGACGATGGTGCCATTGAACTGAGCTGGACTGACATAGAGGCTGATGAGCTGCAAGAACCAGAACTCAATATCAAAGATTTTTTGAAAGCTATCAAAACTACCAGGCCTACTGTGAATGAAAGTGATCTCAAGAAACAAGAAGAGTTCACTAACGATTTCGGACAAGAGGGTTTGTAAAATTGCCATTCTTTGTTCTTTCTTTCAACCATACCAAGTAGAAGATAATAAAAGTAATTAGCATAATTATACAACAAGTAAAAACTAGTTTGCTGCTGGTTTTTAACAGAAGCATGGAAACTTAGGCTAATTGACATTTTGATCCTTGTGTAGGAAGGCCCTTTCGAATTAATCATAGAACTTTGTGTTGTTTTCGCTGTCGGACACTTTGGCGTTGACGAGCTTGACTTTGACTACAGACACGTTTTCGCCTCTGGTGTAAACGCGAGCGTCGGGGTTTGCTTTCAAAAGCTCTTGCTCGTAGTAGTCGAATTCATCGCTGAAGGTGTCAAGGTGTTCGGCATGACCTTGCAAAGTGGCACTCATTTGCGAAAGTTCTGATTGATTTAGTTCTTGTAGCAGATTTAGGAGCCTACTAGGATGATCTGCGTTAGCAGCTTGCGACGATAGTTCCTGCGACGATTCTGCTGGCGTTGGCGTGTTGGACATGCTGCTTTTCCTCAGCGACAGCTTCTTGGCCGTAACCCAATCGTGGATCAAAACCGACACTTGTGGGTTATGAAGAATATTTTCGTACTTTTCAGTGTTCTTCTGAGTTGCCATGATTATGTAGTGACCACCCTTGTCTGCTGCATCAGCACTGTAGTTCGAAACGGAGCTTTTTGGCTTGTACACCCTTTCTGGAGAGATGTATGTGTAGTTCATTAGAGAAACTGAAGGGATGCACTCTGGCTTGGAACAAGTTGCCAAATGAAGGTATTTGGACGTTTTCAAAAGGGTCAAAACGTGTTCGGGAAGGCTTGCAGGAGAGGACATTGTTGAAACACTGAGATTTGGAAGACTTGGGATTCGCTTTGTTAGGTTCAACACCAGTTTAGAAGTTGTTGGTGAAGAAGAAAGAAAGATGCTCTGTCAACCCTTTAAAGTTCGAAAGAGAATCCTAAAAAATTAGACGAGCGCAAGAATCCGTTAAAATGTTGACGGGCGTTCGAACCTCATCCGAAGAGGTGATTTTTCAGTCTGGATAATACTAGCGTGATAACATCAACCTGTAAAAATTGTCATTCAAGAACCACTGGAGATGCTCCTTGTTGGTGTACATTTTTGCTTTTGGTGTTTCCCGACCGGTCGGTTTGCTAATGTGCTTGTAAGTTGGAATAAAAAAACTGGTAGTGCCCTTTTCTCTTGGTATTCATTGATCACCACATGTTGCAGATTTTGGAGCTCAACAAGAAACGCTGCAGGTTTCTGCTGCAGCGAACCCTGTCATGTCTCCTGAGACTTGAGTTTTTCTTTCCTCAACTGAGAAATAGAATCTTTCCATTCTTCTAAGATCTCTGTACATTGGCCATGGAATTCTTGCAAGTTTTCATCGTTGGCTATCACTTTGAGTAGTTTGTGCAATTTGCTCTGTCTGAGAGCGTCCAGATCGAAAAACTGAGGCATCGAGGACATGTTCTCGGCTATTTTGGCTAGCAGTTTTCGGGACTCCTTTAGCTCTTCGGGACCCGGGGGCGTATTTCGCTGTACGAGGTTGGTCTGGAGCTTACGGCGAAGCAGCAGAGAGATTTCGATCCGCTTGGCATGATCCAGTCGCGCCAATCTGCGGGCAGAAACGCTGGGATCGGCCTTGGGTCCCGCTTTGGTGGCCGCGGCACCACCTGGTGTGGACGCCGAGTTGGAGTCTGGCGATGCAGCGGCTCGCGACCTGGACCGCGATGGTGCTGTTGCCAGATGTTCGTCATCTGTGGTTGTTTTGATGGGGTTCACTTTTTTCGCGGATTTGCCCTTGAATGGATCTTCGCCCGCTTCGATTTTTGTATCTTTATCTGCGTTCTCATGCCAGTCCTGCATACGTTTTTCTTCCTGCAGTCTTTGCAGGAGGAACTCGTGCAACGAGGTGAAGTTCCGGGCCTCTTCGTACGCTTCCACCAAAACTGGATCTCCTGCGTTACCACTGGTTTCTGCACGCTCTAAAAACTCGTCAACTACTTTTTTTGACAGCGGTTGCAGCCGGCTCGGCTTGTCCCAATAGTACGTTTCGTCATTGAAGAAACACACTGCCACACAATCCGGCCGTCGTCTCCGGTATACATCTTTTCTCAAAAACCGCTGTGGGAACACAACTGCGGGCCAGGGCGCGAAGGAACCGACTTTACAAAGGACTAGATCACCGGTCAACAGCTGAGAGCCCATGGTTGGTTTTGAATGTCTGTTAGTCCTGAAGAGCGATTCCAACGGGGGACAGCACAACAGAAACGTTCTCTTTTGGTGAGTTTAGGAAGATTGTTGTAGTTGTTGATGATGGAAAGGTTTAAACGTCACACGTTAATCTTGGAATTAAGTTGTTGATAGAGGCACGTGATCATTATATTGAGGGAAAGATAGAAAACAGAGACAGAGAAAGAGAGAGGTCGAGCAAGAAAGAGATTGGGAGAGCTGTTGAATCAAGAATTGGGGGGGGGGGGGGCGGTTTTGAATCTCACATTTCTGTATACTTGTTTGTGTCTTTATGCTTGATGGTGTTGATTTTGAAGAAAAGCGATTTTTAGATAAATTGTTATGGGAAGTGGCACGTTATATGTGCTTGTATACGAAAGTTATGTGTCTTTTGCACGAACGGATCGATTCGGATCCAGTTGGAAAAACGCATTCCAAAACGGGTCGTAACTATATACGGATGGGGTTTTGGAACCCATAGTGGATACGTATCAAATGAGCATACTTGTTAATGACACACGGTCATAAACCCTATAAGGGACAGATAACTAGCATTATAATGTTTTATACATAAAAACACACATTAAACTGGCTGGGGAGTTTAAAAGGGAAAGGAAAGGAAAGGGTAACCAAACCTTTTTTTTGTCGTCTGTGATTAGCCACTGGGTCTTCAATACGAGAAATGTGACACACACACACGCATACAATTTTTTGGGAATATTGAATTCTTTTTGGCGGCTCCTATACACAACTGTCAAACTCACGTGCTTAGGTACTCGACTCGAGTACCCAAACTGGCGATCGCCGTCGTCCGTAGCGACAGCACCCTCGAAACGTTTCGGCGGCTAAGGTCCCGATTACGTAAACAAGCGGTACCGGCCGGACCTCTTTTTCATAAAAGATATACCATTGTACGGCTCCTAGAAGATTGCGTAGCAACCTAACTTTTGGTACGGGCCGGTTTTGCACGCGCATGAGTCATAGTCACGTGACACTTTTTTTTTAGTCACCGCTACTAACGCATCTGGCCGCCAAGTAAAAGCACCGTGGGCTTTCGAGAGTTTATCAGAATATCTACTATTGTATATAAGAGTTCAAAACATACATACACACATAACGGTGAAGATCCTAATGGTAAATGAAGCCTTCATAGAGATTATAGAATTTCCCAGCTGTTTTCATCGCTTGAATACAGAACGTCTTTACACCACCTCAACCACACCTGACTGACTGCCTTCTTTCTTTGTTGTTGTTGTTGTTGTTGTAAACCCTTCTTCAATAGGCTTTCCCCCAAGAACTTTATCATTATCATGCCGGACGAAAAATCACGTGACAATGTCACTAAAGTAAAAAGTGATCTCATAGCCGCCAACACTATCACCAGCAACACCAGTACAACGACAACTACCAATAATAACTTCGATCAAGTGTCCAATGACTCCCAGATTCACGACCTCAAACCTTCGTCAGTATCGTCCCAACCGCCATTTCAAGACATCGAGTCTGCACAAAATGCGCTGGCCGAAAAATACGGCGTCCGTGACTCTCGTCTGCAATTGAAAATCGATATCTGTGTGGTTCCAGCGTTGATCTTATTGTATTTCGCTGCATTCCTAGACCGCATCAATATCTCAAATGCCAGACTTTACGGCATGGAGGCCGATCTGGGACTGCATGGAGACCAGTTCAACGTTGCACTCACAGTTTTCTTCGTGCCCTACGTTTTCTTCGAGCTTCTTGCCAACTATTTGGCAAAACTGTTCAAACCGCACTGGTGTTTTTCCATTAGTATCTTCGTGTTCGGATGCGCAACCATCGGATGCGGATTTGTCAAGAATTTTGGCGGTCTCGTAACGGCCAGAGTATTTTTGGGAGCTGCCGAAGCCGCCACTTTTGGCTTGATTTTCTACATTCTTTCCTCCTACTACACCCCGCGCCAAGCCCAAAAACGGTTTTCGTTCTTCTTCAGTTCCACCACTTTGGCTGGTGCGGCAGGTGGCTCGATAGCATTCCAAATTCATCAAGGTATTCACAATTCCCATCTGGCCCTATGGAGATGGATCTTCATCATCGAAGGAGTCGCAACAGTATTCATCTCCATACTCCTCTTTTTCATTACACCGGATTTCCCAGAGACTGCCAAATTCCTAAAACCTAACGAAAGGTCATACCTCAAAGAAAAGCTCAAGCTATACTCGCAAGTCGATTCCGGATTCGAAGTAAGCTTCAGCTGGCGCGACTACTTGCCCCTCTTCAAAGACCCAATCTTTTACGCCAACGCTCTTTCTTACCTCGGATTGGTAGTGCCAGGTTACGGTTACGCCTATTTTTCGGCCACTATTGTCAAAGTGCTAGGATATACTGCTGTCAGTGCCCAACAGCATTCCGTTTATCCATGGCTTGCAGCCTTTGGCTACATCAACATTACCGCTTTTTTCTCCGACTACTTGCAAAACCGCTGGTGCTTTATCATGTCATCAAGTTTCATAGGAATTGCTGGGCTCGCAATGATTTTGGGCTCAGAACATCCCCACATAAGGTATGGTGGCTGTTTCCTTTCCAGTCTTGGACTTTACAGTGCAATGCCAACACTCATCTGTTCAACATCTCTGAATTTGGGAGGCCATCTTAGAAAATCTTTTGGGACTGGTTTCCAAATCGGCTTCGGAAACATTGGAGGTATTATCGCGACTTTTCTGTTTCTGCAAAAGGATTCTCCGCGCTATGTTAGTGGTCTTGGCGCCTCTATTGGATTTGTCGGACTGTCAATTGCCTGTCAGATATTCATCATCATACGTCTTAAGTGGCTAAACAACACCAAGACGACGCCTGCCTATGTTTCTCGTTTTGAGGAACTCACGCCACGAGAGCGTGTTTTGAAGGGTGATCTTGCCCCAGGCTTCAAATACATGTTTTGAGTCAGTGACCCATTGTAAATCTATCTTAATACGCTATCATTAATATAAACTTCACTTATCGTTACACTGTTCTTGGAGGCTTTCTTTTGGGCCCCCGAGCTCGTCCTTTCGTTGGATGCACCAGAGCGTCACCTTCGGGTCGAGCGGACTCCAAAGACTTTGCATCGTTTTCAGCGGCAGGTCTCAGTAATTTCGCAAGTTTGGGATCAACGGCCTGTGTCGTGGGGAGCACTGCGACAGGAATATTATTTGTGGGCAATAAAGCGGGGGATTTTATTTGGTGTCCACGGTTTTTGAACTTTTTGACAAATAAGATTGCCTCTTCCTCCTCACTTTTGGCATGCTGCAATTTTTGATCCTGGACTCTGCCTTCCCCTTCTTTGGTGTGTTCTTTTCCGTTCCTTGATTTCATCAGCTCAAGTCTAGCTAAAGCTTCAGGCATTGATATCTTGCGCGCTGGTTTCGGAGGAGCTTTTGAGAGACTGGAAAGCTTAGAGACTGCCTCAGGCAGCGAAGATTTCATTACTGGTTTAGGAGGCGCTTTGGTCAAGTTCCCTCTCTTATTGAGAGCCTCGGGCATTGAAGGCTTCCTTTCAGGTTTTGGAGGCGGTTTTGCAAGCGAATTTCTCTTTCCGATAATTTCAGGCTCTGAAGCTTTCCTTGCCGTGACCGCGGGGGTGCGTCGTAAAGCTTGTAGCTGCTCAACAGCTGGTTTCTTTTCTTCATTTGTTGTCTTACGAGTTTTAGGAATCCTCAAACTCAAATCTGGTATGTTCCCAGTGCCTGTCTGGGATTTGCTACTAGTTTCGGTTTGCTTTTCAGAAGTTCTGAGTTTAAGCTTCAGCTCATTGAGCGCTAGGGTTGGTTCCTCAGCACTGATTCTCCCGGGAGAATGCTTACGTGGCGGCGGAAGTTCCAGCGGTTTTCCCAGCACTTCAGTCTTAGAACTTTCACCCTTGAGAGCAGATGTCACAAATGACTGAGATGGACGTTCTGGTTTTTCAGGAGCGGCCTTCAGATTCTTCCTGCTGTGTGAAGTTGTCGCAGAAAGTTTGTTGTTTTGTGCTGAGCTCAAAGGCGTTTCATTAACTCTAAACCCACCCGCCAGCTTTGGGTTGTAATCCAATTTTGACGGAGAAGTCGCAGTGACCTTGTTTTTCTGCAAAGATGTGAGGTAAGAGCTGCCATTCGATTCTGAAGGTGGTTGGCCAAGTGTACCGAGCGTCGATTTAGGATGTGACGGTTCTCGTACACTTGATGGTATGTCTATAATTTCATCAGATGCTGTAGGCAGGAGCCGAGGTCTGGGAGGCTTGACTGGTGCAGCCTTATTTGGAGTGGTGAATTTTGCGAGATCGTCCATTTGTTTTCTAGCAGGCAATGGTGGAGGTGTTGTGCTGTCTTTGGCGCTGTAGTCACTGCTGTTGTATTCGGCGTGTTTAGTGAGTCGAGTTGAAGGCGGAGAAGGAGGAGAAGGAGGAGGGGACGGTGCTCTTGCTGCCCTTGCTTTGCCCCGCGAAGGATACTGCCTAGTCCCTTCTTTTGGGAGTTGAGGCGATGGATCGATGAGGCCCTGCTTCAACTGAGTCAAAAGTAGGTAGTCCTCTTCTGAAATGGTATATTGCCTCCCAGAATCACGAAAGTCAAATCTTGAGATTGAAAAGTCTGCAGCGACATCATCGCTCCGGCTTCCGGCATATTTATCGGCTCTGATGGGCGAATTTGAGTAGTTCGAGTTTCGTTTTGGAGAAAATGACTTTTCGTAGTTATAGGCCGATCTGTAAGCCATTTCGGAGGCCCTTCCGGGACTAAAAGTTGCAGATTTATCCTCAGACCCGTAATATTCGCCATTGAGCAGTTTTCTGGATATTTCCAGATCTTGCGGTCGATATTTGGATGAATACTTCACATCATTGTTGTTGGTCTTTTTAGAGCTATTTCTCTCGTAATCCAGTTCTTGAACGCGAGCCAGGTACTTTTCCAGCTCCGGATCTCTTTCAGCCCGTCGTGGAGAATGCATTGAGTTTAAATGAGTGGACTTGCGGCTTCAAAGAGAGTTGAGTTTGCAGATATCAAGATATCAGTTTGTTAAAGATCATGATAATTTGAGATGTCTATTTTCGAAGTTTATAGATAGATATAGTCAAGGACATCAACAAACAGATAAAAGAGACAAACTCTGAACCTGTAACTAGGGAAATAAGCTTCAAACTTTTTGTTTAATTGAAATGTATTTCTTGTGTATAAAACGCATTAATTTGGAGTTTTTGGTAGCTTTTCAGCTTCAACGCAACTCGATGGAGGAGTTTTTCTTGGCCAGCCAAATTTGAGAGCCGCAGAATACGAAAAACACAATGTAGACCAACACGGCGAGGAAAACTGTGTGTGCAACGCTGTTTTGATGACGATGTCGGTTAGTAAAATGGTCGGTATCGAACGAAGGAAAGAAAAAAAAGCAAATTGAGGAGAAAAACACCAGAATGGGCAGATCGGTAATGCAGTGATCGAAGCTATTGGACCTGTACCAGGCCTTCCTCTGTTATACCTCTGTTTCTCCTTCTTGTCAAATTTCATCACTAATAACATACGCTTTGCCGTCCTCAGGATCATTTATGGACCCGACAAACGTTTCGTGACCCACATTGAATAAATGCGCAATGACGGATAGAATGACAATACCAAACGCGGACACAACCGTGCAGAACCAGGCTTTACCGGACTGTAGTGCAGAAAATAGGAAAGTTAGTAAGAACAGGGTTGGGACAGACCAAAAGGGGTTTTGTAGTCGTACACCGTCTTAAAACGGAGTAACTGGGACACTGAGCTCGGAGCTGACACCGCAAAAAAACGATGTGTGCATGAGAGCGAAAACGAATGTGAGCAACATACTGCAACCACCGGCTTCATGTTTTGCAATAGCGAGTTTATTGATGGAAACTATTCTGTTTGACATAACCTTAGAATCTTGAATAAGATGAGTTGTTCATCATCAGATATCCACTTTACGGTTGATTGGACAAAAGCGTGTTATTTGTCTGTGTGTATATGTTTTGGTTTTGGCCCCGTTCTTTCAATAAGGTCTCTTGGCCCAGTTGGTTAAGGCACCGTGCTAATAACGCGGGGATCAGCGGTTCGATCCCGCTAGAGACCATTTGTTTTTTGCAAAAATTATATATGTTTCTCATGTATAGAAAACACACTCTTGAATGAACACCGATGTTGAGCGCAGCTGATCAAGTTTCACTCATTTTGTGAGGTGTACTCTTAGCTTTGTGCGACTCTTTTTGTTACGCGAATTTGCACGTCCGCCGCTACAGCTTGTAACTAGACAGTGTCCTATTTTGTGTGCTAGTGATAACAACCGGAAATGTACAATTCTACAAACGTGTTTATGATATTTTTCTGAGTATATGATTAGGTTTTGGGATTCGAAGAGCCTATATTATTTACTCGTCGTCTTCCAAAGTCTGGGCAGCGATACGGTCCAAATCTCTTTGGCCGTTCTCAGAAATTCTTCTGCCGCCCTTTGGAGAGATCTCGACAATGCCGATCTTCTCCAAAGCCTGCAAAACCTTTCTGTTGACGGAACCGGAGGCGTCAACGTGCTTGGAAGGTCTGGCACCTCTGTTCTTGGCGTTACCGTACAACTTGTTCAATTTGCCGACACCAACCTGCTTTCTCATGTAGATGTGTCTGGCAACGGAAGCGGCACGCATGTAGAACCAGCCTTCGGAGTCTTGTGGAGGCATTTCATTGCCGGCGGAGGTCTTGACAATGTCAACGTAACCTGGCACCTCCAACTTACCTTGTCTTTGCAAGAAAGAAGCGTAAGCGGTGATGAAATCTTGGGCTGGAACGTCTCTGTAGAAAGCTAAAAGTTAGTATACTGCGAATTTTGGGTTGGTGAAAGACGAAACTCGTCGGGTGTGTTGTGGTAACCAGAGAAAAAATGGCAAGCTATTCGGGCTGCAAACCGCTCCAAAGAGTTGCAATTTCCCTGGACATTTATCAGCAAAAATGGAAAGCTGATCAACCTTAGCGCATTCGAGCCAACAGAACAATACATTCCCACAATTTTTCAGCCGGCCATCTTAGAACCTCGTCATCGAAATGGCTCCCAAGCGGTGCAATTTCACTGGTTGAACTTCGTTGTCTTTTTGGCTATCAATAACGTCTAAAGCGTTGCTCGTCTCTGGTATTAAGCATGGATTTTCATATGCACTCGTTTTTCCTCAAATTGGGCCATAAGCACGCCCCAATCACACCGTTCGACTCGTCTCAGTGTGCCCAACATAACTGTCGCAATCGTACGTACCTAACGGAAACACCTGGCATCTTTACTCTATGGATCTCTGAAATTGGTCCCGAATCAATGGCTAATACAGATATTTGCCAAAATTTCGTTGTTAATTCCTACGTCCTACTGCTTCCAGCTACGCTGCCCCAGGAGGGAAGAGTCCCACAGAATCCGGTCACGAAGCGAACACCGAACCGCTAGGCAGAGATCCTAGACGGACCACCCAGGCTGGTTCCAACCAGCCTGCGCGCCTCCTGGAAGGAGAGCCAGGTCCGAAGCGAGCCTAGAGCCTGGCTCGGACGGGTTCCTCCAGACAGAGAGCTCCGCCTAGCTCTTTCGCAGCTTCTACACACAAGACGCACTTTTAATGGGTAGCACATCTACATTTTTCTGAATAAGATTAATTCGCGTCAAACTTTTTTGAAAAGATGTATGGGTGTCTGGGAAAAGCAGTCAAAAGACGTTGAAGGTAGAGAAATTAGCATGCATTGCCCCTTTACCATAACCAAGATAGAAGAATATCCTGCTATACATAAATCCATCAAACAAACACGGCACGGACCAACAACGATTATGGAGCAAACCAACGCTTCTTCTTTGACAGTGTCTCAGTTGGTCTTTTCTTTCATTCCGATACCTAATATTTTACATTAAATTGCCCAATTATCATTTACTAGAAGTATATACTTACACAGCAAAGACACCCGCGACAACTTGTGCGCTAACAAGTTTACAAACTGTAAGTCAGCAAGCTGCTTACACCTTGAAACCCTTAGATCTCCGTCTACCTCTAGCTCTCTCGAACTTACGGCCAGTAGACTGGATTCTTGGGGCCTTGTGCTTGTGAGGACCCATACCGAAGTGTCTGACGGCTTCTCTGGCGTTTCTTGGACCTCTAACGATCAAGGTGTTTTGACCCTTTGGAGCTCTGACGGCCAATTGGTCCAAAGTGATGCACTCACCACCAGCCTTCAAGATCTTGGCTCTGGCACCGGCGGTGAATCTTAGAGCAGCGACAGTAGTCTTTGGGAACTCGTAGATTCTGGTGTCGTCGGTGACGGTACCAACAACAACAACAGTCTTGTTGGCGGCGCCCTTTTGGTTTAGAGCCTTGGCGATTCTGGAGGCAGACACTGGAGGTCTGTTGATCTTGGACAAGAACAAAGATCTCAAGACAACCTTGTTGAATGGAGCATCGGTACGACCTGTTGAAAAGAAATTGATTGTTAGTAACACAGCGCTGGCTAAAAGAAAGACAGAGACGGCAGAAGGCGAGAATTTGTAGAAAATAGGTCCTGCTCACTAGCTTTTTTCTCCTCGATGGAAAAAAAAATGAACCGCACGGAACAAAGTACGAACTAATCATACACCCGGTGCTGAGGTAGGCAAAGCAATGGCGCGCCAGAGTCTAGCGCACACCGGGGTTCCGCACTCGCAGAACGAGTCTCAAGCCAATTGAGAGTACGCACACGCCAAACACGCTCTTTCCATCTTGTACTCCTTCCCTCACAACTCTGTGAGAGAACGTAGAAAAGACAAGAAAAAGGATGTGTTGGGAGTCGCATATCTCTCATCCAACCGGGTAAGTAGAAAAGTCCAGATAGAAGATTTGCAATCGTTATGCGTAGTTGTGAGAAGAGCCCATTCTCTTTCCCTTTCTTCAGCTGTGTGTAGTCCAAGTGGAAAAAACTATTATAGTTCACATACGAGCCAAGAAGGTGTAAAGCTTGACCAACAACTTCAAGTAGACGTTGTCAGACTTTGGAGCGGTTCTGTGACCGGATCTCTGGTGCTGTTTGGTAGTGTGATCGATACCCATTGTTGCTGCTTGTCGAAGTAGAACCGAAAATAAACCAGGATCAATGTGGTGGAAGTTGATGAATATCGATGTCGTTTGTATGGAGACTTTTACCAAAGTGAAAAATCGCCGATTCGCGAAATTGTTGCGTCTCTTTTTTTGCGTGGGTCCTGAAAAACTATCTTTTTTTCCAACGCAGCTTTTTTTCACAACATCCGTACATCCAAAAAAGGTGCGACAAATATTAACAATGCGTTTAAAGTGATACAAAGGGTTGTGTCTCTGTCTGACAGAAATGTACATAGTGATATTGTTCAGACTAGGCTTTTAGCTGTCGTACTAGAGATAAAGGCATTAAGTTTGATTCATACAAGTACAGCGGGCCAGTTCATTCAGAATTTGCACCAACTGAATCCGACGCATAAGTACCGCGCTGCCAAATACGATGCAGATCCCACCAGTATCAAGATGCTTGTGAATATAATAAAATGATTATATTCGGCGACAGAGCCTTTCCCAATAAGAGCACCACACACGGGAATGATGGGCAGCGTCATAATGGCACTCAGCAGGTAAGAAGTCGAGTATCGTTTTCCGAAGTCGCGGGTTCTCGATATTTGCGCCACGCAAACTGCAGTCAGTGACATTACTGACCCCGACATAAATCCGTATAGCACCATGTACGTCCACAGGACCTTGGAATTCCCACCAAATGGAAGCAGGAGCACCAGATTGGCAACTCCTGTCAAGCAGGACATTACGATAACGGTGTTGAATCTACCCGTGTATTTGTCTGAAATGTATCCCGGAATGTAGCGTCCCAAAATTTGAACGGCGTTCGACACCGTGATCATCGTAAAGGCCTGGCCCTCAGAGTTACCGCGTTTCATCGCATAGGAAGCGATAAAAGTGTTGGTGCCCATGATGGAGTTTTCCGCTAGTGAGAACGCAGCTGTGGTGAGTAGGTATTTTAAATCTTTAAAATAGCTGAGCTTGAAAGAGCCAAAAATGTAGTAGCGGGTCTTTTCGGAGCGCGAGCTAAACTCAATGTTTGCAGGCTTGGCGCTGTCATTGACGCGAGCGAAAAGACATGCAATACTCAAGCAAGCCAGACACACAAAACCTAGAATTCTCATGGCCCAAGGAAACCCAACTTCCCCATATAGATTCTTCAACATCAGAGGGAACACAATGCCTCCTAGAGAGCCTCCAATGGTCGCTACACTGGTGGCCATTGCCCTTTTGCGGGAAAACCACGTTGCAACAACTCCTATCAGCGGAGTTGTCAATGCACCAGTGGCCAAACCGACCACGACGGAAAATGCTAAAATGAACTGCCAGATAGTCTGGCAATTACCGGTCGCAAAAATGCCTCCCACAAACACCAGGGACCCCACACAGAGCGGGACGAATCCACCGTTGCGATCGAAATACGCTCCAGTTAGTACGCAACTGGAACTGAACAAAGTGAGATAAATGGAAAAAATCCACGATACTCCCGATGATGAGCTTGAAGCAAGTTGATGCGTGGAAATGTAACCTTCTAATGCTCCCAATGAGTTCATCACACCCCATACGGGCAAAAGACCCATGAATGAGCCCAAAAGGGCCATATACGCCGGAAGTCCTCCATCTGGGAAACTGTTCTGATCTTCGTCCTCGTCAAACGATACTGTTGTTTGTTCCGGCCACAGCTCGAGCGTTTGCTCGTTAACTGCGCCATCCGGTTCGTGTCTACGCTTCGAACCGGAACTTGCACCCACTTGCGAGCTATTGCCGTGGCTAAGGTTCTGTTTGGAACTTTTCCAAGCCGTTTTGGCAGGTTCTTCCAATTGCAGTAAGCGAAGCATGCTTTTTAGAGCTTTAAGAACATGCAAGAGTGGATCAAGGAATAAGAATTGTGGTTGTTGACCAAGCAAGATATAGGATCGAAGAACTGGCTTTTGAGCATGGTTCGGGATTCGTTTACCGAAAGATGGTCAGAAGGTGTCAGTTAATATATAGGTTCTTCCATCTTATATCTATTGACTCATCCCATCGCGTGAGCTAAAATAGTGCTTCACGTGGAAGTCAAGATGTCTTTAGAATTGCTTCGATCTTTTAGTCGCAGCATACCGGATTCTTTTCTGTTATTTGAGTCTTGGTTGGGAATCGGCGTGGTTGGGTTACTGGGTGTCTACTTAGTATCGCAAAGCTCTTGGGATACCGAAAAAAATCAAGAATTGGAAATCAAGATCAGTTTTGAAGAGATATGTCTTGAGGATACAGTTTGAAATTAGATTGAATTAAAGCTGCGTGGTTGATAAACAGCTACGTTTGCAATTGTGAGTTAGTTGTTGAGATAGGCTATGATTATGGGTTTTGAAATTATTCCGGCTGCCTGAAATATTAGTGAAAACAGAGTGGAGTTGCGTTTATGAAAATCCGGTGAATTCAATGCAAAAATGGAGTGCTTACTCTCACAATTGGAGTACCCAAGCTGCCGTGTGTATCAGACAAACAGATAGACCAAGTTTGGCCCGGTGGTATGATTCACTAACTGGTTTTATGCGTCGCTGACACCTGTCACGTGACTCTACATTTTGCACAGCTAACCAACTGGTTTTCAAGGCTGGTGACACTTAGCGAAAGGGTCAGTTCTCGTGCGTCTTTTGTGATTGTGAGGGCTTTACAGTTTAGATATATACAATGACGGAGTTGAAGAAAGACGTTTTTTTTTTGTCACTATTTTTGTTTTTGCAAATTTAGACTGTTGCTGGTCATTTAAATTCTGGCAATTGTTCTTGAAACTCGACTGATCCCGGGGGGAGATTGAAACGATGGGAAATCTTGGTTTCAGAGACAAAAGTGGTTGAAGATGTCACTTACGTATGTAGTGATCAACCAATTTGGAATTGATACTACCACGTCAATTACAATCGAATTTCGCGTTTCGAGTCCCAACGACAACAACTCAGAGGTAAAGTAGTAAGTACCAATGCCTCAGCTGCTTGATTCAAACCTCTACTGTACCCTAGTCTAGCATACCGTACCGCTCCCCTACCGCTCCCCTTTTCTTGCTTAAAATTTCGTAATTTCTTATACAAGTTTTTCTAAACACTTAGCTCATTGGCTACAAAACAGTTGTTCATGATCTTCGTGCGTTCTCGAATTTACAACGACTTGAGAACGTTTTCGGCAGAGGACACGTTGACACCGGTCTTGTCTGGCTCTTCGAAAGCAGCCACGACCTTGCCGTCTTGCACGACGATGGCGTAACGGTAGTTACGTTTGTTACCAAACACCTCTTCGGAGTCGAAAAGAGTGTTTCCGGACTTGGCAAACTCACCGCGAGTGTCAGCAATGATGTGCACGTCTTCAGGCACCTTTAGGGAATCGGCCCACGCCTTGGTGACGAAAGAGTCGTTCACAGCGGTCACGTACACGTCTTGGACGCCCTTGGCCTTTAGTTCGCTCAACTTGGCAACATAGCCTGGGATATGGCTGGCAGTGCAAGCTGGCGAGAAAGCAGCTGGGACACCCACGATGATGTGCTTGCCCTGGCTCACGATCTTGCCGATGTCCACAGCGTTACCTGGGGAGTTTTCCTGGACGCCTGCTAGGCCAGTTTTGATCACGTCGCCGACTTGAAACATTTTTAGTGGATTATAAGTGTGGAAGAGTTGCGCAGAGTTTCTTCTGTTGCAAATAGAGCTATAACGAATACTAGAGCGTACAGCGTTGAGCATAAATCAGACAATTCTACATCTTATATACGCATATATATATATACATGTATGAATACTGCAAGGTACGCCACTCCCGGCTTCCTCAACACCCTTTTATATTTTGCATCTCAACAGTCATGAGACCCTACACGGGATGGTGGTAACCCAGCCATGTTGCGTTGAATTCCGTGTGGCGAATGGCGAATAGCAAACCGGTTTTGTTGGTTGGGTGCGATGATGATGGTGATTTGCGCAGAAAGACGGGAGCGAGTCCGCGTGCTAGCTATGTGCGAGGGTTTTTTTTTCCGAGAGTTACTACTGGAGAGAGGGTGGGTTTCTACTAGACAGAGACAGACGGGTTAGTGAAACTAATATTGACGTAGGCAGACAAGAAAAAGACGTAGAGGGACGGTTTGTAGTGGTGGTGGTGGTGGAAGTGGTGGTGAGCAAGGGTGGCTGGGCTAGAAGGGGTTAGAAGGGGTTAGAAGGGGATAGAAGGGGTTAGAATTTCGAAATTCGTGTGGGTGAGATAGACAGGAAGAGAGAGAGAGATGTGCGTGTGTGTGTGTGTGTGTGTGTGTGTGTGTGTTTAGGAAGACTTAAGACTGTGGTTATCTGAGGTTCTATGTGAGAACGCTATGTGAGAACGACGCTGTCTCTAGTAGTGAGAGGAAGAGAACTGGAAAGAAAAAAGACGAATATAGAAATTTTTCAAATGGTCACGAGAATATTACGTAAGAGAGAGAAAGTGAGAAGGAAGAAGCGCGCATGTGACTTGAGAGCGAGTGGGACGTATAAAATGACTCGGTTTTCGGTAGTGTAGTCATGTTTAACGGAGTACTAATTTGGAAACACACCTAGTCTTGTAAAGAGAGATCTTGATGTAGTAAATGGCTTTCCCTTTCGAGATTAAATTGTCTTGATATCTTAAGGTGCTAACTATACATCTTTGAAAATTTCGGTTTCTTGTTCTTGCTTTTGTTTTTTTTGTGAGAACAACTCAACGGATTGAGACCTACTGAAGACGTATGCGCGTGTGCTGTGTGTCTTACTCTCTCTCATGCTGTTGACAAGTGGGAAGGGGACATCACTATATACGCATATAAAATATGTCGTACATGATGACTGTGTTTTGCCGTAATCAGCTAGGCCCGGGGACGAATCCGGCGAGTCCAGGGATTCGCAATTCACATCGTCAAGTACGAAGATGGATTCGCTAATGACAGCACTGTTCACGACTCCTGCGAGTCCGGCTTTTTTGGCCATGAGTCCGGAGAGTCGCGATTCCAGTACCTTTATACGACAAAGGAGTCGTCAATTTCGCGACTCCGGTAACTGTATACGATGATATCACGTGACTCGTGATTATCAGCCGTAGCGCGCCTGTTTCTGAGATTCACCAAGGTCTGCGAAATAAGTAAGAGATCTACATACCAGGTGCAGACTACCTTGCAATTTGTTAATATTCAAGCCTTCTCCATGACTTCAAATAACTACATTCATCAATGTCAACAATAATTAAATTTGACTAGTAATTAGCCGGACTCACAGCCGGAATCATATGAAAGTCACTTTATACGCCGGACTCGATTCCGAAAATCACTACAGACGGAGGTGGACTCTAGGTGGAGTCATGGACTCATGAACAGTCCTGGCTAATGAACAAGAATCAATCACTGTAAACGTAGTCATCGCTCGAGGTCAACGGGCTGACTTTGCAATAGGAACCGGCAATGGCCGAGAACTGTATTTGGTATATATATTACTCAAAGAGAATGTTATACTCTCTTTTCCATGGGCTAGAGCTCGTATTCACTGGACTTGTCATCTAACATCCGTAAGGTATGTGCAAGAAGAGCTCAGATCAACTCTACGGGAATGCTTTCAATGACTTGCATATTCGAGCTAAATCAAAGCACTTCATACGGATTTGTGCCGGGTGTTTTGGTGAGTATTGTATCATCATATACGAGATGTTTCAAAATCACCAAGCATTTTGGACGAGTGGATCCGGCCACTGGATTCGTGATTCGTGATTCAGTCCTGATTTCCGTACAGAGCGAGACAAATTATAAAATCCCAGGATAAAATAACACAAGTGTTGATCAGTAGGCTCTCCAGCAAGCTTTACATCTAAAGGGAGACAAGAAGCTCAACGACTTTGGAACAAATTTTTTTGGAAAGTCACGTGAACCATAATTTAAGTTGGAAGCACGTGATATATGATGATCACATGATACTCCCTCATTCCTTTCATATCCCTTCATTTCTGAAAAGAGATCATCTCGAAATCATCATCAGGGCACTTCTCCATCACACCACAACACATCAAGTACACCGCCCCAGTTGATGTCAAATGGCGATCTGGGAATGGCCACGGGTACCGGGTATGGCCTGGCAGACGATGAGCCCGAAAACTATGACGATTTCATGATCTCAGACGATGAAGTAGACGCGGAAATTGAGATGGACGATGCAAGCGATGACTCGTTCGAGCAGCCCAGCGATCCCGCTAAACCCCACACATCCAACGTCTACGGCAATCTAGTCTCCGCTGCGCAAGATTTGGTAGAGCAAAAGCGGTTCAACGAGGCAGGTCAAGTTTTGGCCAAAGCTGCGCTGCAACCTCAAGCCCACGCAACATTTGCAGCTGCGTTACAAATTGTGCGTTGTAGGTACCATATGTGGGCTGGGGGTTTATCCAGTCTGCCGATTGACACAATTGGGTTCACTCCTGTGCAAGAAGCCATCGACAATCTAGAGGGTGCGCTTGACCTTGACCCAATACACAACAACCAACAATTCAGTTTCCAAGACCTCGTGAACGAGATTGCTCCTCCGCTTAACTCAATTTTCGTCCTAGATCCATCCTGGCACGAGAACAGGGTTCCAATTTCCTGTTCCAGGCTCTTTTTGACACATTGCAAGCTGCTGGGCAACCAGCTCATCCCCAATCTATGGCGGTCTCGAATGCTGCAGTACGAAATTGCAGTAATGCGACTGAGCATCGACGACACAGTAGCTGCAGAGCGCGTTTTAGTGGAAGAGTTGTATCAATCAAGCCAGGATCAACTCAGCAACCTTGAATTTCTTCTAGCGTGGTTCATATCCACAACACTGAATGACACTAAAGCGGAAGAGGCGGCGATTTGCGAGGAGCTTGTGAGTCGCTCTTTCTCGCTTTTGCAAAAGTCCCTCACACGACCTTTATCCATGATGGCCATTTTGCATTTCACACAAGCATACCTCTCACTAGACCAACTCTCCACTTCCAACAAAAAGCTCACTTTACATTGTAACGCAAAATTCTGGGAATCCTTCAAGTGTTTAGAAGAACTGGGGAATAAAACGTCTTTCCGAGATTTGGTTCTGTGTGCGTTCATTTTGACGAGTTTGCTTCAACTAGGCCAAAAAACCCAACTAGACGATGTCATTTCCCCTTTCGAACTAGAACAGATCAAGATCTTGGAATCCCAGTTCACGCGGCACTTGGAAGAGCTATACCAAGCGTTTGTCGACTACAACCTTGACGACTTTGCAATTGCGCTGGCCGCAACGCAGCAGTCAACTTTTTCACACGTCTTGCGTCCTTTGTTCCCGTCTGTGGTCCGCTTGTTGCAGGTGCGCATGTTGTGGCACCGTTTGGCAGTTTGTTACTCATGTATATCACTGTCCGACATCCAGGGGCTTTTAAAGGTCGGTGAGCTGCCAGAACTAACCCGCAATTCGATTCTTACTATCCTCATGCAAAGTATCATGGATGATACCGCTCCGGTGTTCTTCAAGCTGGATTTGACCCAAGATTTGGTATATTTCGGAGACGAGGTCCGCGGACCGCTCACTTCTTACACGAGAGACACCTACTTATCCACACGAGACCCCAACGGCCAGCAGTCTGGTCTTCACGCGCTGGGGCATGGTGAATCGGCCGCTATTCCCGTCGATGAGTGGCTAGGAAGCATTGGTATTTTCAACTTACCACCGCGTAGATTGAAGGGTTTACGACCTTTGAAATTACTGCAAGAACTGAAGCATGCGCGAGAGATGTCTCCGGCCGTAAGCGATAGCCCCAGCCGTAATGCACAGCTCAAGTTCTCTGAAATGGCAGCGCATGTTCGCGAAGTGCTACAGTAAGGATTTTATGGAAAAGCTACGGGATTTCAAGACTATTAATGTCGGCATCAAGGTGAAAGCTACAGTACACGAAAATAAGAAAACGCGAACCGCTCAAGCCAAAAAAGCTACGCGAATCGAGTCGGCTTTAGTTATTCTTGGCTTAAGGTTTCTGAAGTTTTCGAGGTTTTCGAGGTTTTCGAGGTTTTCGAGGTCTAGTTCTGATTTTCGAGTTGTGTATTTCGCGTTTCGTGATTCCAACGACACGAAAGACCCATTTTCGTTCTGGGTGATCTCTCACGGTCCATCAGCGCCAGGAAAACTCCAAGATCAACGTGTGGACTGGAAAGTAGGACAAGAAGTGGTTTTCGTTTTTGCTGGACACGCTCGAGGGATTGGCCGATCCGTTTGCCGCGGTACGCGAAAAAACTGGCGGCAAATTGGATTACAACCGCGGTCGTGGGACCTTTCAACAAGATTTTCGTGACTTGATGGGGAGCTGCAATAGAATAGCTATCGAAGCTTGAAGTATAAGAAGGGCTCCACCACCCCTGTCAATGGTCTCAGGTTTGCATTTGGAGAGATTTTTTTTCTTATTTTATTTTCCCAAGCAACCAGTTTACACTCCACAAGAAACAACTCGTACTTTCCACTCGCTATGAAATTCTCCTCTGCTGTCTCCGTCGCCGCTGCCGCCTCCCTCGCTTCCGCTTCTACCAACGCTACCGCTGTCAACAGCACCAGCACTTTGGACCGTCAACGCACTACTTTGGTGACCATCACTTCGTGCCTCGACAATGCCTGTTCTTCCAAGACCACTTTCACCAGCACTCCATCCAACTCGATCACCGGTGCTGCTGATGACATCACCTACGTCGACGTCACAACTACTCCACAGTCGACCACTTCCCAGGTCAAGACCGTCAAATCGACCTCTACCCCATACACCTGGAGCACTGTTCCTTCCGGCAACTCCACTGGCGCTGCCACTGCATCTTCCACTGCAAGTTTGAGCATTTTCACCGCTGGTGCCCCACAGGCTGTTGCCGGTGCCGGCTTTGGAGCCTTGGCAGCTGGTGTTGCCTTCGCTCTTTTGTAAAGAGCTCATGGAAAATCGAAAATCGATGAAAAGTCGAATTAAGACCTGTACTATATAAATCCGTACGTATCAGAGCGTACATAAGGCAGAGCATTGAGTGCTTTGGAATAATAAAGATATCTGGACTCAAAGATTCTCTAGTGTCAGTCAAAACCTCGATGGTAGACACATCACCTTATACTACTGCGACATCAGTCTCGTAGAGTGTGTCAATGGTGAGATGAGCTCACGAAGAGAGAGAAGAGTGGCCGACGTCAATATTTCACAAAAGTGGGAACCAGAACCTCAAAGTATGACAAGCACTGAAGGATAATGATTTGCTCTACTAGAAGCTCGGGCAACACCGTTCTGAACCACTTGATTCTATAGTGGATAAACATAGTCATTGCGGATCACGTGACCGAAGACCAAACACCTACATTTACGTGGAACTGACGAGCTTGTGGAGAGTAATGCATCCTTTGCTACTACTATTCCAGGGTTTTCTGTTGTCAGCAATACTGTCAAGCCTTCTCTTTTTCATTCATGGGTATTTAAAGAACTCCTTTCTCTCTATATTAAAGTGATTAACGACGGCTTCGAAGTAGACTTCTGTAGTAACTCAAAGAAGAGGTGATTACTGTGATCCTCGCAAAGTAGCTTCCAAAGCATAATATCCTTACGAAGTTGATTGTAACGTTCTTTCTCTCTCTCAACACACATACCATCAATAAAAGTTGAACGTCACTACCAATGTTTCTGTCACCTAATCAAGGTAGTCGCAAAATAGCCCAAATTCCTACTCAAAGCTTGCAGATCTTCAAGTTTTCTCAAAAGCTTGTCATTGATAGTCCTTAATATGACCAGCTCTTCACATCGTCTTCAACAGCCAAAACCTCTTTAAATGACGAAAAATTCAACCTTCACTAGCTCGATTTTTACCGTGAAAGTATCTACAGATAGCCCTCTGCTACGACTTAGTCCAGCTCAATCATTCCAACTCCAGAACGCTTCCGATGGCTCCTAAAAATCGGTGAAACTTCGTCTGTCACAATTTCTATAGGTCACGTTCCAGGGCATCGCGATGAGTTAATAGAAAATTTTAAATATCAAATACCATGAGCACTAACAGCGTCTACACCAAGAACTTCTTCACAAAGTGCCATCAACTTAGACCTTTAGGGCGAGGTTCAACGGTTTGTTTTAGCATCTGGAACTATTCGTAGTCTCAAGGATTTCAAAGTGCGCTTTAGAGGCTTCTTTTGAGCCTGGAATGGATCGTAAGAAAGAAAACAAAACTACGGGACAAAAATCGAGTCGAAGCAATACCAAAAACAGTATTGCGAAGCCCAACGCTCTCAAAGAAAACCACAAGAGCATCAAAAGACTGAGGAAGTCGTCTCTAAGTCGGGCACAGCGAAATTTCGCAGTTTTCAGTAAAGATAACAGCCATTTCAATAAGTACGAAAACCTAGAAATGGATCCAAACGATTCGGGGACAGACAGCAACGAAAACGAGCGGGGAAACAATAACAAGAAGAAAGAGCACGTAGTGCTGATACAGGACGATGGAACTGACGCACCCCGTGAAATCGACCTGGTGGAAATCTCCAGTAACAGTAGCGACAGCGATTCTGGTGATACGCCAAGCGATGGCCAAGTTAAAAAGGTTTCCACAAGTCCAAGTGCAGACGGGACGTCAAATGCACTTGATGACAATACGGACTTCATATCGCTGAGCATGAGTGAATCTGAAGACGAAAGTGACGAAAACGAAAATGAAAACGAGACTAAAGGTAAAAACGACGTTGCGGGCTCATACGACTACGATAACTACGACGATGAGTATCCCAGCAAGTCCACCACACCGACACCAAAACAGAGGCTCAACAGCGACTATCCGTGGATTCTCAATCATGATCATTCCAAACAGCGGGAAATTGCGGACTGGTTGACACTGGAGATCAAAGATTTCGTCTCATACATTTCTCCCAGTCAGGAAGAGATCTCCCTTAGAAACTCGACAATCACGAAAATACGGTCAGCGATCAAAGCTCTTTGGCCCGATTCTGACCTTCATGTTTTCGGTTCTTTCGCGACCGATCTTTATCTGCCGGGATCGGATATTGATTGCGTCGTCAACAGCAGCGCGGGTGACAAAGAAAACAGAAACTGTCTGTATTCTCTTGCCAGTTTTTTGAAAAGACGCAAGCTAGCTACTCAGGTAGAAGTAATTTCCAAAGCGCGGGTACCAATTATCAAGTTTGTGGAACCAGAATCACAGATTCACATAGATATTTCTTTCGAGAGAATCAATGGTCTGGAGGCTGCTAAAACTATTCGTGGGTGGTTGAAACAGACGCCCGGATTAAGAGAGCTCGTTCTGATAGTGAAGCAGTTTCTCACGGCGAGAAGACTCAATAGTGTGCATACCGGTGGTTTGGGTGGGTTCAGTGTTATTTGTCTGGTCTACGCCTTCCTGCAACTTCATCCTCGGGTTTTGAGTGGTGATATAAGCACAGAGGAAAATCTTGGAATTTTGCTGATAGATATGTTCGAGCTCTACGGTAAGAATTTTGGATACGACCATGTTGCTCTGTCGGTCAAAAGCGATAGAGCATCCTATCTACCGAAAGACAGATATCCAAGTCTACAAAACCCACGCACATCATTCTCACTCGCCATACAGGATCCAGGAGACCCTGACAACAACATCAGTCGTGGCTCCTTCAATATTCGAGATATCAAAAAGGCCTTTGCAGGTGCATTTGACCTTTTGACAAACAGATGTTTTGAATTGGACGCAGCCACCTTCAAAGATCGGGTCGGGAAGAGCATTCTTGGTAATGTAATCAAATATCAGGGCAAACAGAGAGACTTCAAGGATGAAAGAAATTTGGTTGTCAATAAGGCGATTGCTGAAAATGAAATCTACCATCGCAAGCGTGGTAGAATTGTTCATAATGAGCTTTTCACAGATGTGAGTGACGAGGAAGAACGAGACATATATGTGGTGGAGAGACCTCCAAAGAAGAAGCAGAAAAAGAGCAAGAAGAAACAGAAAGAAGCAGCGTCTAACGAGAAATCTGAAGAAGCGAACACATCATCAAATCATGCCTCCAGCAAGTCTGGGAACTCTGGTTCAAATAGGAAAAAGGTCGAAAGTCTCATGGGATTGAACGATGAAACTGAGGAGGATGGATACGATCCCCTCAGTTCTGCCACGGGGTCATTAGCAGACGACGCGAATAAACCTAGCATGGTGACGAAGTCAGTGAACGCGCAAACGAGGCGTGATTACTGGTTGAGCAAGGGACAAGCGCTTTAGATGAGAAAACGTAATTGCATTTAGTAACATATAATATTATAGAGGCCGAACATGAAATATGCTTGGGAGCAGGACTGATCAATCAAAAGAAATTGGGCTTTTGTCGAAGTTGTTTTTTGTCGCTACGGAACTTTTTTTCTTCAAGTCGAGATTCCTTAGTCTTGCGTCGCACAGATTCCCATTTCTCCAGATTTTGGCTGCTTACCGGCTTTGCAAACCAGCAAATGTCCTTGATTTCCTTGACGAGTTTTTCCAAGCAGAGCTCTTTGTTCGTCTCTCGACTTCGTGTTTGATCGGACTGTATGACAATGCAATCTTTGGACTGGGCCCAGTATCGTAAGTTTTTGGCCAAAAGCTGATTCCGTACTTCTTGTGGGATCCAGGCGCATTTGGAAAATCCGTAAATCGTCAAGGTACATTTAGTGCTACTCTTATTGACCTTTTGACCACCTGGACCACTAGACCGATCAAACTGAAAGGAAAAGCTTTTTGAAGGTAAAGTTCTGATATTCAAAGCCTCAAGCCATTGTTCAGGTGTTAAACTAGTCTTATTTGAGAAGGACGCCAGTTTTAAGATGTTTGAACAATGTTGCCGGAGAGGAAACTTGCTGGATCTTGATAAAATAGTGCTCGTCCCATATAGTAAAGTCATGGTCCAAAGAAAGTTGTTCCAAGGAGCATAACTCTTGCTCAGTTAGCGCTTTTCCGAATTTAAACACTGAGAATTAAAGTCTGAGGGATTGAAGTTGCAGACGTTGAAGAGAATGGATTGAAAGGAGAGCTACTTTTGGCAATTGGGTAAGAATCCTGGACTCAAAGTTCATCAATTGAATTCTTCAAAGAGAGGAGGCGGAAAGCAAGAGAATAAGTGAGAAACAAGAGAGTCATCATTAAAATCAAGAGAAGAGGAACCTTTCAGAGAAAGGTCAATAAATTGCTGGGGTTTCAACACTTTCAATCGTGTCTTTGATAAAACTCTTGGGATTTGACAAAAATGACAGCAAACCTGAAGAACAGGAGTGGCAGTAGTCTCAAGGGTGTTCCAAGAGCTTTTTTGGGGACAGTTTCAATGTTAGAGGCCAATTTCGAGGTATTTTAGACACCAAGAAGCTAAGTGGAAATTGAAAGGTTGAAGATGTCGTAGAATAAGAAAAGAAGAGCACCTTTTGCAGGATGTGGCAGAGTAACAAGCGTGCAATGGCATAGTAAAAACAATTTTTTTCTGAAAGTGACCATTATTCCAAAACTCTTGTTACATGCTGACAGCGAATGAGGTCGACAGAGTGTTTCGATCTTGGCATTACGGGCAGCTTTCTTATCCAAATTTTGCCAAAATATCTCGAAAACGGTTTTTTGAAATACGGCGAAGGTCGTAAAGGGGCAGTATAGGAAGCAAAAATGACATTTCTGGCTTCTCTTGAAACCTCCTGTGAGCTTATCAAGTTCAATAGTCTTGGGTCAAAATTCTGGAGAGATTTTTTTTTTTAAGCCGACATCTCCTTCTGTGTTGAGATTAATCACATCGATTGATTAGTGTACCACCATACCATTGTACACTCGATGATCTGATTGCAACGTATCGTCGGCTGATCATCGCCAGCATTGCCAGCATCGCCATCCGATTGTCATAAGATGTCACTTCTCCTGTAGAACGTCGCTGTCGTCGGGTCACGTGAGGAGAAGCTCGGCATGTTTCTTTTCTTCTCAGGAATAAACCATAATCACAGGATGTGCGAGTGCTATCTCCTACACGCCAACCGCTGTCAGTAAGTACATATTTCCAGCCACTCGCTCATGTCTTTGCAAAAACTGGCAGGCAAAAGGGACCTATAGTGTTTACCAATCGCTTCGCACGACAGATACAACTTTTACAACAGATTTCGCTTCCCGCTTGCTAAAGTTTCGACCTTTTTTTCTTTCCAGATATTTAGCAGTTACTTCAATTGTATGACTTACCTCTTTCTCGAAGAACACATCGAAAATCGCCGATTAAAAGTAAATTGCATTAATTGCCCTAAAGAAGCGCAAGAAAAAAAACCAAAAACCCCTCCGAAGTCACCAAGCTTTCTTTTAATTATTACAAAGCTCAATGCACTCGAAAATAGCACTTTTTATACTCCCATCTGACAGGTTTCATTACTGTCATTCATTTCCGTCACCATATACGAATCCTCGAACTGTTCAACTAATTTCTAAAACAAAATCTCGAATTCAAAATCATCGCTCCAATTCATCACTTTTGTCGTTCAAAAGTCAAACCAGTTTGATCTTACGGGAAGATCGACCTGGCGAATCAGTTAAGACTGACGAGAAATGTCTCTGTCGGCAGCTGCAAACAAAATTTCCGACTCGGATTTCCAGAATATTGGCCCTGCTCCAAGACCGCCAGGCGCGTCTTACAACAAGACACAACCGATCACCAATTATCTTGGACAGTTAGACCTTAAAGACAAACCACGCGGCTCAGGCGGTGAAGTTGGGACCGGATTGCGATCTGGACGTGGATTCACGAAAAAAAATGGTTGGATACAATACAAGGATGATGGAATTCTGTCATTTCTATGGCAGAAAAGATATATGGTGCTGAGCGACTCTTACTTGACATTGTACAAGAACGAACCGCGTTCTGCGAGTGAAGACCCCGTTTTACAGATTCCGCTAACGACGATTGTGAGCGTTAGCCGCACACAGCTCAAACAGAATTGTTTTGAAGTGGTCAGGAACCACGATCGAGGCTCAGTGCCAGGAAGCAGCAGTGGCAACAGTAACAACACAAATGGGGGGTCCAACGGCTCAGGCTCGTCTCCGTCACCTTCTTCGAGCTCAGATTACAACCGCAAAACCATTTATATCTCCACGAAGACCGAAATCGAGCTCCATTCATGGCTAGATGCGATTTTCGCCAAATGTCCCTTGCTGAGTGGAGTTTCGTCACCCACTAATTTCACCCACAAAGTGCATGTTGGATTCGACCCCGAGACGGGCTCTTTCGTCGGAATGCCCTCTAACTGGGAAAAACTGCTGAAACACTCTCGAATTACTGGAGAAGACTGGAACAACAATTCTGCCGCTGTTATTCAGGTTTTGCAGTTTTATCAGGAATATAACGGCGTGGGAACTGGCGCTAGTACTGGTACTGGTGCACCTGCTACTGCTGCTGCCGCTGCTGCTGCAGGCATGGGAAACGTCTCTGCTTCTTCTTCATCTTCCTCATTACCAAAAACACAGAACTTTCCACAGCAGTTTCGTCCACAAGATCAGCCAATCAGACAGCCGTCCGCAGACTTGGTCCCTCACCGTAAGCCACCCACGCCGCCCTCCGCGTCAAACGCGCATCGCCCTAATTTGCAGGTCACCACATCTTATCAAAATGCAAGACCGCCACACCCGGCCTATCCAAGCTCCAAATCTGTAGCTTCTCTACAGAATCGACCACCTCAATCGCATCTACCGTCACCTGTCTCTTCTGCTCACAGGATTCCAATTGCTCAGCAAAACCCATATTCCCCAGCAAAGCAGCCAATTCCAACTCAGCAGCATCAAGTCCCACAGCAGAGGTCAATGCCTCATCAGGAACCATCGCGCTTTCAGCATAACCTGCATAATCCTTACTCTTCAAAGAGCCCACAAGTGTCTTCTCAGGCCGGATCTAAGGAGCAGACCGATCAACGACGCCCTCAGCAGCGTCCCCCAATCAATAACTCTCCGCATTCTAACTCATCCACACCTCCACCAAGACTCCACCCTCATAGAGCACCGCCATCGGGACCTAAGCTACCCGCTGGGTCAGGTGCAAGCTCTGCTGCGGCAGCTGCCATGCGTCAGCAACCTAAAGACGATACTGTACCAACTTATCTTCAGCCCACTAGGGAAGCACCCAAGAAACCTGATGTCCAATTGCAACAAAAGAAAGATGTTGGAGTTACTAAACCTCGCAAACCTTCGAAGCCAACCATGTCAAATGCAGAAATTATGGCTAAATTGAAAAGTGTTACATTCAACTACGATCCAAGCCCTTTCTTTCAAATGATGGAAAAGGCTGGACAGGGCGCAAGTGGTTCTGTATACCTTGCTCAAAGAAGTCAATTGCCCACCTACGAAGAAGGAAATCTCAACGAACAAATAGGTGAACAACATGTCGGAGATAAGGTTGCCATCAAGCAAATGATATTGTCAAAGCAGCCTCGGAAAGAACTGATAGTAAATGAAATTCTAGTAATGAAAGATTCCCAACACAAGAATATCGTTAATTTTCTGGAAGCGTATTTGAAAACAGAAGACGATCTCTGGGTTGTCATGGAGTATATGGAAGGTGGATCTTTGACCGATCTGATTGAAAATAGTCCCGCCAATGGGAGCAACAGCTCACCTTTAACAGAACCTCAGATTGCTTACATTGTGCGGGAAACCTGTCAGGGCCTAAAGTTTTTGCACGACAAGCATATTATTCACAGAGACATCAAATCCGATAACGTATTATTGGACCACAGGGGGAGGGTCAAGATTACAGATTTCGGTTTCTGTGCTAAGCTCACAGACAAGAGAAGTAAAAGAGCAACTATGGTGGGAACGCCGTACTGGATGGCGCCAGAAGTTGTCAAACAACGTGAGTACGACGAAAAAGTAGATGTATGGTCGCTCGGTATCATGACCATCGAAATGTTGGAGGGCGAGCCCCCATACTTGAACGAAGATCCTTTGAAGGCACTCTATCTGATTGCTACAAACGGGACTCCTAAACTCAAGCAACCAGAGACACTTTCATTAAAAATAAAGAGATTTTTGAGTGTCTGCTTATGCGTTGATGTAAAATACAGAGCCTCGACGGAAGAATTGTTGCACCATAGCTTTTTTGATATGAGCTGTGAACCAGCAGAATTAAATCCACTACTGGAATGGAAGAAGTAGTGAAGGCATTACATAGCTTCATGCATTGACATATAAAGACGGGACAATATATTAGGGAAACGAGAACATATCTATCTCAGAAGTTTTGTAAACTCGAGAGAAAGCTCTTGAACTATTGCTTGTAGACCGGCTATTTTGTGAGATGCTGGAATAGTTTTCAAAACCAACGGGTAGAGGGCTTTCAGCGCTTGGATAATTTCTTTGGACTCGGAGATGGGGGCGCCTTGAGAAATGGATGCTAGAATGCCTTTGAGACCGCTGAGAACTAAAAAGACCTCCGCTTTCCTATTTCTAGCTACGGGTTTGCGGTTCTGGAGCACTACGTCCGAAATATAGCGGCGCAGTATAAAAGCGTACCGCGCCACTAAAAATGGAACGCAAACTGGTCGCAACTTCTCTCCTCCTGGTCCCTCAAAGTCTGTGAACTCCATCAAGTTCTGGAGACAAAGTGAGGCAGTCTTATACTTGCTCAGCATAAGTTGCTCCCTCGTTGATCCCAGTATTGTGTCGAAGGGGAAATTGGCCAGCTTCGTGGATACTTCGAGAAGCGATTCGCTTTCTTTGATAATGGAATCCTCGATATCATCAACTTCGCTGAAAAACGAGGCTGACCAAACCGCAGATACAAACTTCTCGATATGTGCCGCTTTGGGATAATCTGATCTCAAATTTTGTAAGAAAATGTCACGATAGCGCGTAAACTCCTCAATGTCGAAAGCTTCTGTTAAAGCATCTTTCTCAGGATCTATCCTTTTCAAAGGCGTGACTGCGACGCTTATAAATAGATCAAAGAAAGTCTCTTTGGCGTCGTCCGGTACCTCACGCTCGATTTGCGGATCATTCAAGGCACAGATTATCTTCTCTGTAAGTAGATAGAAGCATCGAGAGGCAAGAATCCACAAAGCTGGAAGTCTTCCTCCTTCATTTCCAATTAGCGACTTGCGCAAAATAGGAACGCTGCAATTCTTCATGAGTCTAGGTAACCTCTTTGAGCATATGAACCCTGCATCAAGCTTGTCGATGCTCTTTAATCGCTTGCTGAGATAATCACAGACCTCGTAACTTAGAGCTTCAAATGTAGGAATTCTTTTTCTGGACGTTGTGCCTAACCGCGGCCCCAGCTTGGATTCAATACGGCTCTTTGTCTCGAAGGGAAGTTCGATTAGAACGGTGATTTGATTTAAAATCAAAATTTCTATTTCGAGAGGCTGGTTCACTTCAAATAGCCTGATGGAAGCCAGAACTGCCTGCTGTAAAGACGAAGGTTTTTGATCGTCGGTTGAAAATTCTGGCAGTAATGGATACCTAGCAGCAGAGTTCATGACAGTTAGAATAGATTCTACCCTAGAGGCGACCAGCAAGCCTTGTCGGCTCAGAACTTGATGTAGAAAGGGATAGCAGCTAAGAAGCTCTTCGATGCATTCGTAATTTGTTTTTCTCTTGAATTCTGACGATTTGGAGGAGTCCGTGTACACCATATTGTAACCACACCAGATTTCATATAGCTTCAGGAGAATCGAGTCCGGTATATCCGTCATTTTCACCGTCGCCTCTAGCATATTCTTCATATTAGTGAGAACAACGAACGAGACCTCGAATGACGGTAATTTCACGAGATCTGCTACGTATTGTACCAGCAGTTCCCATGCTTGAGTAAAGTTATCAGTGCCAGAAAAACTTGTGAGGTGCGTAGAGAACACCTGGACCAGTCCTTTCAGTGTCAGATCAATGAACTCAGTGCTTCTCAGATACTCATCGAATTCGAGCCGCTCTTGTAGCAAGGGTTTTAAAACTTCTTGTACTACCAAATTCCAGGGAGGAAATGAAGCAGAGTGAGAGTCAACTATCCTGAAAAACGTCTGGATCGCGCCATTCTTCACCTCCACTCGTGAGTCGTTTGTGCACTCAACCAGTCTTTTGAGGAGATAGATCCAAAGGCTGTTGAATGAACCATACGAATCACACTTCCCACTTGAAAGCAATGTCACTAATTTTCCTTGTTCAACCTCTTCAATGAAATTCTTTTTTTGTCGATCAGTGAAGTGCTCTTTATTCCTTGAAACACAGTTTCTCACGTAGTCACCAATGAGCCAAAATTGACTTATTGATGAAAAGGAGATGTTGAGATCCCGCTTTTGTTTTACGAAGTTCAGTAAAGTGTCGATAACATCCTTCAACACTTCGGCTGGTAAGGTTTGTAAAAGATCGTCAAATATCAGCTTGAAGACATCAAAAGAAACTTGAATCATTCCTTTATGTTTTGAAGATATCACATCCAAAATCGAGCTGTCTTCTTCTAGTATCGACGAATCAAGAACGGCGTCTTTCTCAATGATGTCAAAAGGTGAGTTTATTATTTTGAAGACAATGTCCCAGGAATCCCTGAGGCAATCTCCAAAAACGTCCAAAAGCGCTTTCAACGTACGCAGTACTTGCAACAAGATATCGCACTCAGTATCTATCGAGCCGTTTTGGACAGCCTCCCGTTTACGATCCAACCCGATTATTCTCTGCACTAAGTCGTTCA
Organism: Lachancea sp. 'fantastica'; assembly: GCA_900074735.1. Taxonomy (NCBI): domain Eukaryota; kingdom Fungi; phylum Ascomycota; class Saccharomycetes; order Saccharomycetales; family Saccharomycetaceae; genus Lachancea; species Lachancea sp. 'fantastica'. The sequence continues at coordinate 117,904 of LT598475.1, forward strand.
GCGCGCTGAGCAGCCTATTTTGAATCGTTTCTGGTTCGCTACCCGTATCAAGCTCACGATCTCCGAAAATCCTTGCAGCCTCAGTTATTATATCATTGAGCACACCAACGGAGCAGAACCTCAAAGCCTTGACTTCAAGTTCCCTATTCGCACCCTCTGATACTAGATACTCGACAATGAGCTGCCAAGTTGTTTGCTCGCCTGTCTCTTTAAGCAACCTTGTTATGTTGAGACGGCTTAGCTCTCCTATCTGTAGAATATAAAAATCCTTGTTGTATGCGCAATTTGCCAGCTTGCCCTGCGCAGTCCTCGGTCCATGCTCCGTGAACGGAGCATCTTTTGTTGAAGTTCTCAAACAATCTGACGACTCTTGTACCATCAGACGTATGAGACAATTGAAACTCGCATCTGGATAGTTTTGAGTACTCTCGTAAAACTTTCCTACGCTCGATTGTACAGCACTCAAGTCAGCGACAATGGAATGAGAGGTGGATGGGGATCGCAGGGATCCCTCCTGGTCTCGAGAAGAACTTTGAAGAAAATAGGACATCCACTGCCATGTCTTAAGAACGCTTGCCCAATGCGCTGGGGCGTAACTCGATCCTAGAGATGTTGATAGCGAGATTAGGGCTCTGAATACGCTTATCATTCGGGGGTGCACTGGACGTGAAATCAGATTAGGCTCGCTCCAATTTTCTTTAGATTGTTGTGCATTCCCCATGATGGATTCACCTATAGTATTAAGCATAGCTGTCGCGGGGTTCGCGCTGTGCTCAGTGTAACTTGATTCTTCTGTACTTGAAAAACCGCCCTCCACTGTAATAGCTCCAAATAAATCCAAACACTGGCTTAGTTTATCATTGATGTCGAGTATACCAGAGGAATGCGAGAGTTTTTGAAAAGCTCTTATCACGGAATGGAATAGAGGTGTATCCAGCGTGGTCGAGTAGAGAAACATTCTATGCAAGGCAAAAAGGCCAGGAAAAAGAGCCACAAAATAAGATCTAAAAAGCTCTAAAGCATCTTCGCCAGGGTCCTTCTGATTGATTGTGACAGCGTAAGAGCCTATTTCATCAGAGATTTGATTTGTAATGAACAGGACAAGAACCACTCCGTATGTTTGGTCAATTAGTGGTGGACTCGTCTTGTCAAGGAGCTCTATCAAAGAAAATTTTGCCACAGAGTTCTCTTGCGATATTATGGGATTGTCGCCCCGACTCAAAATGGAGGAAATTTTCAAGTAACTTTGATACTCAGTGGAGGACATCAAGTTTTGAAGAGCCTCGAACAAGCTTTCCAGGATGGATCTGCGGTCATCCCTTCTGTCGTAACACTGAAATATGGCCAGCAACAACGTCAGATTTTTTGATATGATTTGAAATACTTCCAAAGTAACGATCTTCTTCCACATGGGAGAGTCGATTTCGTTGCTAATAACCTTGATGAGCAAAAATAAGATGATTTCCAGCTCCAGCTCTAGTATTTTCAGAAATTCAGGTTTAATGAGCATCACTAAACATCTGGCACTTCTAACTACTATGGGAAATTCTTTAGAAGAGGAGACTGATCGCAGAAGAAGAGGTACAGCTTTAGTTTTCAAAATGAACTGCAAGTCGGAGCAATTCTCAAGGAGCTTATGGTGATTGTTCAACACGCTCTCTAAAATCTCTAGACCGTAATCTTCCGGAACGCTCTCGATGTTAAGGATATTATCTTGTTTGCCGTGTGATCCACTCTTGAGGCTGCAGAGGTCAAAAAATAAGCGATTCGCATCGTATCGAAAAGGTCCCACTTCATCATAATCTGTATTGCTGATAGCCACCTCAAACGTGTTACTATTAGAGTTCTCGGGCGTACTGGCTCGATCCAGAATATCGCTTATCAGCTGCTGGAGCGTAGCACTAGCTGTTCCCACAACCATTGGGGCTTTGTTAGGTTGTTGCAGTAGACTTGAGCAGCAGTATAGAAGCTTGGCACACAGATGGCCGGTGATGGCATCATTGTAGGTTTTGAAGAAAATAGGAATTATTTGCAAGACTTTGAGTTGAATTTCCACGGCCAAATGAGAAGATTCCATCAAAGCATTCAGCACACCTTGCAGTTTCTCGTTTGGAACGCTTCTGATCCCTGAAAGCCTTTGAAGACATTGCATGGCAATGGTTGTCAATTTAGCATTTCTAGACGCACAAGATAGCACAAAGGGTGCGACAAAGTCTGGATGACGCAGTAAATCATCGAAGCTGTTCACAACTTTCAAAATTTCCTGCGACTTGTCACTTGCATGTTTTATTTCTGTGCTTCTGCGTTTGGACTCTGTTGATAATACATGCAGTTCTCGGAATAGCTGATGCTTAAATTTCTCGAAAGACACTTTAGTAGACATCCGAGACCTGCTCAAAATCTGACCAGCTACTGATGCGTGTGCAATTGACCCTGCAAACGCCCTCAAATAAGATTAGTTGACGAAATATAACTCAGAATACATGTTATAGGGTTTTAGCGTGTTAGCAGGATGATTCTCATTTATCGTTAATTAATTTATCGATGATGTACTCACGTAGTTAAGTGGGTTGAAGAAAGTACTCGTGTATGAAAATATCAGTGTAGGTTACTAAAGTTGCAATATGGCACATTATGAGAGTCTTTTTCGACTCAAGAAGCACAAAGCAAGTCTTCCGAGTAAGGATTAATGTTTTTGGATTCATGTTACCACCCTTGCTGATTTTTTTTCTTGCAAGCAAAAAATACTCCGCGACGGGGAATTGAACCCCGGTCCCGGGCGCGACAAGCCCGAATTCTAGCCACTAAACTATCGCGGATGATTGATGAATATAATTGGTTTTGAATTTACCTATCGGAACGTAGAGGTCATCTATAGGCTTAAAGGCCTACTGATTGTCATCTCATAACGATGTCGGTTGAAGATCAAGCTTGAACTCAAGAAGTCTCTACTAGCGGAGCTTGAGGATGCTAAGGACTCTCCATTACCGTTATCGACGGCTTTCACGGCTGGGTACCAAATCCTCGGCAATTTTGAACCACAGCAGAGCGTTCAGCTCGTCCAAATGTGTCCAAGAAACGCATAAAAGTTCAAAGGTCAAGAAAGTTTCTAGAATTGTCCGGAACGATTCAAGTTCAGCATTGGAGGAGGATAATGCCTCGAAAACCGTTGAGAAGCAATTAATGTTGCTTCCGAAAGTAGGTTCCACTGATCATATTAAACAGGACGAACTTCACACCGATGGGTTGTTTGCTGGAAATAAACCATTGTTTCTGGGAAATGCATCAATTGACTCTGGAGCATCTCGTAATAACCTCAAAACTATTTTCAGCACTTTGACTAAGGTCAAGAAAGTAACCGATGGCTCGACTTCGGAGATCGATGTGCAAGGAATAATCAATGATTTGAAAAGTGACGAGAATTTTACAGAAACGGCAGTCAACCATGACGGATTGAAGAAGCCTATCATTCCCTGGGATGCATCTATAAGTGGTATGGTTTACAACGACGATCCTTTCAAAGCCGTTCCGCGTACCGTCGTCGATAGGCTCAGACCATACAAGCTGATACGAGTTGAAAGGAAAAGCAAAACTGCTAAGTTGAAAGCTCCGAAGTTGATCAAGCTAAAATTTCATAACGCCAAGATCAACGATGAAACCTCTTTGGTTGATATCAGTCTAACCAGGAACAAAAGTACCGGCAAGACCCAGGCAAGCGCACCAACGTCCAAATCTAAAGAAGAATTCGCGCAGTCTCACAGCTCACTAAGCCAGTTCAAGTTTATCAGAAGCGACCAGCATGTCTTTAAGACAGATGTCAACAAACTGAGCACTTTCTTGGCCAAAGAATTCCAAAAGGCAACAAAACTCACCATTGACACAGAATTCACCAATAACGACCTTCCTTTGTACATTTACATTGAAAAGACAATTTCCTCGCGAATGCTCCTTAGAAGATTTTTGTTAAAGCGGATCGTAGACCACACGGACCCTTTGCTGAGGACTATTATGACCTCTTACGGCAAATCTGAATACGGCACGAAATTCGAGAAACGAGTCGGACTCAAAACGAATACGTTAATTCAAAATCTTTGCGACTATTTGCCATCGATATTTTTCAGCGGTAATTCAATCGATTGTGTGTCCAGTTTAAGTCCCGTCGCAGCATTTAGAAGGTTGCACTGGCTTAATTATGCTAAAAGGCATCGAGTGTTTTGGGGCAGAAATATCGACAATGATTTTGTTTACAACATCAATGAGAACTACAAGATGAGTAGAAATGGTGTCCGGTACATGAAACATCCAATTAGCTTACATTGTAGGACATTTCACGAAGCGTTTACAGAATGGGAAGAATTCATTAACGAGTATAAGTAGTAATACATTCACACTGCACCTAGCTAACGGCTATACAGTTGTATTGTTTTGTAAACTCCTCGCCACCTGGGTTTGAGGTTTGCAGCTTCGGTGAATGCTCAAACGGACATCTTTGTCCCCTCGTGATCGCCGCGAGATGAATCTCCTTCTTCCTCCACCACACTATCGTCGTCCGCTTCATCTGAGTCAAATATAACATCCCTCGTAGCGTAAACGTAAATTTCATTGGGTCTGTCCAAACCTATTCTTCTTCTAACCTTTGCTTTGCGCTTGCTGTAGTCGTCGCTACTGTTTTTTGATTGAAAACTCAATGTCTTAATTACCAGACCCTTGACAATAAAATGGTCGGTATAATACAGCATTCCATCTATAATTCTCGTGCAGCCCTGCCAAACTCTCTCCTTCACGGGTGGCCGCTCGCTAAATTCAACTTTGTTAGCATCGAGCGTATTGACCACCTGAGACGGTATGTTGCCATGCGGTGCACTGCTATCACTATTACCAGAAGTACTGTCGTTAACGGTAGTCGGTTCCTGAGTTTTCAATGCGTACCTTGCGAAATAATTGTCTTCCTGGTCGTCTTCATATACTGGACGACCCAGCACGCTCTGCGCCTGTACTTTTCTTTCCAAAATCAGCAGAGAGTCGACCCACTGCCACACTATGACGGCCGATCCGACGTAACACGTAGTATTGAAGATTTCACTGAGGTCATCGACCCAGATGTTCGTCACATCTGCGACGAAAAACGCGGGCTGTAGAAAAATAATCAAAATGGTGATGAGAGTCAGTAGTGTCATCCGCTGGTTATGTAAACACAGCTGTCGCTTAATGAACACATTGAAGATTATGATGCTGGCGAAAAATGCAGAGAATGTGATTCGCATGAGATACACGAAAGGTGACAGTAGAATGAGACCATCCTCATCGTATGACTCACCCATGTAGTGATTTCTTGCAAGTTTCGAAAAGGAAGGAATGGCCCAAAGAACCTGTGAAATGATGGAAAGTATGATTCCGGTGAAAAAAACGAGCCTTTTTTCGCGAACTCGCGAGAAAAGTCTCATCACGATCTGAACCTGACATAGTTCGCAAATGAGTACAACGAAAAAATCTAGGCAAGTGAACGCTGTGTCGTGGGAAAGTAAGTCCAGCACCTCATCCGTGGAAACAATGCCTTTATTAATGTGCTCGTCTTTCAGTACGTCCAAAGCTTTTGCCACAAAGATTGTGAGATTGATAGACGCCAGGGAACTACCTAGTTTCAGCAAGTTGGAAGCGCCACGGTATGGTTTTTGTCGTACTGTGATAAACACAATGATGGTAAGAGAGAGCACGATGATGAAATTGGCCGTGAATGACACCAAAATCGCATAAATGCTATATTTGAAAGGACCACGATCGCTGTCGTCCACCGAAATGAACTTGCCCCAGTCCTGCTGGATGGCATCCAAATACGGGAAGGAATTTTCGGTCCTCACAAGTGCCGAATATACCGGCATTTCATTATCGCAATAACTGGTGAACTTTACGTCGTTGTAAAAAACCATGGGGCTATCCTTATGGGATTGTAATAAAATTCCGCTACCCAAGTCTAGACTCTCGCAGCTCTCATAGGTATCGCTACCTTTATCATACCGCCAAGAATCTGCTTTTCCCATCTTGATACCAATTTAATGTGACGATGACGATGACTATGATGATGATGACTGCGTCAACCGTTTTGAGACACCCAAACTGTCGATTGTTACTTTTGTTCTCCTAGTACAATAAAGACCTTTAAGGACTTTTTGAAGACAAAGAATGCATCGGTTAAGCCAGCCAAAGCTAGATTTCGATAACTTGGGAATTAAAAGCTTGGGTGGTTTAGACTTTTGAGCGTCTCCGATCTGTTGTATGGAAGCGATGAGCTGGGCTAGCTTTCGACTTCTGTACAGTAGATATGTAATTGATTCCTTCCGCGTTAGAAGTGATATTTGGTTTTCAATTTTTTCGTTCCTAGCGATTTAATTTAAATCAGCATAGACGTAATAAATGAGAGATTTGTAATCGTTTATAACGAATGGTTCTTCGAATGGGCTCTACGAAACCTCGTAAAATTAGAAAGGCGTCAAATCTCATCAAAACTTCGACTTCTAGCCTTCAATGGTCTTCAGCAAGTCTTCCTCTCCTCTCACCACAATCATCTTGAAGCTTCATTTCTTTCATGCCGAAAATCTATTTACGTTCAACAGCTGTTGAAAGAAGCTCAAAGTGTTGTGGCGCTGAATGTGCGAAGGGGTTCCAAAAACTATAATTAAATAAATAGCCGCCGAAATATGTAGTTTGTCGTATCAGGCGTCCTGTTTACTAGATCAACGATCTGAACCCTGATCTGAACGCGACTTAGTACGCGCTTCTAGAAGGTGTCCGTATCTACTACTACTTGCTCTGATGAGAGCAGATCAGTGCTCTATAGAAGTCACTGTCGTCTGAATGAAGGAAGCCTTACGAAAGGGCTAGAAAGCTGAAAAGCGTCCTTCTACATGCAATGAAACGTGTTATAGGCAATCCATAACCTGTATTCCAGTTCAAGACGAAACAAACACCAACTTGGTTTTATGAACTGTTGATCCTCCCTTTTTGATACCAAGAATAAACCAATGGGACTAGTTAAGCGAAAACACTTTACAATCAAGTCTTCTAATGCCTCAGGTATAAGAGCTGAGCTGATGCCAATGATTTGGAATTTCTCATGCCAATGACGTTCAAAAATCGGACTCACGACCCTCTTTTTCGAGTTCCTTGTCCTCGTTCGACATGGCAGCAGCCAAAATTTACTACAAGGCCGCACTCAGGACCAGTCTCTGTTCAGAATTGATAATAACCAGTTTTCAGAGTACGCTTTCATCCTTTTTCTGCAAGACTACTACTTTCATTCTTAGCATTCTCGCTCTCGAAGTTGCTATAATGTTTACTCGCATGACAAAGGTTACTAAAAGAAAAGCTTGTTATTTGGTTCCATGAGTAGAATGAGGTGTTTACAGGTGCCCACCGAGGATAACTTGACTCTATACTTTGGCAAAGTCTTGTTAGGTTTGTTCTCCGGGCTACAATTTTTGTCACTTTGGCATTTGCATCATCATCATCATCATCATCATCATCATCATCATCATCATCATCATCATCATCATACCCACATTTTCTGAAGTGTCATTAAATCAAAAACTTGACAAGTTCTGAAAGTACTGGTGCCACAAGCCCTTTATTGAGACGCTAAAAGCTTAGGGTTGCGGAGGAGATGGACGATAGTGTGGGGGCTTTACGTGCTAACGGCAAGTCTGGAGGTCGCATGGTTTACCTGTCCTCAAAATCACCATCTGTGCCTAATTTGAATGGAGCGTTCCGTGGTGACTTTAGAGCACGTTTGTCTCCTGAAAGACCGCAAAGTCATTTATCTCCAGCGCCAGTTTCGGAAGATCCAACCAACGCAAGCCTGATCGATCTATATGGTGACGATGACGACGACGAAGACGACGACCAGGATGATGACGAAAACGAGAGTGCTGAAGTGGCACAAGATAGGCACACAAACCCTGGAATTGAGACCACTCCGAAACAATCGCCTTCTGTGACCATTCGAGTCCAAAATTCCAGTGACGAGGTAAATAGGGATCAGGTCGACAAAGACCTTTCGCAATATGATCGCTATGGGTTCAAGAAACAAAATGCGTATATTACACAGGAGCAATATCACGAATGGTGGGAAGAATACTCTCGCTATTGTATTCGCAGAAAACGCAAATGGCAAGATCTACTGGCCAAAAGTGGTTTGGCGACGTCAAACAACGATGTTCCAGACAGGTTTCCGCCCAGAAGCGAGAAATTGAAGCGATATGTACGTAAAGGCATTCCTGCAGAATGGAGGGGACAGGCCTGGTGGCAGTTTGCACGCGGCCAGGAAAAACTGAACAAAAATAAGGGCGTTTATGACAAACTTTTGGCTGGCGTCAATGCTCGAAATGATAAAGTCTCTAGTAGAGACCTCGAAGTAATCGAACGAGATCTGCATAGAACATTTCCTGAAAACATACATTTTCAAAAGCAACCTAATGACATTGAAGAACCGCTGATGATCCAATCGTTGCGTCGGGTGCTGCTGGCATTCTCTGATTACAATCCGAAGATTGGTTATTGTCAGTCAATGAATTTTCTGGCTGGTTTACTTTTATTGTTCCTCGATGAAGAGCGAACATTTTGGATGCTCGTCATTATCACATCACGGTATCTACCAGGCGTACACAACATCAATTTGGAAGGTGTTAATATTGATCAAGGCGTTCTGATGCTTTGCGTTAAAGAATACCTGCCGGACTTTTGGCAGCGAATCGTAACAAAAGAACAAAGTCGAAACAATGAATTCCTTTACAAGTTACCGCCGGTTACCTTATGCACGGCAGGCTGGTTTATGAGCTGCTTCGTAGGTGTGGTGCCAATCGAGACCACATTGAGAATTTGGGACTGCTTATTCTACGAAGAGTCACACGTATTATTCAAAACGTCTCTGTTCATTTTGAGGATTTGTGATCAAGAGGTTACTGCTGCTCGTCGAATGATGCGCAATAAAAATCCCAGCAAAGATGATAGCGATATCGAGATGTTTCAAGCTATACAAAGTGTCCCAAAAAAACTCCTTGATCCACAGATTATCTTCGAGCGCGTTATTTTCAAGAGGCGAAATTCACTGAATGATCTTAGTCAAGATGAAATCGATAGATGCCGTAGGTATGTCTCGGCGCAACGGCTAAAGTTTAAAAATTACGCTGACATTATGGGTGACAGAACTGCCACAAAAGATAACACAAAGAGGGACAATTCCATGGGATCAGACTTTGTCGATAACGCATTATCTTCCGAAGTGTACGGCTTTAGGCGGAGCCTTACAGCTGCACACTGGAATAACAGCATAAAGGAAAAGGTCCGGCAAATCCGAAGAAAGTGAGCCTGTTCTAATATTTTTTTTGGGCAAAAGAGACCTCGAATAATGTATATACAAGACATAGCTATAGCTGTCTTAAAAATGTCTCAAGCGTACTATTCTTGGTATCCATCATTGATTGTTATATTAAAGCCATCAGTCCAGATCTGAGGGTTCTGTCGATTGCCATCCCTTTTGAAGACGTTCGAAAACGGACTCTGCAATGGCAGCATCCGAGATCTCCGCATGAAGAAGCGATTTGATCTTGTTCCAAGGGACTTCGACAGATGCCAATTGAGTGCTTTCTTGGCTGGTGACAGGCGGCGATTGCTGAGCTTTAGACACCATGATAACCAGATCGGCCTCTTCCACCTTTAGATCTGACACCAGCATATTATCATGCAGTACTTTGCCCTTCAACAGTACCTTCAATTGCGAGCTGTCGACAATTGAGTCTTCAACCTCGACCAAAAACCGTTTTACTTGATATATGGTCTGGGTAGCGGAAAATGCCTTCGAGTGTACAAATTTGGGCGCTCTGACAGATTTCAAGCGTAGCTGAACAACTGAATCGGCGCCTGCACTTTTTCTGGCCCTTTTATGATTATATTTGTATCTCAAAGCCGGTAATGCTACGCCCAGGTTGGTAACATCTTGTAATGGTTTTTTGGAGTCGGAAGAAAGGGCTGATTGCCGTAAAGTAGCCAGGGCCACGAATTTATTGATGAAATCCTTTTCTGGCGAGGTCATTGGTACTGTGACGATCCTTTTGATGCTTCTGAGCTGGCTTTTTGGAGCAGAAGCTAAGTTGACTTCAACTATGATATTGAAATAAGACATTGAGTAGAGAAATCGTAATTTGAAGTGTATCACTTTCTACTAATAAGACGCTAGATAGTTGATAACATCAACAACGTAAATAACGATAACCGAAAGCTGTACAGCTGGAGTCGCATAATGCACAGACCTCTAAATCTCCAAGGTAGACCATCTTCAATTATGGTACTTGTCAGGTTTTCTGCACTTGAATTTTTTTTCATCTTTGACCTATTTATCTGATTTTTTTACAGGTATGTCGCCGGGAAAATAACAACATAAAGAGAAGCTAGCTAGTTGGTCAGAAAATACAAAATTTGAAAAATCCACAACCATTCAGTGCTAATTAACTAATTTGCTTGACATTAGATATGCTCTGGTAGTTTTGTTTTTATCTACTGTGTGTATTACTCACTTTGGACGAAAGAGAAGATTTGATAGTAGGAAGCCAACAGACCCGAAGTGATGCGACGTGAAAATGAACTGATTTTAGCCTCTTTTGCCACCAGAAATCTGCATTTTATGATAATTCTAAGGATAAACCATTGTCTAATTTGAGCAGTCAGGCGGAAGAAAACGAATTTTTTTTTTACATAAAACTCATTCAGTTTTCGTCAGAAAAATGTTGCAAAGAATAGTCAAAGCTGCTCCAATGCTGCAAACAAAGCAGATATTAATTACCGGCTTTCCAAATCGCACGAAATGGCTCCCTTCTTGCTAACTCGAATTAAATTTTGGCTCATCAACACGTGATCGACTAGATGTCAATTAAAAATGCCAAGTAAAGAATGCAAGGGAAAGCCAAAGCGATGAGCTCTATGTCTTTCTTCTTCAAAACCATGTACAACACACAGACGGCAGCCATCCAGCAGCCATCCAGCAGTCTGCCACTGTAAGAAAAGATTCACACTGTTTCTTCCCAGTTCCAGCTACATGAATAGTACCCTGGTGAGTTCGAGTTCGCACAAAGAAGCTGAGAATCCAACGTCAAAGCAGGCCCTTTTCTTCAATTACCACGAGTTCTCGGTTACAAAATACGCGGATTTGGGCTCAGATCAAGAGACTGAGCATGGAGGCGACCAAGCATTGTGCATAACACATTTCCCCAATGTGTACTGTGCACTGGGGTCTGCACGTTTCCAAGAAACGCGGCTAGTCAGAATCCCCCGCAGATTCGAACAAACTGTCGATGTTCCTGCGTTTTCAACGCAGCTACCGGGACGGGAGCCCGCTGCACTGGTGGACAATGCCAACAGCGTAAATTTTGTTCCCCGTGGTGTCTACCAAGGCCAGATCTACGGAATGTCGTCAGTGAGTCCGCTGAGCGGACTCATGAGCGATTCGGAGTTCCAAGAACTGGTGGAAACCATCAATGAGTATCTGCTGAAAGCATACACATCAACCGCTGGGTGGAATTTAGTGAACTCCATCCTTGACATATTCACATTCCATTTATGGAGCTTTGTCGCTGCCAGAGTATTTGAAAATCCATTATTGGTACTCGAAGACTACGTCAAAACGCTAAATGCATCTCCGGAATTTCAAGAGCGAAGACTTCGGCTGATCTCGCCGCGAAAATCCGGATATCTTTCGGTATGTTCAGAAAAACGACAAAACTTCTAAAGTTTAAGCCAGCGAATTGAACAGAGAGTGTGAATTTTGGACAAACCAAAATTTAAGGTACTATCCGAACCTCTCAGTTTGAGCCTGGTGACGACAGCATTCGAAGCTGGCCTTTATTGTTACTAACCGTAAAACATGATCACAGCTCGATTTCGAGATCTCAAAGCCCGTATGAGGTGAGTGAAAAATTCCATTACCAGATGAGATGCGATGAGATGAGATGGGACAACATGTCAGTGTGTGAATAAAGACATCAAGTAAACGGGAAACTGATTCTTTTGAGCACACGCTACATCAAGCGCACCCAGACCTGCTGACAAGGAGAAATGAATGGAATTTTTGCAATTGAAAAGCCCAGCGGAATTTCGTCGAGCCAGTTTCTATTGAAACTGCAAAATGTGCTGATGAGCAGTTCAGTATTCTCTAAAGAGATTCAACGGGCTACAGCGGAAAGAATGCAGCAGTTCCAACGAGAAACAGGAAAGGTGCCAAGCAAGCGGAAATTGCGGAAAGTTTCTAAGGTAAAAATGGGTCATGGCGGGACCTTGGATCCACTAGCATCGGGTGTGTTAGTAATTGGTGTCGGGACCGGTACCAAAAAGTTGGGACAGTATCTTTCAGGCACCGTCAAAGTTTACGAAAGCGAGGCGCTTTTCGGGGTTTCGACCACGTCTGGAGACGTAGAGGGAGAAATCTTGTCAATGCATGCAGTTGACCATCTCACAATGGCAGAACTCAAAACCATGGAACAGAAACTTGTAGGAACGTTAAAACAAACGCCTCCGATTTTCGCGGCTCTTAAAATGAACGGAAAGCCTCTACATCAATACGCACGCGAAGGGTTGCCCCTTCCCCGTGCCATTGAACCTAGACAGGTAGAAATACACAGCTTGCAAATCTTCCCCGACTCGCTGAATACAGATCATGGTTATCAGCTCCTGAGACCCACAACCAAGGAAAGTGAGGAAACTGTGTCAGGCTTGAGCCACCAAAAGAATTTGTTGACCGATACATTGTATTTTTCTAAACAATATTGCGACTCGCAAGGGTGGGAAACAGAAAATGCTCAAGTGGAGCCGCCTTTTACTTTGAACGACGAACAAATTCATGCTTTGATCGAGAAAGGTGACGAATACCGTGCTCCTTTGTTGCACTTCAAGGCCAAAGTCTCGTCTGGCACATACATAAGATCGCTGATCAGTGATATCGGCAAAGCAATGCGCTCATCGTCGTACATGGTAAAACTGATTAGGTGCCAGCAGCAGGATTGGGCTCTTGACAAACAGAATGTTTTCAAAATGGAGGATTTCACTGAAAATGATGAAGCGGTGTGGACCGAAGTTCTGGAGAAAGTTTTGGAAAAAGGTTCTGCAGTGAACGTCGGAGAAGAAATGGTGAAAGCTCAAGAAAAGGTCAGCGGCCTGCAACAAGAGTTGAATGTCCAGGCGCAACGCGATTCAGCGGCTGACGTCAGTGGCCCAGAGCCTGCGGTAAGTGATGAAGCGCCAGCTGCGGGCACGAAGCGACCTCTCGAAGGTGAGGAAGAAGAGAATCACTCTCGACTAGGCCCCAATGATGTGTAGATTCTTGGAGGACCCCACATAGTTGCACGTATCGAACGGTTCGCCATTTTGAAAAACATTGTAACTGAGGTAGAATAATTCCGAATGGGATGTCTTGCTGGGACATGAAAATTGAAAATCGGGAGGACAATCTGTAACTAGGCTATAGCACATATCAACGCAAGGTAGGACTTCAAAGTAGTCATTCAATGGTTGAATTTGTTGATTCAAGTAATCATTTCTATTGTCGTCCTTCTTTCTGTGAATGAAGTATTTGGATTGCAATGTCGTGCAACGCGGTATGCTTACAGCGCAGAGCCAGTTTCTATAGGCATCAGCGCAATCATCACAAGACCTGAGCGGAGAGAATCTAGCATCATCCTCCGTGTCACAAGGTATGATCTGTAATGCTTTACTGAAATTCGCGTACAAAGACTTCGCAATGTCATCGTACATGATCGCGTTAGCCGTTTTGTTGTCTTTGGCAAGACTCGATGTTGGTACTGAATACGCAACTCCATCACAGAAATCTAAACCAAAAATGAGGGAACAGGAATTGTCGCTTAGCGTGTTGAACGTAGATTTTGAAAACAAAACACCACCATCTGAACTTAAAACGTTTTGGTTATCCGAGATCTTCTTGGTAAGATACACAACATAGGTTGTTGAAGCGTTCAAGCCCGTTATGTGAAACTGCTCTTTCACAGATCCCTCTCTAACAGTGATGGACTTTTGAATTGCCAGTCCCGTTGAGTTGTTAGCCTCATATCCATACGTTGAGCTCGCGTTCATTGCAGAGGATGCCAAGTAAGGACCGTTACGCACGGCACCGAGTGAATGTGTTAAGGAATTATCAAAGTAATCAATGTCGTCATATGAGTAGAGGTATAGGTCGTACAAGGCGGTATCATATATGGAGTAATTGGAGTTTGTGGCACCGCTTTGTGTGACATTTCCTGTAACCAGTAGAGCTGAGTCATAATCAGAATCGACCAATTCTATCCAAGCACGATTGTCCCATTGGAAAACCAAATCATACTGCGAAATGCTTAGCGTGTAATTCCAAAAAAGCGGCTCAGTGACTTGCGACGGTACCACCACCGATTTGGACGAAGTGTTGTAGATGTCAACGACCAGGAAAAGATTGGAATATTCAGTGGAGTTATCATCTTGGTTTAAGGGCCGCAGTGCCAGTGCTTCAAAATATCCGGCCTGAAAAAGCGCTAGGTTCCCCGTTTCTGTGATGTTAGAAAGAACCGTCTCATCGAACGTGTAGTAAACGGCAAGTGCGAGGTCAGAATGCGAGTGGAAAAGCTCGGGTGCTTGGGTGTTCACATTACCACTTAGAAAGACAAGCATATCGACACTTGACATGATACGTGAATAGCTGGAATTGACCGGAAAAGTGAAATATTGGCGATTGCCGGGTGCAATAGTCGATCGCACAGGCGTCCATTCTTCAATCATGCCAGAGTTGAAAAACGATCGCTCTTGAAAAAGTGGCGACGAAAATCCGTCTGGACGCTCAAACTGTCTTACATCATTCCATTCGGCGAAGTCTAGCGAAGCCCAAGCTGCTGTGATACAAAACCATAGGAAAAACAGCATTTTTATCTGTAGACAGGACCTAAGATCTTAGATATCTTTTTAAGGTCTCATAAACGCTGTATACAAGGACGATCCGTGAGGGAAAAACCAAGAAAAAAGTACGAGAAGAACCGCAAAAATAGGCCGGAGCTCTCTAGCTCGCAATTGAAGCAAAAAAATGAGGAAAACGGTGTGTTGTAGCTGAACTTTTTGCTGGAAAGTATGCAAATCATATATATCAATCTGATATTCTTAATTTAGAGATGTATATAGTGATTCTCTTTGGAATTTTCAAAAAATAACGTCACAGACAGGATTCGAACCTGCGCAGGTAAAACCCAATGCCTAACTCGCTTTCGATATGTCGAATAGCAGGGCATCGCCTTAACCACTCGGCCACTGGGACGATTTGTTGAAAGCGATCAGATTTGAAGAAAACTATAGAGAATAGATAGGGCTGGTAAAGCGATTGTCAGACAGGATGATTGTCAGAGAGGATGAGCATTTGCGTGAGGTTTTTTGGACTTTAAAGGTGAGAATAGAGGTATTTGAAGTGATATTTGTTGTGTGTTAGATTTGATTCTTTTTGCAGACTTGTGTGACATTCAAATCTCGGGTTTCTTCAAAATACCGGATATTTTTCGAAACAAGAGATAGACACGGGAGGGTGACAATAGTTTGGGCTTCAGTGAGTCCAAAATAAAGATTGCAAGTAATTGGCGTAGCCTTCAAATAGCACATTTTAAAACGACACAATTGTCGCTGAAATTCCAGATCACGTGCACATGGACAAGAATTGGCAAAAGTGGTTGAAAGAAACGATAGCGTTTGCTTACTTCAACACAACAACAATTTCTTTACACAAGACACGAATCCGTCCCACAAGTAGTTTGTGTCACTTCAATCCGGATCCATAAAGCCCAAAGATGGTTGGCGCTGTTGTCAAGAAAAATAGTCGTGATAATGTCCCGTCGTCTATAATGATACTGATATACTAGCAGAGGCCAACTTATTTAACATATCCCAGCTACACACTTTCAAGAATACCATCCAAGTTTGATCTAGAAAGCCATACGCTGAAGACGCTACTGTCTCACTGCAACCATCGTTGTTTTTAGAAAGACCGCAATGAGTAGATCATCCGAAAACCTACCATGGATTGAGAAATACAGACCTGAAACGCTGGACGACGTATACGGACAACGAGAGATTGTTGGCACGGTGAAGAAATTTGTGAAAGAGGGAAGACTGCCGCATCTACTGTTCTATGGTCCCCCAGGAACTGGTAAGACGTCTATGATTGTGGCTCTCGCTAGAGAGATTTTCGGCAAAAACTACAAAAACATGGTTTTGGAGCTCAATGCATCGGACGATAGAGGTATCGATGTGGTGAGAAACCAGATCAAAGAGTTTGCCTCAACGCGCCAGATTTTTTCCAAAGGATTCAAGCTGATCATTCTGGATGAAGCAGACGCCATGACAAATGCAGCACAGAATGCCCTGAGGCGGATCATCGAGAAGTACACGAAAAACACCCGGTTCTGTATCCTGGCGAATTACGCCCACAAACTGACCCCCGCCCTTCTGAGTAGATGTACGCGATTCCGGTTTCAACCTTTGCCCGTTGATGCCATCGAGAAGCGTGTGAATAAAGTTTTAATCTTGGAGAACTTGAAGCTCAGTCCAGAGGCACTAAAGGCACTTTTAAAGCTTTCCAAGGGCGATATGAGAAGAGCTCTGAACGTATTGCAGGCAAGCAAAGCTACACTGGACGATCCAAGCTCCGAAGAAGTCACAGAAAACACTATATATGAGTGCATTGGTGCTCCTCATCCTCAAGATATCGAGACTGCACTAGAGTCAATGCTGAAGGACGACTGGGGCACTGCTTCTTTCACCGTGAACAAAATACGTACCAGCAAGGGTCTGGCTTTGATCGATCTCATCGAGGGCATAGTGGAGGTCTTGGCAGAGTACGAGTTGAAGACGGAAACGCGAACACAACTTTTGAGCAAATTGTCGGATGTCGAGTATGCGATTTCGAAGGGCGGTAATGACAGGATTCAGAGCAGCGCTGTGATCGGTGTGGTGAAGTCGAGTTTCGAGCTGGAGGCTTAGAATGGCTGCGATTGAAGAAGGAGAATTTCGATCTGTCATGCTCAAGAAGGGACACTGAAGGGACACTGAAGGTCGAGGCTGCTGTTCAAAGCCTCGACAAACGTTTGCAAAAGACAGATGTAGGATAATACGCGTCTCTAGAAGAGATCCAGCCGGGAATTCGGCCTGGGTTGGGGGTGCAGGAAAAAAAACAAAACAAGAATAGAAACTAGCACAGAGAGCTGAGACACGATCAGCAATAGGTCGAGTAATTGGTGACAGCTATTTTGACTGTATGATTAACATATGGGAAAGCGTTTTCGATCTTTCAGTGCCATTTTCCCAGGGTTTCTTTGGCCTCACGTGACCGGAGAGATAATGTTCTCAACAATACACCCAAGAGTCTGTCATCTTGGGAAAGACACAGTAGAGAACTCCGAGCTTTCATAGCTCACCTGCACACTTTCTGGAAGTGTACAAAATTGCTCAATGAAATCTCCAGATGTGGATAATCTATGTTTTCTACAAAATAAATACGTATAGATCCTGAATTGGCATTACAGTAGCAGTAGTGCTTTCGAGTCTTGTCACCGTCGTCACTGTCACAACCCAAGATTTCCCATGTTGTCATAGGCGAGAATTTGCATTTGAGCACAGTCGAAATGCTCGATATCGGCACCCGAAAAAAAAGCCAAGGTGTCCAGAACCTTGTCTTTCCGGTATTCCATCAAGAAATTAGTATAGCGATCTCGAATGATACGAAAAACCCAAAACTCAAAACTCAAAACCCGGCAACCGTCAGCCCCACATATATCACCACACTCACTTACTGCGAAAATGTTCAACACCCTCGCGAATTTAAAAGACTCCTACCACAAGTTTACCACAAGTTTACCCACCACAGCTTCCCAAATCAGAACACCACCAAAACTAGCTTAAATGGGACGACAATTTGATCTTCATAGGGTAAAGAGCTAACCGCGAAACTACAGCATTAACCCTACCGTAACTACTATTATTCCGTGAACTAGACTCGGCGGAAGATGCGAAATTGACGAACCGTTTGGTTCTCTGTTTTTTTCGGGCAATGTAACCACGAAATACAACAACTACGAAAATTACATGGACGACTGCGAAATAGTGGAAAACTACGAAAAGTGTTGATGCATCGATAAACACGGCATCGCTATGGGGAATCAGGTCGACAGATCCGCCCAACTGACACGAACGGTTAAAACTGTATATAAGAAAGTGTGTAGCTACCGTTAGGATTACGATGTTGTGTCAATGCCACTATATATCTATCTAGACTTCATCAGTCAGCTATACTCTGTAGTAACACTAGTTCTTTCGAGTACTGTGGAAACAGAAAACCACTTCGAAAAACTCAGAAAACTTCAAAACACCACCGGTTTCGCTGCCTCTAACTTAGTGCTCTCGAAATTACAAAATGAGTGACTTCAAGGCCCTTCGTGTGCTGTTCAAGTCTCCTGTCACTGACGACATGATTCGGTTTTTGACAAACACCACGCTGCGCGTGATACCATGCGCGAAGGAATCGAGAAGCACGTACCCTTCGCCTCCGGCAAGTCCCTCTGAAAGTGGGAAAAGGTCTCTGCCATCGCTGATGACATTTATCACGCGGCTGGTCCGCTACACCAACGTTTACACATCGACGCTTCTCACGGCCACTTGCTACCTGCACAAATTGCAAAAAATTCTGCCCAAAGACGCTCACGGTCTGCCCTCGACTAGCCACCGCATTTTCTTGGCGTGCTTAATCCTTAGTGCCAAATACCATAACGACTCTTCGCCCCAAAACAAGCATTGGGCAGAGTACACGGACGGGGTGTTCTGTCTGGAGGACGTGAATCTGATGGAGCGCCAGCTTTTACAGCTGCTGAACTGGGACTTGCGGGTCGAGGAACCCATGCTCTGCGACTCACTGGAACCTTTGCTGGAGCCAATCAGATACGATCTGGAGAGATCTCGCAAAATAATGGCTCGCAACCAATACCACCAGCGCAACATGAGTGCTTCTTCGAGCACCAGCACACTTGTCGGCACACCAAGCCTGCAGGCTCTCAAGTCTCTGCCGGCCCTGCCCAAGCTGCCATCGCTGCCCAGACTTGCGTCGTGGTCGTCCATATCGACGCCCAAGACGCTGCCGAACAAGCTGGCGCCGCAGCTGGACTCTTCAAATATATATACACGCAGCGACTACAGTACCGCTACGCTGGTATAGGGATATATATGGTTTACATCAGGAATGAAATGGAATGGGATAATAAAAGGAACACTGGAGGACCTAAGATCTCGAGCCCTATACGCTGTCACCGAGCTCGATCTCGATCTCGATCTCGAGGCCGGTGTCATGATAGTACAAAGTGATCGACAAATCCACCATGTTTGCAGCGTCCGATGTCCAGCCAAATGTCGGCATACACTAGCCGTGAAGACCCTTAAAGCATTGCTGTGGGGCCAGTATTTGGCTAGAAGCTTCTCAGCTCACCTGTAGGACCAAATTCGAATATTACAGATTTCATTTCAATAATTTCCACCGTGCTTCAAATCGAAGAAAAACCAAGACAGAAAGCCTATTTGAGGCACTCGGAAGACCAGAAATTATAAAACGTACGGTCTACTGTTTTCTCGATTCCTCAAGTTTGTCTCACCAAGCTGTGTCTTACTGTTTGTTCACGCTCACTTTGTATGTATGCCCTCTGTCCGTCACATCTCTGCCGACCGGGTAACAGCATCGTCAATTTTCATATAAAAACGTTCCTGTTGATTCAATTTCTTTCCAACTCTCACCACTACTAGAAGAATTCAAAACCAAAACCAAAACCAAAACCAAAACCAAAACGAAAACGAAAACCAACGACATGATCGAGTCTTTGAACGCTGAGAAACATCACATCGATCGAAGCCCATGAACGTCTTAGTAATTTTCTGCGTCCCGACAAATATGCAACATGGATTCCATAAGTTTATGGAGTTGCAGATTTGTATGTAACCCTCCAAGTGATGAGTGAAATGCTGTGCACCAGTCTGAAAGTTCCACACGTACTCGTGGAGCAGTTGAAGCATTGAGTATAACCCAATATCTGATGGAGCAGTAGTGTCATATTGTAAAATTTAGATGTAGTAGAGATCAGAGAAACCAAAGAATCCAGAGTCCAGACGTAGATTCGAAAAAAACTTGCATACTCACAAGACACGCAAGAGTAAGAGATTGTAACTGAACAGTGAAAAAAGCCAAGTAAGGCTAAACTAGAATACGCCAGGCTAGGAAACTCTAAAAGAGAGCTAACACCGAAAAACGTTCACGTTCTCGTTCTCTTCGTTCCTTCAACAAACGACAACGACGATTGGGAATTCCGCTTTCCCGCTCTTAACCTGCCACATACACGTACGGTCCATGTCGATCCGATAAATTTCTAACATCACAGAAACGAGAGAGAACGAGTCCAGCAACGCTTGCGGATCTGAAAAATTCTTGGTAGAATGATGTTAACGCCGGTCCGAAAAAAAACTGCCTACGCTCGAGCGTGGATCTGATAACGCTAGTATCGGTGTGGGAGAAAAAAAGTGTCGATGGGTTTAAAAATACACAGCTCGTGCAGGGATTCGCGAAACAAACGGTTCAAAAACAGCTGAATCGCCGAACGTTGCAACGCGTTTTGATGATAAATTCACCATTCCATGTGTTCAACGAGGTTATGAAAAGTTGTAACCGTACAGTAGGGCAGATCAAGTCAGGAATGCTTTCAAGAACGTAGAAGTATATAAAGAGCAGCAAAGTGCCTCGAAGGATACCTGTGTGAAGATATCTTTCTTATTTTAAAGTTTAATATCAATATTAAGATCAAGATTAGATTCAAGATCATCAATTACCAATATTATAATGTCTCAAGAAACCGAAAACAAAACCCAAAGCGTTCCTCTATGGCTACAGAGCCGTGAAGCGGTCATCGCAGTGACTCCAGAATCCGTATGGCGTCATGGAAAACCCAACTACAACGTCACGAACAAAAGATTAGCCGAACAGCGTCAAGTGCATTTCGAGCCAGGCTCTTTGGAAGAGTCCGTTCAAAACCTGGTGCGTGTTTTCGAGATGGAAGCAACACACAAGGCCAACCCAGCAGACTGGATCTCTGTGGACCCTGAAGTGTTCCGGATGACCGTGAACGGCAGCCGTGAGTACACAGTCGAGGACGTGACCGTCAAGGGAGGCTACAATGTGTTTATCGGGGACTTGCCCAACTACAATGCTTCAGAAAGCAATTACGAGAAGTCCGAGGACGATTTCCGCAAGGCTATGCGTTCTGGGTTT
Organism: Lachancea sp. 'fantastica'; assembly: GCA_900074735.1. Classification (NCBI taxonomy): domain Eukaryota; kingdom Fungi; phylum Ascomycota; class Saccharomycetes; order Saccharomycetales; family Saccharomycetaceae; genus Lachancea; species Lachancea sp. 'fantastica'. The sequence continues at coordinate 139,259 of LT598475.1, forward strand.
CTGTGGGAACTGCTGACGCTGGAGACAGACTTGCCCAATGCGACTTTGACCTGGAGACACTGGGGCAGCCAGAACGGAGTGTTCAACGGCCACAAGGGCGACGGCTCGCTTTTGGACGTTCCTGGAAAGTCTGTAGCGACCTTGAACTCGGACTTGAAGTTGATCAGACTCGAGCACACTTTCGATGCCCAGGGTGTGATCAATTCGTTGTCCGGAGTGTGTCCGCTAGGCCATTGATAGAGGATGCGGGCGATTTGAGAATACTTATAAGACAAGAGGTGCCGATGGCGAGAGCCAGTTGGTAGAGCCGAATCAAGTTTAGAAAGCATGTATATGATGATGATGATGATGTATGTGCGTGTATGTAAGGAAAAGGCATTTAAATTAGAGACAGAGACAGACGGAGACAGAGATGTCATTGCCGTCAATAATGACATGTTATTTCTCTTCTCGGCGTATAAGAAAACACAGATGGGAAAGTATGTGGGTTCAAATTTTGCCGCCAATTTAGAGGCCTTGGCATCGATTGTTCATGAAGGGATCTGCGTTTTTGGATCCCGAAGGGCAGTCATGTTCAACGGGGTGATCCGGATCACAAATTGAGTATTTCAATTGGGTCGTAACTATATACGGATCGGATCCTTTATTGGATTGGACTCTACAGTGGATTCTAAATTGTGAAAACCAGGTACTTTTCGGATACTTACTTGGCTCCTGGACTAAATGATCCCTATTTTCCCCAGAAGTCGCTTTCCCGGACGTCAATTGACATATAAAAATGGATCCCAGAGTGGATCCACTATACATGTCCTGCGAGGAAAGTCTTTTTTATAATTTCATACGGCAGATAGCGACAGGAAAAGACAAAGTGACAGAGGTCTCTCTCCCTTTCCCAGCTTAACCCCGTTTTAGCGACACTAAAACCCCAAAGTGATCATGCGACAGCCCTAATTATATAGATTACACTAAGAATGGCTATATTTCTATATTTTTTTTTTGGCTGTAGTCTATTCTCAGATCCATAGTGCGGGTCCAGACCCTTTTCCCGCACGCATTCCTCAATTTATCGGTGACGTCGTTAGCGATGCAGAGAGCGATGCAGAGCGTTGCAGAGCGTTGCAGTAGGCTTTCAATAAGCTTTCAATGAGCCTCACAATTGATGTGGATTGCCAAGATAAAGCAGTAAAACTAAAGCATATTCAAATTCTCACACACACTCTCTCCCTGTCACTCCCTCACTCCTCACTTCCTCTCACATTCTTTGTTTTGAAAACCACCACATACCACGTCTGGACCTTGCCCGAGAAGTTATCATTGTCTCATCTAAGTAATTCTCCCCTGTCTGAGCCTCGCTCACTGTTCAAACTATTTACTCTCTTGCTTCCCGCTTCTCGCTTCTCGCTTCTCCCCCTCCCGTCCCTTTTCCACCGTAGTTTCTCTGATGTAAACGCTATTTTTGCCCTAGCTCGATGCTCATCGCCTTGGTGTTTCTCACTGTACCGTTTTTCGGCTTACGGCCCTAGTTAGAACCACAGCGATGAATTGAAATGCAAAAAACACCAGCGAAAAAAGAAAAAAGGAAAAAGACAACAACAAGGAACGCTAGAGAAAAAGGGCCAACCGATCATTTCAGAAGCGATAACTTACGAAAACTATATAAACCACAACTCAACTACCACAGCAGGCTCTCTATTATTATTGTTTATCTTTATTTTCACTACACCGTCATCGTCACCGTCATCGTACAGTATTATACACCAATAATATAATGTCTACCGAAACACCTATTGAAAACACTAAGCTAGCTGAGTCCACCGCTGTTGCCCAAGACAAGGTCGCAGAGATTGCGCATGAGAAGGAACAGCAGGCTACCGAGACCAAGGAGGCCGCCGTGAAAGATGCTCAGGAGCAGGCCGCGCACGCGGCAGGTGAACCCGAGAAAAAGGTGGAACAGAAAGTGGAGGCAGCCAAGAGCGAGACTGAGGCTCAGGCTGAAACCGTTAAGGACAAGACAGCTACTGCTGCTGCTACGGCTTCCAAGCCAAGTGCTGAGACTACCAAGAACGAGGAACAGCCTAGCATCTTTAAGAAGCTTGTGGCCAAGATCAAGAAGTTGTTGAAGTAAGTGGGGGGGAAGCGAGTAGGAAGGGAGAGCAGTGGGAGAGAGCAGTGAGAGAGAAGAAGAATTGGCAAACAAGACTGTTCTAACAGATATATGTATATGGATTCTCTCTTTTATAATAAGTAATAAGTAATATACACTAGAGAGATTATGCGTGAGAGAGGATTGGATGGGTCATTACGTACGACAATAACAACAACAAAAGAAGCCCTTTTTTGTCTGATTGTCTAAAAATCATAGATTTATATTACTGGGTTACACAAGGAAATCGATGCTCTAGCGGTGTTCTAACAATTGTTTTGTTTTGTTTTGTTTTGTTTTTTGGTCTGGTTTTGTTAACGTGAATGTAGCTAAAGACTTCTAAAATATTAAAATCACGTAAGTAAGGGCAAGACCCGTGACACTTCTTGACGAACATCATTATATACGTAACACACACTTTTTCTTGTCTTTTTTCTCTCTTCATCCCACCTCCACACCTCTACATACCTAGCAGCAACCCATCGTTTCTTACACCAGCTCTCTCTTTCTTTCCCTCTCTATTTCTCTCCTGCACTAGTTTTGTTTTATAAAACCGCAATCGCCCTCTACGATTGCCGTACCAAACGACTCCACCACACCAATTTAATTATTTGCCAAAATATTCAAAACTCAACATACAAATGTCCCTCCAAAGACAACTGCAACACCACACCAAACACCAGCGATTTCCCGTTTCCCCCACAAGGCCTCCCTCTCCCGCTAACACCGCACCTTATGTTTGCGCCCTCCAACACAGCTGTCATGAACCCGACATCGCTGCCCGGGATTTTGCCAGGGTCTCTGAACTCCATGAACAACAATAATCCCAACAATGTCAGAAACAACTCTATTGGCACTAACACCAATGCCAACGCCAATGCCAATGCCAACGCTCCCGGGACGACGACCAACGGCAACGTGCAGAACTCACTCCATGCACTAGACGACCCCAACGTGTACCATTGGATCTGCCAGCTCACCTACGGCCCAAACAAAGAGCAAGCGCTGCTGGAACTGGGACGTAAACGCGAGCAATACGAGGACCTCGCCGTCGTGCTGTGGTCATCCTTCGGAGTCGTTGCAGCACTGCTGAGCGAAATAACCTCCGTGTACCCCATGCTGTCGCCTCCGGTACTGTCGAACCAGCTAAGCAACCGGGTCTGCAACGCCCTCGTGCTTTTGCAGTGCGTAGCATCCCATCCCGAAACTAAAACCCTGTTTTTACAAGCACACATCCCACTGCTACTCTTCCCCTTCCTTAACACCACGTCAAGACAACGAACTTTTGAATACCTGCGCTTGACGTCCCTGGGAGTCATTGGCGCTCTCGTCAAAAACGACTCTACCGAGGTAATAGCATTCCTGTTGCGCACAGATATCATCCCGCTGTGCCTCCGCATCATGGAGTCGTCTTCAGAGCTTTCCAAAACGGTGGCCATTTTCATTCTACAAAAAATCTTACTGGACGACGCAGGACTCCAGTACATATGCGCAACTCCAGAACGTTTCCACGCCGTTTCCCAAGTGCTTACATTTATGGTCGAGCAATTGACTCTCCAGCAGACGCCGGGGCGTCTCCTGAAACATGTTGTGAGATGCTACTTGCGTCTTAGTGACAATCTTGAGGCCAGAAGATTGCTCAAACAGGTGCTTCCTCGACAACTCAAGGACAACACTTTCGGAGAAGTCTTGCGTGATGATTTAGGAACCAAGAGGTGTCTGGCACAGCTATTACTGACACTCAATGAGGATTGATGATACTCACTAATTATTTTTTTTCCGGTTTTATTTGTTTTCCCTCTTCCCGCTTTTTTACTTGTTCCACAAAGCATCTTTCTGCATAGACCTCCTGCCGCCTGCACCATAGGACCTTCAGTTCGAGTCATCATTACCATTGACTTCAATCACCATTTTGTATAATATGAGGCAGACCATTTTGGGTCTCAATTACGTGGTAGTCCCTTACAAAAGACTACCGACCACTACCAATTTGAACAATTATATTCAAAGGGTTTTTAAAGTACACTACAATCAGCTATCAAAAACGACTTCTGCTACCAAAGCTCATCTTATCTTGTATTTAGCACTGTTTCGCTCTCTCGAATGGTCACTTTGACACGAAGGGCTCTTTTTTCAAGATATATTAAAATAAATAGACGGCAAAACTTGTTGACAACGAATCAAGACAGGAAACTACCGTAAAATCGCACCCTTTAACTCATTGAGTCGCTGTGGTCGGCCAAGTATCTGTTCATCATGTCGACACACACTTATAAGAAGTTTGAAGAGGCTCAATCGGGCGTTTTGCCCGATAAAATGACCATATATCAGGACTGTTTGAATGCGTTTAACGAATCGCCTGTGAATTCCAAAAGGTGCAGACTTTTGATTTCAAGACTTCTGCAATTACTTGCCCAGGGTCAGACCTTTCCTCGCACGGAAGCTACTGCTCTGTTTTTCGCCATCTCTAAACTGTTTCAGCACCCAAATGACTCCCTTAGACAGGTGGTTTACCTCGCCATCAAGGAACTGAGCAGTGTATCGGACGATATTCTGATGGCTACGTCCTCCATCATGAAGGACGTGCAGAATGGCTCTGACATGATTAAACCCAATGCAATTCGTTCTCTAACTCGCGTGTTGGACGAATCCACCGCATTTTCGGCAGAACGTCTGTTCAAATCGGCGGTTGTTAGCAAACATCCATCGATCTCGTCTGCTGCACTTGTGAGCTCATACCATTTGCTGCCAATCGCTGAAAGTACTGTCAAACGCTACTCCAACGAAACTCAGGAAGCCGTAGGCGACCTCAAAACTTTCCCCTATCATGATGGCTTGTCGGAGCATTATCCAAACTCGACGTATATTGCACAATACCATGCGTTGGGTCTTTTGTGCATGCTAAAAAACCATGATAAAATAGCTCTTATGAAGTTGGTGCAACATTTTTCTTCCGGAAGCACGTTGAAGAATCAACTAGCCCAGGTGCAACTAGTCAAGTTGGTAGGAAGTTTGCTGTCCAAGGACAACCAAATGATTTCGCAGCTGTCTCCTTTGCTACTCGGCTGGCTGTCTAACAAGTACGAATCAGTCCAGCTCGAAGCTGCTAAGCTAATCACTTCTTTGCCAGACCGCTACGTTTCTCCAGAATTGTTTTCATCGGCAGTTCAAACTTTACAAGGACTACTGTCAGTTCCTCGTGCTACTACCAGATTCGCAGCTGTTAGGGTGTTGAACAGAATCTCCATGGTAGCCCCTGAAAAGATTGTTGTGTGCAACCCTGAATTGGAGTCATTGATTAACGACAGCAACAGAAACGTGTCCACTTACGCTATCACCGCATTGTTAAAGACAGGAACTTCTAATAACATTGCATCCCTCATCAAAACTATCACAAACTTCATTCACGAAATATCGGATGACTTCAAAATTATAATTATAGATGCAGTCCGCACAATGGCTTTAAAGTTTCCTGAAGAATGGAAGGCTATTCTGAACTTTCTTGTTAATGTTTTGAAGCAAGGTGAGGGTGGATTTCAGTTCAAGAACAGTATTGTGGAGGCCCTTTTTGATCTCGTCCAATTTGTTCCACAATCCAAGGAACTGGCTCTTGAAAATTTGTGTGATTTCATCGAGGACTGCGAGTACAATGAGATTCTTGTGAGAGTTTTGCATTTGCTGGGTAAGGAGGGTCCTGGTATGAAGACTCCATCGCTGTACGTCAGGCACATATACAACAGGGTTGTGTTGGAGAACTCCATAGTCAGATCCGCTGCTGTCGTGGCTCTCTCTAAATTTGCTTTGGTCAAAAACGACCCAACGTTTGTGGACTCAATTGAAATCTTGCTGAGAAGAATTTCCACCGATGTTGACGACGAAGTGAGGGACAGAGCAACCATTGCACTGGAGTTAATCGAATCCATCAAATCGAAGGGTGGAAATGACTCATCTCCTGCCGAGGGTCTCATCCAGTCCAAGTATACCTATGATTTGGCATCCTTAGAGTCGAAACTCAGCCAGTACATGGCTGCTAAACAGGAGGCATTCAAGACTCCATTTGATACTTCTTCCATCGCTAGGTACACCGAGGACGAAAGAAAGGCCATCGACTTTAAGAGAAAGCAAGAACAATTATTCACGACAGTGTCTTCCGGGAAATCCAAGGGTAAGAGTGGAGTTTCATCTGAAGCTGATAAAAAGAATGGATCATACGGTGGGCCTGCTGCTACTGAACTGGACCAGGATATGCAGGCCACGAAGTACGCCGAGGAACTCGCTTCGATTGAAGAGTTCAAGTCGTTCGGTTCCATCGTCAACACCTCCAGGGACGTCGCATTGACTGAAACCGAGGCTGAGTTTGTTGTTACCGGCGTGAAACATTTGTTCAAATCCCATGTTGTTTTACAGTTCCACATTACGAACACCTTGGCTGATGTCGCTTTGGATAATGTTTCCGTTGGGTGCACCCCAGCTCTTGGCGACGAGGAGTCTTCGTTGACTGAGGTGATCTCCATACCGGCTGATAGAATCAAGCCCTCAGAAACATTTTCGTCCTACGTGGCTTTCGAAAAATCCCAGGAAGTTGTCACTGAGGATCTGTTGAACACCTTATACTTCACCACCAGAGAACTTGATTCCTCCACTCAGGAACCTTTCGAGGGAGATGAAGGCTACCAGGACGAATACGAAATCGATAGCTTGCCATTGACTGCGGGCGATTATATCAGAGGTGCTTTTGTGGGCGACTTTACCTCGTGCTTCGATGAGCTGCCCAATCATGAAATTTCCGTCTACAATATCAGAGAAAACTTGTCTTTACAAGAAGTTGTGGACAAGCTGATCACCAATACCAGTTGTTTGACGTTGGATAACACTCAGTTCACATCTACAGACTCAAACACGCACACTTTGAAACTGTTCGGGAAGAGTGTACTAAACGGAGCAAGAGTAGCTCTTGTCGTTCGGATGATCAAGAGCTCTAAAGGAATTGCCTTGAAGGCCGAAGGTAGGTCTGACGATGCTGTCCTATGTAGCGATATTGTCAATGGACTTATTTAGGGAAATATAGCACGAAATATAGCACGAAATATAAATGCAGCAGTGAATAGAACCGTGATGATCTTTACCACCACATTGTTTGGATACAAGTTTATAAATTTGTTATTCCATCTCGCATTGTAGGAGTTATCAAGAAATTGGTCCCACTTAGACCACATCAAGAACATTCGTTGCTGCTCAAATCAAAACGATTGGAATGGAAGAAGAAGAGCTACAATTGAAGAAGCAGCTTAGAGCAGCTAAAGCTGAAGAGCTTGCTAGGCGTAAGAAGAAAAGAACGAGTCCGGACGCTGGAACTGTCGACAAGAAGCCACCTCCAAATTGTGCTATATACGTTTCCAACTTACCGCTTGAAAACGTCAATGAGAGTGACCTTTTCGATGAGTTTTCAAGGTTCGGTATCATAAGGAAAGACCCCGTTACAGATCATCCCAAGTGCAAGCTTTACGTCGACGATCAGGGGAATTTGAAAGGTGACGCTCTGATCGTATACTTGAAGCCTGAAAGTGTGAAAATGGCAGTAGAGTTCATGGACGGTGCCAAGTTCAAAGGGACGGAGCTGAAAGTTGAAGAGGCAACATTCAAGCCGGAGACTAAAAACGAAGACTGGGCTGAAGAAGAGACTACGGAGGTGAAGAAACTGAAACTCCGTAAACTACAAGAGCAGAAAAATGAGCTAAATGATTGGAGCGATGAGGTAGAAGAAGAAGAAGAAGTAAAGAACGATGAACACAGCGAATTAACCAATGGGTCCACTCCACAAGAATCAGAGGATAAAAGTGCAAGAACAACCGTCTTGTCCAACGTGCTCGATCTGTATGCAAGACTGAGTCCGTCTGAAATCTCCGATATAGCCCTAGACCTCAAAGAGGGCTGCGAAGCACAGGGCGAAGTAGTCGGGTTCGAGCTCGACGAGGTTTTGGGTCAAGCGAGGGTCGAATTTGCGACAGAAGAACATGCACAGAGGTGTTGCAAGACGATGGACGGTCGATTTTTCGACGGCAGGAAGTTAATGGCGTATACTCTTGACAAAGAGTCCAAGGATGACGATATAGATATACAAGAGCTGTGACACTAATTGGAATCAAATAAAAGAAGACTCATTTGAACTAGACATCTTCGGGATCCATGTGAGGCCATCTGTATGTTTCCACATATTATACTTTTCGAAAAAACAAAAAAATTGAGCGGTACGAGAATCGAACCCGTGTCCCAACCTTGGAAGGGTTGGATGATAACCACTACACTAACCGCCCATTTGTTGTGAAATTGATGCAACTGAAAGAGTACTGATTCATTAAAACAATAATGTGACATTACGAACTTAGCTACGCTACTGAGACTACTTTCGAGGCGCACAAAGCTCATATTGGAATATAACACTACTATGGTTGATCTAAGCTAGCTGAAATTCCACTGAGGCTGTTCCTCTACTCGATTTTAGGTATCTATCGCTGTCAAAGCAGTAAAATAGCACGATGCTGTCCGGGATGGCATTACTTTAAGCTAAAGCAGGAAGCTGATTGTTAGCACTGGGTATATCTTTCATGCTCGCATCATGCGGAAAGAATAGCTTCAGTAGCTCAGTCGGAAGAGCGTCAGTCTCATAATCTGAAGGTCGAGAGTTCGAACCTCCCCTGGAGCATTTTATCTTTTTTGACTTTTGAGAAATATGAAGAAACTATGCAAGTCACTGACAGCCAACACCGTCTTAATTCAACAAGGTTGTCATCAATTGACGATGTATGCCGATCTGTAATTATCTAGAACTAATATATTTCTTTTTTTTCTGATCTAAGACGTGCTTCTCCCACGTCCCCTACCTCTTCCTCTTCCTCTTCCTCTTCCTCTGCCACGACCTGTCCCTCTACCTCTGTCACTGCCTCGGGCACCTGTACCCTTCGGAGTGGCATTTTCAGCTGCTGGAACACTTCCGCCGCCAGATCTGGTTCTGCTTCTTTGGGTGTTTTGCGTAGATCTGTAGCCACTGAGAGTGAAAGCCTCGTCGTCTTCGATCTTGTCATCTTCCACTTCATCATTGGCTTGTTCTTCTAGTGAATCGTCGAACTCTTCAAATGCAGATTCTTCTCCCGATTGTTGGCGACTATTTTCTTCAGGGGCGTCGCTTCCTGAATAATCACCCGCTTCATCGTCATCGCGGGACTGGGGGTTTCGGTTTCTTTGCGACCTTCGCAGAGTTCTAACGTTAGCTTTCATGTCATCGTAGTTTGCGTAGAGTTCCTCAAATGTCTCCAGAAAAGGCACAAGTCTCTCAAGATAATCCTTGATCCATCTGAGTTTTTCGCGTGAAGCATTGAATTTTGATTCCTTGGGCAACGGATTTTTGTTGATTGGGCCCTTATTAGCCGGCTCGTTCCCTGCAGATTCAAGCACACTTACTTTGTAATCCAAAAGGACTATAAATTCACGTAAAGTGGCACAGTCATGGCATACCTCGTACCAGTAGCTCTTCTTCGAAGTATCTACCTGGCTGGCCACGTCTCTAATCATACTTGGCGAGTCATGGTAAAGAACTTTAAATTGAGTGCTCATGTGCTTACCATTCCCGCTGAACAAGGTCAATGCATCTATCTCTTTGTTGGAGAAAGCGTCGAGCGTGTCGTTTAAAGTCTTTGGATCGGTGTAAGTTGTGGGAATTTTAGCTTTGCCTGACTTTTGATACGTATGCAATCGTGGAAGATAAAAGTCACCAACATGCGGAACTCTACCAATGAAAAACTCTAGAGACCTCATCTTAAAGATCTCATCACCGTACGGCGAAGACATGGGGTGGTCCGGGAGTTGCCCCTCAATGACTTCACACCAGTCGCTGTATTCTTCGTCAAAAGAATCGACCTTGGGCTTGGGCTCTTCCTCCTCATTTTCTTCGACGGAAATTGTATCTCTATTGCGGTGAATATTCGAAATGATCTTGAGCTTTTCGAACAAGTCATTACGCTTTCCGTTTTGCAATTGCTTCTTGACATGCTTTCTTCCGCTTTTGATTTCCAACCTTGCTTGTACCAGGTCGCAAAGTTTCGTAAAGCGAGCCTTCGTGGCCGCTTCTCCGTCTGCAAATAATCTCGAAACGTGGTAAGTCGGAACCCCATAGGGCTCATCTCTTTTCAAATGCGATAAACGATAAATTTCTTGATGTATTTTGTCTGATTGCGCCAATACCCATTGGACTAGGGCTTTTAGAAGAATTACTCTGTCTGTAGGTGCCAGAGCCAAGATTCCGCGTTTCTCCAAATCCACGTTAAGTAAAGGATCATTCTCGATGGCGTACTGCTGGGGCCATGCCACAAGGTTAGGCACCAGTATTTCTGGCTCTGAAGGATCAGCGGGTTCCGTGTCATCTGTATTGAAGACTTTTGTATTCGAATCGCCAACCTCTACTTTCCATTGCGAGGGGTAGCCCCACGACCATGCGTTGGCCCGCAGAGGAACCACAAATTTCGCATAAGATTTGTTTTCTTTGATTGATTCCATGGTAGTTGCCGAAGAGTTATTCAGAGCCAATTTCAATAGCGCCAAGAAAAGTAGGTTCATTTTATCCTGACATCTTACCAGCTCTTTGATTGGCATATAGTCCTGATATAGTTTACGAGGTAATTCCTTCTCAGCGTCAGGATACAGATCCAGACCTAATTCAAAATCCTGGAACGACAAAGACCATAATTCTTGGGGTAAAAATGTGTTAAACTTGTTGACGAACGTCAAGATGGGCAAAATGTCTTTCGCGTATGCTAAGTTTTTCAAATTCGGAGATCTAAAGCGTGAGACAATGCTGAAGTGGTTTTTGAAATCGCCTGATTGCAGCGGCACGTTTGGAGACCAGTTTTCTTCTGCCAACGGAATCTCTGGGTTTCCGAGTAACTGAAGTTTCCTGGCTCGCTCACGAACTGCTTCTCGATCTATGCTTGTTTCTTTCGGTTTGGCTAAAACCGGCTTCTTTTTTCTGGGTACGGTTCTTGTGGGCTGTTCCTCTTCGTCTAACTCTACTGGTCGTTTCGGCACAACCCTGGTTGACCGGCGTCTATTGAATTCTCCATTTTGGCTACCATTATTGTTGTGATGATCTGATGTTTTTGAAGATGACTTGAAACGATTGAAGTCATTGAATGTCAATTGAATCTGTTTTGGTTTAGGTTGAGGATTGATCATCTCGTTATGATTACTTGAGTTCTCAGCTTCCGCTGAGATCTCCACATTCGTAGCGTTGGGCTCGGACATATAAATGATCCAAGTAGTTGAGCGTTAAACAGCAACAATTCCAGCCCAACTTGCGACTTTTTTTGACCTAGTCCTGGTAAATTTTTCCAGAAGACCTTAGTTGACGAACTTGTCTTTAATTTATATGGTTCTTGATCTTGACCTGGAACTTACGTGGCACCCACATGATCGACGACAGCGACTCGATAAACGGCCAAGCCAGTGGTGTGGGATGAAATCTAACAGCATTTATGAAAAATTCGAGCTTTGTTGTATATAATATCATGTTGTTCACTAATGGTTGTGAATGAAGTGCGAGTAGTATTAGGTCAACGTTACTGGATATGATGGGATGGGGAATCCCGACTCTGACGAGGTTTTTTCTTGGTTGGAAACTCGGAAACAATGCAGTGATAGAGATTCGGCCTCCAGGTTTTTACCTTGGAATCAGTGCGATAAGTTTTGAATTCATATTATTGATGCAAAAAAGGTTTTGATAAACAGGATCGCGATGCATCGTGGCTAAGAGGCCACACTGGTAGATGAATTCGAGATTGAGACATTCAAGAATATCACAGTGGGAGTTTTCAATATGGCGAGCTGGCTCGCGAATCTGAGCAACTTTATCGCGAACGGCTGTAACTCTCAAAATGGACGGCCATAAAATGTCACAGTAAGCGAAAACTTAGCGTCTTTCAAAGCCTATTATCGTCAACAAGCAAACGGCGGCAAGAGAAAAGCTTAAAAAGAGCAGTCGCTGTCGTATCTTTCGATACGTCATCTCGTACTTTCCTGTCATCAAATGCACAGATGCATCGAACGCGGACAAAATCCATTTCATAAGGCATCTAAGTCGAGCATTTTTCCGCCCCCGTAGTCGCCTCACAAAATTCCCCCCACCCACCGTTCTCTCACTGAAAGTTCGTATCCACGATCTTTTTGACTAGACAGTAGCCATCCTTGCCAGCATAATCGAGAATCATAATGCCACACCCACGACCTATATCGGACGCCAAATCGCTCCTGAACATCTCATCCGCGACCTTTTCCGGCCAGCAGTCAGTGTCATAGAGATTCGATCCGGAGCAAAAGTTTATGAAAAGCTTTGGGTCCCTCTCTGAAGTACTGTTGTGCTCAATGGCAGTACGCAGGAACTGTTTGACGTAGTTTTTCTTTTCAGAAATGTTCTCCGCATGTTTGAGCTCACAAAAATCCTGTACCTGAAAAGTGCCGCGATCTTCATTTGGAGTACAATAGGACCACCATGGAGCTTCGATACCAAAGTCCCGGCCCTGAAGTTCATCCGAGACGCCAAAACGGCGGAAAAGCACGATCTTTCGTCTCACTTCTCCCAAGTTTGGAACATTACACCCCAAATACCAGCGATCTTGGCTGTTCTCAATGTAGTGCTCCCACACATACTTGTCAAATCCGTCAAAGGGCTCTCCTTCCTGCTTGATTGACACGATACAGGTTTCCGTAGGATTTGCGTCCAAAAACGCATAAATATCGCCCAGTACAGACGAAAATTTTAGAGGAGCTGGAATCCGGACTGGGAATTTACCATGAATCACTTGTAGATCTTTACCCTGATAGTCACCTTGCTCGCTGTCTTTGAAGAACAATTTTCCCAGTCTGAAGTCGAAAAAACGAACCCCATTTTGCAATTGAGTTTTCACACTGTGATCCTGGCATTTAACTGATGGCAATGCAATGTGACAGGCAGCACTGTTGTGTGTTCCTGGAATTGAAAGTTTTGAGATCGCCACATTGTCGTCTTGCCGCTCCATCCAATTATGATATTCTGCCATGCTGAATCTACGCTGAGTGTGAGTTCTTTCGCAAAGAGTTAAAAAGTGAGAATACTACCGATTACGCTTCAACCGGCTGTTATGTGTGATGTTCAATAGTGCTCGATTCGATTGCTGGAAACAATGAAAAGTCAACGATTTCGCCTCGTTCAAGTTCCACACAAATAGTCAATTGGCTTTTATACTCAAATTGTGGTTCTAATACGAGCAATTGACCTTCAGCAGACGATATTTGATAAAGAACCGACCCAACTTGGTCTGTCCTCTGTCACATTCTTATTGAAGGTCTAATTCTTGATTTGACCAATTAGTACAAAGTGATATGAATTTTAGATATGAATATTTCAAATGCACATAATCTGAGCTACGATTGAGAACAGCGTAAAGTCGGTATTTAGTTTCAAACAATCTGAACTTCAACCAGGATCATCACAAGGATTCTTTGAGTTGGGACTTTCTCTGGTCCTGAGGCCAACTCGTCTTTAAGAACGCCCCAAAGGTGCTTTCTTTTAGCTCGAAATTGACACTTTAAGAGAAAGCATTTAGAATATATCAAGTTGGAAGAAAAGCGCCGCTATGGAAACCCAGCAAGTTTTGCAGCAACTAGAGCAAAACCTGTTTCTACCGTCTGGGCTCTTATCGTGCGAAAAATCCATTAACCAGTCACGATATAAGTGTACATTAACATATGGAATCATTCCAGACCCCTCAGTGCTCAATTGTGGGTGCATTCTCTCCGAAAAGCTATTCCAAGAATTAGAGAAGCTCTTGGAGGGCGATGAGTTGTTCTGCCCGCTATGTCACAGCTGTCCCGTCACAATGGTGGGTCCAGTGAGGCCGCTGCGAACACTTTATGAACAATTACAGTTTTTTAAACACGATGACGAGGAAGCCCAGCGGGGATTGTTCGATGCCTCCAATAGAAAATTGAGCCAAGAAGCAAGTTCGAAACTGCAGCGATCATCAAATCCTGATGTAGATGACGAGGATCACGATAAAGGCCATCCCGGAATGCCAAAACAATCGCTGATTTCACTTTTCCATTCCGTAGCGTCGAGTTTTGATGACGCCAAGGAGGAAGAAATTATCGAGGTACATTCGCTAGACAACGCTTCCAATACAAAAACCGTCCCGATTCAAGACACAGGGTCGGTCCCAGTGTCGCTGGCGACCACAGAGTCTCTCTCCTCGGTTCAGATCTCAGATCTGGACGAGGAAAAGGAGTTTTATTTTGCCAAGTGTTTCCCCCTGTACAGAAAGAGGTCTCAGTTCAATACCCATAATAAGTTTCTGAGAACAAAGAGCAGGCAATTTGTCAACACAGCAATAAGTCCGGACTGCTCCAAATTTGCCCTCATTACCGAACATAAATGGGAGGTATATGGGATACCGCATCAACTAAAAAAAGATGGGAAGCAGTCAAAAAGCGAGCGCGAACTCAAATCAAGAGTGAGTCGCAAATCACAAGTCAAGAATGATCGGTCAAGTCAAGGCGAGGGCGTTTCATTGCTCTTCTGCGGCAAGTCCTCAGGCGAATACGGCGACACATTCGAAACTTTGAAATTGCCCGTGAACTTGAAATCTCTTTACACTCCCAAACAGTTGCAAGAAATGCCCACACCTCCCACAAAGCCGCCAGCGGACAGTTGGGAGCATTTGTATTGCCAGATGTCTGAAGATCTTTTAATCATTTCTGGAACTAAAGGAAGGTTTAGGGTGTTTGACTTGAATTGTGGAGGCAGGCCTATTTATACTTATGGTTCCACGTTCCCCATAAGATGCATTGATTTGGATATTAAAAGTTCACTCATTGCATGCGGAATAACGGGCAATGACAGAACTACAGGGGCTGAACAAGCGCTGATATTATTTCATCAGATAATTAAAGAACCCTCAGCATCGACAAAAGGTTGCAGTCTGGACACAGTCTACAAATTTTTGTCACCAATCACAACTACGCTTCCCTATCGAGATCCCGTCAACAATTTACAGTTCTCACCAGACACTAATTACATTTCATGCTCCACAGCACTAGAATCACGATTTCTAGTCATATCTCTGCGCAAAATTCATGAGCCACGATTGGTAATGAAATCTTTACGTTCTATCGACACTTCCCTCGAATCTGAAGGAATAACAGATACAAAAATGTTTCCCGGTAACTCGAATCTCATGTGCGTAACATCAGTTGCTTTTAATGCCCCTCCTATAGTAATAAACACGCGCATACAAAGCATCAGTGTTGCACAAAGTGTTGCACAACCAACCATGCTACTCCGTCTTGACGAACTGGGTTCAAAAATTCACAAGTGTGAAATCTCTCCAAGAAATGACTCGATTGCATTTCTTGACCGCAATGGAAACGTCTCCATCATGTATGCCCCAACTCTTTTCGATAACGAAAAGAGACGCATTGTTTTAGTAGACGTCGTGGCGAATGCATCGCGTGTGAGAGACGCCGCTTCTCTTAAATTCAGCGCGGATGGCCACAAGCTCTTTATTTTGGACCGAAAAGGTACGTTATACATTGAGGACTTTGCAAGCGGATTGCCTCAGGATCAGGACGTCACGAAATGCAAACAGATCAACTGAAGGCTTGACAAGGCAATCATATTGTTATTTTGGGGGTCTCGGATTCTTGCCTATTAAACGAATCAACAAAGTTCTTGAATCGTTCACCCTTCATATGGGGGCTTGGACAGTCTACAATCAGGCCCTTTTCCACCGAAAATTTGGAGTCATTCACAGTGACAGTAAATTTTGGCCCATTATCATATAACCACTCATCGCTGGCCAGCTGCTCAGCAGTTTTCATAATCTCCTCAGTCTGCGTCTCAACTTCGTCAACCAAATAAATGGGTACGTTTTCCTGAAAAATGGATCTGAAGCCTTTGGTACAGATATCAATAAAATCTGTTGTACTCTTGATGCCCGCGTCCTGTATGTTCTTGACATGAGATCTTACACTATCGACACTGCCCCCCGACCAAGTAATTCCATCGATATGAGCTGGCTTGAGTAGTCCTCTGAAAGAAGCCAGATCGGCATTCACCAACATTGTGCCGTGGTGATATGACTTCCCGCCTGCAATTTTAAAAGCGCTCCCGCTTATTTTGTAATCATCTAATTGAATATCACCACGCTCGTTAAGACTTATATTTGCCTTTGGTTGAGCTTCCTTAAGCCATGCTACGATCTGCTCGTTAAAATATTCACGACGGAACGCATCGCGGGACGTTAAGTAGGAGTAATTCACATTTCCTAGATCGTGTACAACAGCTCCTCCACCTGAAAGTCTTCGTACGTATTGGTAGCCCCGGGACTTGCAATTTTGCAGAAATAGTTCTTTCCAAGGTGTTTGGTTCTTACCAATGACAGCGCATTTGTCGTTGACATAGAAAAGAAGTCTCTCGTCAAAAAACGGCCCGCCTTTTTCCACAGGAGTATTTTTAAATACATAATCCTCCACAGCCAGATTATAGTATGGATTTCTAGACAAGCTTTGAATCATGAACCGTCCGGATGTTTTAACAATTTCTGCCAACTCTTTTCCAGAAAGAACCTTGGGTGAAAAACTGTAAGAATCAAGAAGCTCTGCATTGATCTCATCAATTTCCGATTCGAGAGAGCTGGAATTTGTTTTGAGACCACTAGAACTTGGTGTTGTAGCTTCTGAATCTTTTCCCGTGAACATTGTAGTGTACATGTTGTTCAGCTCTGAGTATTTATCATTTTGGGCGTCTAGTTCCAGGTCGAACGGCGTTGCTGAGCCAAAAAGTCGCAATTGACTTCTTACATGTCGTCCTAATCCACTGACGGGGTTTAGGTTCCGCAAGAAACCTACCATGAGGTGAAAATGGGCTTTGAAGTCCTCGATTTCTTTACCTTTTGCACAAGAAACTTAAAGATGTGGTTAAATTGAAAAATTACAGAATTGATGAGATGAGCTCGATGAACTTTGATCGTGAAAAGATCGAAGTCCAGAGCTCAGCAACGTGGGTGTTATGAATCGTGGTCCATCGTTTGTCACCGAATGCATTTTGACAAGAAGTTCCTCTAACGCAGCAAAGTTACTGGAAGAAAATAGACTTCAAGATACGTTACTTTTACTACCAACAGATGGAGGAATAGCTTCGAGACTTAAGAAGTCCAAGAAGAACTTCAGACTTTTGAAAGACTCACAAGCGAAGCCCGCACCAAACAGAGGATACAGAGAAATCACCAAAAATGCTAAAAGCGCATTGAAAGAGTATATTACCAAAAGTCGAAGTGCTGCTCGAAAAGCACGTCAAATTGCTAGTGAGCAGGCTCTTTACGACCAAAGTGCTCTTTTTGAGCATATGAAGAAAGAACATTATGAAATTTACAAGTCAGTTCCTAGATACGATAAGTTTGTGGCCATGCATGAAGAATTGTGGGTGAATTACGTGCGAGAAATTCTGAATATACCGGCTCAAGTTACAAATGCGTCGAAACTGAATATCAACGGCTCGAACGCGCTTGTAAAATTGTCAATGGCCGATTACAACGGGTGTCTGATCACTGTAACCAAGAGTCGCAACGCTAATCTGTGTGGGATAACCGGAATAGTGATCTGGGATTCTCAAAAAGACTTCATAATAATATGCAAAGGCACGCTCGTTGACGATATCAAGTGCATACCAAAGAAGGGCACTGTCTTCAGCTTCGAAGTGCCGGTCAATGACGAAGAAGCCCTGCAATACACCATCTTAGGCGACAGATTCAAGTACAGAAGCAGTGATCGCGCTGGTCGTAAGTTCAAAAGTCGACGTTGCGACGACATGCTTTATTACATAGAGAAGTAATCTTTGAGAAAAGAGAGACAGCAATATAGGAAACCCCTCTTCTAATCTCCTCTTTGGTCGCTTCATTCTCTATTCAGCCTGAATTGTCCATATCTTTTCCCAAGTCCATTTCGTTTTTCTCTTTCAATTCATTGTCCCATTTTGCCCGCAAACGGTTCTTTAGACTCTCTTTGAAAGCAGGATCTTCAACCATATTTCGCAAGAAGGCATCTATATGTACGCTCTCCGTATTCAGCTCTTCGAATCCATTTTTTACCAGTCTGCCTTCGATCAAAGCACTAGTAGAGCCCCTATTCTTAAAAATCAATGACTCGTCTTCTTGAACCATCTTATTGACCAACGTTGCTGTTCTACCCCGCACAAATTCTTCAACGCTCGTGCCGTCTGTACCATCAACGATCGCTGCTAAAATGCGACCTTTTTCCTCGTCAAAACACCCTCGTTTCTTAAAATCATCAGCGAGCCTGACCGCTGGATCTATGTCCTGAGTGGTCATTGCTAGTCCGCTGGAAAGAAGTGACGGTATATAGCGGAAGCCCTTTAGCGTTGGGAGTGAGTGGTCATATAACTGAGCTCCGTGAGAAAGCTTTAGATACTTCTGGGATCACTGGATGCGTTTTTGTTTTGTCATGAAATGTTCAATTCAGAGTTAATGATGAGATGAGATGAGATCAAAGTAAACAGAGAACATTTAAACAAAACAGATAGCATATCAGTCGTTAGAAGTTCTGAATGATAAGAAACCTCTTTCGTCCTGGAGATGAGGCAAATGGACCTTAAAATTGAACTTCACGGTACGCCCCAATCCAATTCCAATGCGATTGAGGACGACTTGACAGCTAAACTGAATGCATTGCAGGTCGACAATGCCACGATTGATGAAGTGTCTAGCCTTTGCAACATGGTTTCTCAATTCAAGAATTCTACTTCAAGAACACGGCCCAAAAAGCTTAGAAAAAGATTGTCGTCCTCAGGTCGTGATGCTTTAAGACTACTTGATCTGAACTTGGACTCGTATGCCTCAAATATGGTTGAGAAGTTTGGAAATCAACGCTCGGGTTGTCTGGACACAGATTATGAATTATTTCGAAGCGTAGATTCGGCTTCTCAGCAAACGTTCATGGTATGGCTTCCGCTGCTCAGACTACTCGAGGAAGATGAAAGCACTGCATTACAGGCTAATGGACTACCGAACAGTCTAAGTCGAAAGGTCAATTTCAGATTTCTAGAATCTATGCTTCGATCTCAAGCAGAACTGCTGAAAACAATACTAGAGCACTCTTGGAAACTTGCCAGAGATGAAGACGTTTTCATTGCAGAAGCAAGAAAACTGACTACAAGAATTCATGAGATGCTTCAAAATCTTGAATGGAAAGCGTCGAAATTTTCCGTCGAGTCTATTTATCTGGACAACACGACTCGTTTCGCATCTACGCTAACTCTTGTCCCGGCTACGAGTTTCCTGACCCAAATAATGGAGGTCATCATTACAGAACAGAAAATCACATCAGGTCTTTCATGGAACGCAAGGGAGACTGCACGTCTAAAAATCCTGGAACACACTCTCTTTCGGCCTGGGCTACTGGGCGAACTTATTCGTTCTCTGGTGGGGGATTACTGCGGTAGTTGGGATCTAAACCAAGCCGCGATCAAAAACTTACAGGATCTAGCACAGATTGGTGGGAACGGTGACGTTTTCTTGAATGAAATCATTGTGGGGATTTACAACACAATGGACCAAGCTATATTACAGCGGTGCGGACTACCAGCGCTCCGAAAATTAATCAAGTACGACGAGGAAATTCTTCGTCTACTCCTTCAGGATCTTGATTTTAAAGTTGAATTTGAAGCTTCCTGGGGAACACATTGCGAATCAAGAATTTATGCTACAAAAATGGCGACGGGAATATCAAAATGGCTGAACGAGGAATTCAGGCGCTCATTAAATGGCAGTTTCAATGGTAAACTGTGGACGCAAAATATAGCGCGAATCACAGAGCTTTTTGGACTACAAGAAACAATCATAACCGCGTTTCTTAACCACTGCATTATTCGTAGGTCAATTAAAGAAGGCGGCGCATTTTTGAGATATTTGTTCGATCCTGTGTCGCCTGTTCCAGAAATCCAGGTACTGGACGGGCTTCTTTGCGAACATTTTCCAGGGGAATGTCAACTAAAAAGTGTAAGGGACTCACTTTTGACATCGCTATCGATTCAGCAACACTTGGACAGCAGCTCATGGCTGGGGTTAGTTTTTTTGTCCGAAAAGGATATTGAGCTTGTGTACAAACCTGACTCTGTGACGCCTGTTAGATTGCCGAAAAGCTTGCAATCGTCATGGGACAACGTTTCGGGGAGGTACTTGAGTGATCAAAACCCGGCTGCTTACAAAAAAAAATTGACGTTGATTCCAATGCTCAATACTGTTGAGCTACAGATGCCTTTCATATGCAGTAATTCGAAGCCCTTGGTCCTTCAATTGAATCTGTTACAGGCTTCAGTGCTGATGCAATTTGACCAGTGCAACAATTTGAGTTTTCAGGACCTGCTAGACCGAACTGAAATTGATACTTTTCATTTGCAGATGTCATTACAATCCTTGGTGAACACAGGCCTTCTGCTTCAAAAAGATAATCACTACACCTTCAATGATGTTTTTGAACCCGCAAAACTTACCAATGGCTCCAATATCGTCAGAGTCGATTTTCGTGGATATCAAAGGAGCAGAAAATAGTCCAACAATTGTCCGGTACTTTTCTGGCGAAATTGGACCACTTTTGGCATCTTCGGACTTTTCTCGAGGCTGGAAAAAACACCAGTCGCTGTCTCTACGCTAAGAGTCAAAGTATGTTGCAACAGATGAGGAGGACAATACGCCAATGTCCATGGTTGTCGTCTCATGAACTCCATCAAATGGCAATGTATCGACAAACGCTAAACAAATCCAATTGGAGATTGAACGTAAGAATCCAGGCTGTTACTAAGACGAAAAGAACTTTGCACATTTCAAATTCCGTGCTCGATAGCAACAGCCAACCCCATACTAGGCAACTGAGTAAACTTGGGCTACGGTCTTACGAATTGTTCTAAAACTGCTGTCACCGGCCTTTTGACCAAAAAGGGACCGTTTTTTTCGCAAAAAAAATCGGAAAATAGCCAGAGCTAAGCTTCGATATCATACTAGCAATGGAATGGCTCAGCATTGGTCAGCTTTATCGTGTGCTGGAGGGCAGCGTCTGTCCTGAATTCCTGATCTACTCATTATCACTTTTCACGCCATTAATACTAGAGTTTTCCACTACCTATAGGATAAGACGTCAGAAGCCCTCATCATCAGTGAATGTTTTAGCAGCGAAAAGCTCCCTTAGCACTGGGCCAAAGCTGCGTCTGAGCATGCTCACAAGCAGGGGTGTGGATTTTGATTTTGATTCAGTTTCTCTGCGGTTTAAAGATGCCCTGGCTGAGTTGTTAAGTGAGAAAGTGTGTTCTTTTAAGAACACTGATGGATCCATTCAACTGAGTGCAGTGGATGAAGCTTTCTATTTTGAGTTGATCAAAAGTACTACCCAGAGCAAAGTATACGTTTCAACCGCATCGAAAGAAGATGGCGAACTAGATCTATCGCGGAAAAGGACTAAATTTTATCGTCTACTAGGCCAGGAAGAGCTTGTAGTCAAGATCTGGGAATCTATCACAGATTGCTTTGACGAAGCTGCAGATCAAGTAATTTCGGAATTGATAGAAAATCTGGCTCTAGAGAGTGACTTTGAAGCCGCCTTTGTACAGCTATGGCCAGATTGTTGTTTGGGTGTTTACCGAAATCAAAAACTTCTCATTTCGAAAGCTTTAAAACCATTGACAGACACTTTCCCCTTTTTGCTAGACAAAATTCCAGGCGTTCAATCGATAGCCGACTTCATAGACTACCGGCTAGTCGAAGCAGGTTTGTCAGTACTGGGAAACAAGATAGATCGGACAGTGACGGAAATCATCGAAACGTTGAGACGGGATCTAGAAAGACTGGCCACGGCAGATGGAAATAGTGGGCTTCGAGCTCGCATTGAGAGTCTCAAGATGCTACTACGTGTGATGAGTCAATGCCGCCTTACAGTGATCAAGGAACAAAAAATATCCCTTCAAAAGACCTATATTAATAACCTCGAGTCTATGCTGGACAAGCTTGAGATTGTTGTCGACAAGAATTATCTTGCAAATGTGAGGATTTTCATGGTCAGAGAGTGCGAGATAAGCGCATGTATTTCTCGAAATCTCACCGTAAAGGTTAAGCAAGCTTTTGCCGACAGTCTCATCTTTCCTGAAAAATGTCTTCGAAAACTTTTGAATCTTTATGCTCTATGTTATGGGTTTAGGAAAGAATTTGAACTATTAAAACTGACCCATGTTACGAGCTCTAGGCGCCAGGAGTTCTATGATGTTCTTGCTTCCGAGGTTACCAATAGATTCAATGTCTCTTTACGGCAGCATCGAAATGCAAACCATATTTTGTGGTGCTGCTCTTCGCTTTATGCGTTAAAAGAGCCTTCCTGTCATTCAATCATCAGAGCAAGTTTGAGAGAAACTTTTGGCGGCGAGCTGAGAGTTCTTGAGCCTCTTCTTAAGAGTCTGAATATGATAATAAAACGCTGCTATGAACTTTTGAAAACAGATGCCTCGGAAGCTAAAAAGTACTATGACATTCAAAGTCACACAATAAAGTCACTTTTCACCATTCTCCGCGACTTTGACCTGACAGAACCTTTTTTCAAACTGTACCTGGAGAGAGGACTTCTTCGAAGAGCATTTCTCATGGGCCAAGAATATTTGACCTTTGCCACGCATCAATACAATATTGAAAGAATGGTTTTAGACGAGTTTGATTCGATGTCGAGTTTAAATGACAATTTTTCCCAGGTATCGAAGTTGCGAGATGACCTGGCTCGCACTGAAGCACTATTTGAAGGCTTCAATGGAAATCGACGCGGCGAGATTGAGATCATCCCAATGATTTTTGAGCGCAAAAACGTCCCTGCCTTTTTCCAAGAGCTCCCGAATTATGACATTGATCTTCCGCCGCTGTTGCGACAACAATGGAATCGATTCCACAATTACTATTTGAAAAGTGATTCAAAAGCCGGACTCAAACCGCTGACTTTGGAAAACTCCCTTCATCACTTGGAGGTCCAGACAAGCTTTCCACTAGAGAATGGCTCGCTTCTCACGTTAGAAGTTTCCTTACTACAAGCCAGTGTGCTTGAAATTCTCGATTCGCGAGACGAAGTGACTGTCTCCATGCTGCAATCTTCGCTTAGTGTCCCGATTCATCAAATCGAGCTCACACTACAGGTTTTTGTCGAGTTCAATCTATTGCAAGAGACTGATGGAGCATACAAAATAAACGAAAATTTTATTGTAGATCCTAAAAAGGTCAAAAATGGGCGACTAAGGGTTGTTCAACGAGCAGTAACCAAATCTCAAAATCGAAACTCCGTGTTCACCACACCCGAGCCTAAAAATGCTAACTGGGCACAAGAAGTGCTATGCGCGACTATTGTTCGGTCTCTGAAGGGACATGTTGGGGGAATGTCTTTCGATGAGCTCAAGCGCTTAACTGAAACAAGAATGTTGGGAATTAGCACAGGGGAATTCAAATCAGCACTTGCGGCAAGTGACGAATATTTCACCATCAAGGACGATTTGTATTATTATATACCATGAATTGACGACTAATGCTTTATATTTGACCTAATGTTGGCCGATTCGCCCTCAACAGCTCATGAAAGCTTAATTTGCTTCAATAATTGTGCTATAAGTCGCTATACTAGCTTCGCTTGACAGTTGTGCATTTTTTTCTATGAAGTTACAGAAAATTACTCGGGCTCAAAAGCTTGGGTTGCGGCGTCTATGAGGACTTCCATAGCTTGGATTTGATAGTTGACGTCGTTAATATCCGTGTCACTTGGTGCTATGATGGTTGGCCCCCAGATAATGCAAATACTTTTCAGGTTCATTCTGTTGGATGATTCATGACTGATTACTCTCATGAGATGAAAAATCAGAGATCTCAGGGTCCAGTACTGGCTATCAGGTAACTTGTATATCAGACCATGCATGAAATTTTTCCTGGTGACGGGATCCTGTATTGAGAGACAAGTCTTGATGTCAGAGGTCATCGAAGGGGGGAGAAGTGGAGTCGGCAGGTTGGAGAAAAATGCTTTTAAAATGGAGCCAGCCAAGTAGATATCAGACTCTGTGTAATTTTTAGGAGGCACAATCATTGAAATGTTTGAAGGATCTTTATCAATTTCTTCTTTGAGTTTACTAACCTCCAGAACATTTGCGGACTTTCTGTAAATTCCTTCAAGATCGAGACCGTGTTTGTCTACGACATAAATGCACTGTCGCACAACAGCAGGGACCATTTCTTGTTCAAACTCCATTAGATTTTCTAGTGGCACACCAAATGTTTTCACATTCTTGCTAATACCAGGAGGAAGAGAACCAGAGGATGGAACATGGGATACTGGCCGATCGGTTGCAGATGTTACCATAGATGTTGTTAAACTTGCCGTCCGGGTGCCATTGCCGGGGTCTAGTGTGGCAAAGTCTTTACCACCGGGATCTGCGCCTTCTGGAACGTTATTCACTACGCCTTCGGGCACGTTGCTCACCGCGTCTACCATTGAAGTAACGGGCTTGTTATGTGCTGGTGGTGCAGCCCCTGCTCGGGTTCTTGTGGCCGGTTCTTGAGCTGTAATGCCAACATTACCGAAATTGCCGCCGGAACCAGTTGAATGAGCGCTCTTGGTTTTCTGTGACTCGAAAGGTGATTCATGATGTGTGGAAACAATCCTCTTGGGCAGACTGTTCGTTGTTGTGCTGAAAGATTGTCCACTTGGCACAGTACGATTTTGCGCTCCGAGCTTATTGAAGTTATTCTTGTCCTGTGGATGCTTGACCATCGAGGGATGTTGCCTGTACTCAACGGGTATGAGGTTTTTGTTTATGAAGTTGTTGATCCGGGATCCCTGGTTGTGCTTGTTTAGAAAATTGTACAAATCTTGTTTGTTAGACATGGAAACAGCAACCGATTTCATGGATTTGGAAGTGTCGAACGGAGTGATGGTAACACCACTGTTGAGTATGAGCGTTTCAGTCCAAATTGTGTATTTTTGCAATTGAATTGCCATCGCAGTGTCGATTTCCAAAATCAAATCTTTCACCTCAGACACGATTTTCGGCCTTTCCTTCGATATGAAAGTATTCCTCAAAGACGTTGAATGATCAACTTTTTGCTTGAAATCAAGGTCGGCGCTATCAATTTTCCTTTGCAAGTCTTCCTCTTGCTCGCGAGTAGTTTTCGAGCCCCGAAGAGTTAGCTTTGTCTTGGAAGGGTCTGCCATTCTTAATTTTTCCCAATCTTGACACAATGAAAGATACCTGTTTTTGGCCTTCTCTGCCATATGAATCGCTTCTGCAACTTCTTTTTCCAGCCTTCGACTCGTTTCTTTGAGCCCTTTCCGCATTTTGCTTATAGTTAATAACAAAGCACCCAGCTCTTCACCCATTTTTTGCAAAGCTTTGACGTAGCTGTTCTTGACTTGAGCTAATTTCCCATCAAAGTCCAGTACACCGTGAATACTTCTTTGCAGGGAAGAGCTTGATCCACTGGTTTGGAAAAAATTCTTGTACGTTTTACCTAGCTCCTGAGCATGTACATCCTCCATGAACGATTTCTTACGCACGAACTTTGTGAGCTCCTCACAGGTCAATAGAGATTGCTTCAATCGCGATAACAATGCGTTGATGGCAAGATCCGAATTTAATACTCTGGCAATCTCCGGTCTCAGAGCTATGTCTTCGTCCAGATCCGTTTTGACTTCGTTCTTGGACAACGGTGACGTTACTCTCTCACCAATACTTTCGTTGTTGGCTTCGATCATTGATCCAGCATTGTCATCGGTGGTACGCTCGGAACTCGTTGAAATTCGAGGCTCGGACATATCGCAAAGAAGTGTATTGTTTTGAACACTTTAAGTCCTGAAACGTGTGGTGGTGCCAACGATGTCCTCTAATGGTCTTGATCGGAAACTTCAAAAGGGAGACAACAAGTCGTAGAATCAAGTTCAACTTTACATACCCGAAGCTGTATAATTTAAAATGGGTTTCGTACACAGTGATACATTTGTATGAAATTGCCAAGAATTGTATGGCCACATTCGTGATAACTAGATAAATGTCGAGGCGGCCTGGGTTTTGATGTATAATAATTAATGATGTAGAGTTAGAATGATTGGTGCTTTAAATTAATTTCGTCATATAGATGGATGTTCTTGTCTGTCTTCAGCACAATTACGTATATAGTGACAATTTAAAGAGTCCGGGATTTAATGCGAACGGATTACAGCGTTTTGAGAAAAGGAGTATGTAGTTCTTGTGATATTGTGGGCGAGGTATCTGATGTTTTTGGATGTGTGTTTTATTTGGCTGTACAATGCAGTACTCTCTCGAGTTATTTATTTTACATTTATTATATTCAACGGTCGCGCGCCGATCAGTAAACAGTAAAGTGACTATACCAGATGACAGCGACTGACAAAGCCCATAGTGATTTCTTCGAAAGGTCTTGAGGTATCGGTGAAAATTCCCACGGGAGACGGTGCAAAACTCGTAAATGCTAACAGCTCGATATCAGCTAACACTCTTACATTCTTTTCATGAAGCTGGAGTCAGAGGGTTAAAAAGTGATCAGTTCACGTGACACAATGTCAGCGTCAGAATTGGGAAAGTTAAATCGATATTCTTCGACTCTCAACGCTAAGGTGGCGCCATACGTACCAGTGATGCTAGGAATTGGAATCAAACATTGCTCTCCATAGTCATAGTACAATAGCCCAAGAAAATTACCTTTTCCTTCATTGGTCAGGCATGTCTCACTCTGACTAAAATTACAATTTTTTTTGCCAAATGGACATTACGGAAACCCAAAGCCAGCTTATTCAACACACAGCCCTAGGAGTTTGGCCGCGCAATATGGGCTGTTTTTTTCTGGTGCACTCACACTTCAGATTCAGACTCATATAAATATAATAAAATAGTTTTAATTGTTTGTCCATAACTATTCCGAATTACTAGCAAAGCCTAACCCAAAAAACTCTACAAATCGGACTAGCTCCTCTCCTTAGCCATTTGCACCCTTCCAATAGCCCTTACCGAAAGCTTTTTGAAGCCCTAAACAGTTCGGGATAATGATCACTTTAGACGGAATTATATATTTTTCCAGCACTATATAAACTGAATAGTATTCAAGATCCTAACTTCTTAACCTACTCTTTCTTCTCGCTCACACTCTTACTTTCTAAAACCTATCCAGAAGTGAATAGCCAACTCGTCTTGAATAGATGGCGTAAGACGGTAGAGACACTGCTCATAAAGTCTATGAGGGTGTGTTTTACGGTTTGCGCGATCGCGTAAAAAAATCTTATTCTTGAAGGCCAAGAAACAACGAAAATTGAGATTTCTCTAGATGATGATAGTTTACCGGTTTAATGCATAGTTCAACTGACTTATTGATTGAAGAAAAAAATTACCATTGATTTTAGTCTTTCGCTCCTATCTGATTTGAGACTCTTAATTTGGTTTTCGTAACTTCTCTAGTAGAATGGTAAATACGTACTTCTCGATTTATCTTCAATTGCGCGCAGGCGGGGGTAAGTCCTCAGCTCATCTGCGGCTTCAACGCATACATGCGAACTGGATATAGTTCTCTCGGTAGACCCTTTTGCCGATCAGTGGCTATCAGCTTCAATCCGGCCTTTTCGAACAGCTGCTTGAACTTCTCATCCGAGCGAGTTACTGATGAGTCTGTGGAATCAAAATCGTCCTCTCCCACATTTGTGTTGTTCTCTTTCACAACTATCGTCCCATTGGGCTGTAAACTCTTCTTGCAACGCTGGAAAAACTTTATGAGCTCATCGTCCGGCAGATGGCCCACACACCACTGACACCAAATGAGCCAGTACCTTGATTCTTCCGGAACCCACTCCTGCATTCCAATGTCAAATATGTGGCCCAAACGTCCCTCTTTCGCAAGCGGCTCCAATTCCACACGCATCTGATCCACAAATGGCTTTACTGGTTCTACAAGATCCACAATTTCGCAATGTTTCTGTAGCATATCCCGTGTAACACGGCCAATCCCGGCACCAATGTCGCAACCTATCTTCTTATATCCAGGTTCCACGATCATTCGAGATTTGAGCTTTCTCAAAAAGTGGTTAGAACCCACAACGTCCATTGCTGGGACTACCGTAGTCTCGCCATATCCACCCAAAACTCCATCTACCGTAGCTGGAATCGACGTCCAGTACTCCACTGCATCGTCGTAGTTTATTTGAGCGTCTGGTCTATCCATATTCTGACTTAAAGCTGACTTGGCAAATGCGATGAGGTGAGATGCGATGACTTCGGAATAAAGTACTCGAAATTTTTCAGATTCACATCATCTAGAATATATATATATATATATATATAAGTTCATTATTTCAACAACCGAGTTACTAGAAGCTCGATCTCAAAGCGCTCTTGGGTCACCACTGTTAACCCGCGTAGATCTTTGTTGCCACTCTTGTAAATTTTGGGATGTTTCTGACGCTTCAATTGGTGCAATGCATCACTGTCAGAATTGGTTTATAAAAACTTGAAATGGGCCAGTTTTGACACTGTCGATCTGCACTGCAGTGTGGTGTTTTTTTTGGCTTGGTTGCGCGGTTGTGTAAATGTTTATATCTTGGCTTTGGAGGCAGAAGAGTTGGAAATAACATCAGTGACATCAGTGACTGTTGTTCCCGATTCTTTTCAACACCGGCAAGAAACCAGCTACATTCTCCATGTAGAAATACGTGGGCAATTGGGCCACCCACCACCAACTCGTTCTTTGTTTATCGAAAACCTGGGCTTCCATATCCAGGGTACAGCCCATGTTTTCGAGCTTTGGTCCCTCAACCGGAACAAAATAGGTTGAAATTTGGTACAATCGCCGCATTCCTCGAAAGTATATGTAGCGATCGTTTTTGACCTCATGGAAACTATGATGATGTGAAACAAAGAGGGTTTCGGCCCATTTGTCACTTTTTTTTGAGTTCCCGGGGTTCGAGTAACTCAGACGTTTGACGTCAAATAATGTAATTGATGATGATTAGTCCAGTTTTCATAAAAAGATGTCGAGCTCTCCATCAAGCTGAATTGGATTGTATCTATCGTCGACGATACATTTTGAGCCTAATGTGCAGCTTTTAGTGCTTCGACCGTTTTTCGATTTCTCAATTTGAACCAAAAATGGTATCGCCCTTTACTGATTTTATAGTCTCTAGCCGTTCCGCGCAATTCAGAAAGAAACGTAGGGCTGACGAAATTGTGTAGCAGAGCGTCCTAAAGAGAAGAGAACAGTGTGGTGGCATCTCGTCTTTATTTTTAAAGGATGGATCCGGTTTCCAGAGCAGCGTATCTAACATCAAAATCCTGCAAAACTTGTCCGTGCTGTTTGGGGTCTCTCGTCATTATTTCTTTGCGTCTATATATACATATGGTGTGACTTGAGTTTCAATTGAATATTAGAAAAGGTGGGTTGCATTGCATGAAGTATTTTCAACGATGTTGGATTGCAACCATTGAGACCATATAATTTGTTCCGTCCATTCATTTTTATGCGAATTTCGTTCCCTCGATCAAATCTCCATCTTTTTCATTTACCCCACGAGTATATCCAGTCGACACTGCTTCTGATTTGTGCATTCCATAGGTCTTTCAAAGTCTCGCCCATAGGTCTGATCACCACGTCTTGAGCTTTTTGGCCTCTTTGGTGCACCACGAGATCGTCTTTGCGGTCTAAAATGCCCTGTACATGGTCTGAGACCCGTTTCCAAGTCGCATTTTGATAATGGTAGCCATTTCTGTTAATGACATACATGTAAGAAGCACCGGCCAATACCGAGGTCAAGCATGCGACTGAAGTAAGTTTCAGTATTTTACTCATTTTGGAATTCCAGACCCAATTAGTACAGCAAAGAGACACGCTAATAGGACAGAAGACGAACGCAGGGCTTTGAAGCTAAAGCTTTACGACTTACTTGCCATTCGAGTAGATCTATTTACCTGTTAAACTTCCAAATCTCTAATTTACTTGTCGAATGAAGTAACTATGCACGACATCCAACACCGTGAAAATATCGGCAAAGACCCGTGGCATTCAATGAAGCACCCGAGAGCTTCCGCTATGGTAGTTTAGTCACTAGAGAAGATTGAGGTAGCCAAGAGTATTTAGTTGGTAATTATCAACTATTGTTCGTTCCATGAGAGACATTTTTTCCGAAAATTGAACAAA
The DNA here is from genome assembly GCA_900074735.1 of Lachancea sp. 'fantastica'. Classification (NCBI taxonomy): domain Eukaryota; kingdom Fungi; phylum Ascomycota; class Saccharomycetes; order Saccharomycetales; family Saccharomycetaceae; genus Lachancea; species Lachancea sp. 'fantastica'. The sequence continues at coordinate 169,691 of LT598475.1, forward strand.
CGGAATCTGAGTCGATCCCCGTGTGAGTCAAGACATATGTTGCTTGTTTGAATGCAAATGCTAGAGAAAGAAACTAGTCAGAAAGCTCAGATTCGTGTTTTCACGCTGCTATGAGCTATCAAGAAACATCATTACTACCACGTGATCATTATGACACCGTAAGTCTTACTCAATTCCTTCAAGCTCGCTAAGCGTCTGTGGTACTTGTATCTTCAGCTAGAAATAACCACCAAAATACATACACAATGACAACACCAGCATGGCTATATTCAAAGTTTAGTGCGAAATTTGTCTCTTCACGGTGAAAAACGACATATGCGTACATAGTGATATGAATACATAACAATTTTCTCTTTTCCGTGTTACACTACTAGGAGCTCCAATAATAAGCAAGCGCTCCTCATCAATTTCCCTCTGCTTCATCACAGTCTCTAGTCTGTCTACCCCAAATACGCCTCACGATCTTGATTGTCTTCTACAGAGACATAATCTATCTTCGTCCAATCGCCGTACATAATCACCTCCTCCAGTCAAAAAAACTTCCAAATTATCATAACTACAATCAATTGGAATCTTTCAACATCTGACAAAGAACCAACCTACAGAAACCAACTCAATTGGACAAATGGCAGGCTGTATGTTCTTTATTTTATGTGTGATGAATACTTAAACTATTGTACTAACGTTTTGGTGTGTTAAAGTTCGTCTGATCGAGCTGGCAAAGCCCTTTGCGCCGCTACTTCCCGAGGTGGAACTACCGTATGAAAAAATTGGATTTGACGATAAAGTCGTGTACACGATCATTGCAGCGCTGATCTATGTTTTTGGGCAGTTTCCCCTGGCCGGGCTGGCCAAAAACGGTGGTCTAGAAGAGCAGGGAAGTGCTGGCGCCGTGCTGGACCCTATTTACTTCGTGCGTGGTGTTTTTGCAGCTGAGCCTAAAACGCTACTAGAATTTGGAATTTTCCCAGTGGTTTCTTCTGCGCTGATCATGCAGGTGCTAGCGGGTCTTAAGCTGGTGCGTGTGAACTTTAAGGTGCGCCAGGATCGTGAGCTTTTTCAGACCTGCACGAAATTGTTTGCGATCTTGCAGTACGTTGTGCTAGCCAATGTGTTCATTTTTTCAGGATACTATGGTACTGGACTGTCTGTTATCCAAATTGGTCTGCTCAACTTGCAATTGGTTGCAGCCGGACTATTCGTAACCCTGTTGGTTGAAGTCATCGACAAAGGCTACGGCTTTGCTTCTGGTGCAATGGCCATCACCACAGTAAACATTGCCACGAACTTCGTCGCAGATGTGCTAGGCGTTAACCAGCTACCAGTCGATAGTGAGGGCCACCATGAAGCCCAGGGTGCTGTCATCAACTTGTTCCAGTCTCTACGCTCCTCTCACAAGACCCTTGTGGGTGGCATCGTGGGAGCTTTTAACCGTGATTACTTGCCTAATTTGACCACTGCTCTTCTGGTCGTCGCCTTGGCTGGTGCCGTCTGCCTGCTGAACAACTTCCGCTTTGAATTGCCAATCAGATCTACCAGAGCCCGCGGTGTCAACAACGTGTACCCAATCCGTCTTCTATATGTGGGTGGACTGTCCGTGTTGTTCTCATACGTTTTGCTCTTTTACATTCACATCTTGGCTTTCATTTTGGTTCAAGTTGTTGCTCGCAATGACCCTTCTTCCCTCTTGTACAAAATTATCGGTGGTTACGCGTCGTCTAACAACCTGCTATATGTCCCACAATTCCCATTGTCGTTATTGACTCCACCCAAGTCTTTCCTAGAGTGCATCACTAGACAACCACTTACACCATTTGTTTTCACGGCTTTCATGATGGTGACAGGTGTTTGGTTTGCCGGACTCTGGCAAGCCATTAGTGGAGCTTCTGCTCGTGACATCAGCCTCCAGTTCAAGGATCAAGGTATCACTTTGACCGGCCACAGAGAACAAGGTGTTACTAAAGAGCTGGACAAAATCGTGCCAGTCGCCTCCACCACTGGTGCCGGTATTCTCGCCCTACTAGTTGTAGTGGGCGAGCTCTTGGGCTTGAAAGGTAAGGGAGCCAGTATCATTGTTGGTGTGAGCTGTGGTTTCTCACTGTTAGAGCTAATCACCGCCGAATTTCAACAGAGTGGCAGCCAAAGTGCTTTGACGCAAGTTTTGGGCGTTACTGGAGCTTGAGCAAAATGCGCTATGCCGCAGCAAGACTAAAATGAGTATATAAAAAAAAATAGAGTGTTATTTAACGATGTCCATCGCGCTCGTGCGCTCGTGTTGTAATTGTTTCTTCTGGACTTATACATTAAAGAAAGATTTGATGTACTAGTAGTTACCATGTACTCAAGTATACCAAGATTTACGAAAAACATGGAAAGGAACCAAAGAGAAGTCGTCTTTTAACCCCCAAAGAATACTAGATCAACTGAACTGCACTTTTCGTCTTATTCATGAATTGTTTACCACATAAAATGTGGCTATATGCAAATTTCGTTCCTATATACATGTACCTACACCTAATTTATCCCCTTTCGACATAGCATTTTATGTCCGAAGCTTTGCTCTGAACTTTACCGTCGTTGACATATTTCCGGAGCTTTTGGAAGTACAACTGTGCATCCAGTGCACCCTTTTGATATCCCTGAAAGTTGTGCTTTAGCTCAGGCACATTATGGCTTACCAAAGGTTTTAGCTCCGAGTTAAAATTCATTGGGGTCACGAAAGTACGCACTTTGGCCCAATTGATCGTGTAGCCACCGTATCTTGTATGTTTACCAATACCAGAAGAACGGGTACCTTTATACAGCGTCTTGTTCCCTTGCTTCGTGGTCAAAGCCGTTCTTCTGTTTCCTGACTTGGAAACACCATAAAACAGTGTTCCATCCCGGTTTTTCTTCCAGGGTCTCGTCAGAAGAGACACAGGAGACTCGCGAAACAGATTGGCCAGAGTTGGTCTCATATCGACAGTAAATGAGCCTAAATTATTGTCTTTTGTTGATCTTTTCGTTGTGCGATGAGTTAGCTTTTCCACTGATCTTTAAAATTTTATATTAATTACAAGATGACCTTTCGTGTGACATGATCGACGAAAGATGGTTAGACCAGCTCTACTCAAGCTTCATGGAATCCAAAAAGTAGTCTCAATAAGCTACGATTCAAAGCCATTGGGAGTTGACAGATGGTGGTATTTCTTCGAATTGTTAAACTACAAATTTCTTGCGAGTTTCTTTAGAAAAATGCATTTTTATAGACTATGCAAAAAAAGTGGTGGATACCATCAGCCGTAGTGATTCAACTTCCATAGTCTCACCTTTCCTTGTTCGTTACCGGCGGCAAACAATTCGCCACGAGGTGAAAATGCAACGCTTGTGACTTTCCCCAGAGGCGTACCGCTTGTGGGCCAATTTGCAAATACTTTGCCAGAGGGTAGATGCACTAATCTCAGGGCATCTTTGGTGGCACGAGAAGCAATGCATAGGATCTGGCCGTCGGGGGAGAATGCCAAAGACGACACCGATGTCGTCAATTGATCTAATTTGGCAATGGGTTCGACATTGGTGGTGCTTCTATCATAAACATGCACATACCCACTAGCACTGCCAATGGCCAGCCATCTGTTTTGTCTTACTTTTTTGAAAGGTAAGAGTTGGGTTGAATTGTTCCCCCCTCCCACTTGAATCGTGGTGACACCCACACTGCCGTCATCCTTCCATTTGCGAAGCACTTCACCGCCGTTGGTCAGGTCGAATTCCCATATTTCACCATAAGAGTTGACCATTATTAAAATTGTTTGGAAGGTATCCTTGACTCGGGGCTTATAGTCCAAACAAAAGTCCACCAGTACGCCTTCTATTTTGCAACCGGTCAGCCAGACACCTGTGGTAGCATGTAGCACGTTCACCCATCCGTTATTACCTTGGAGTAGAATAATACCATGCTTCTCGGCTTTGCCGCACAAATGGCCCACTTTGAAATTTTCAAAAGACCTTTGTGTCTCTTCGTGCCCATATAGTCTCGATATTTTTTCGATCTTAGTTTGTTGGCCACCGCTGCTAGAAGAGATGTCCCATGAATGCATATAACGGCGTCTGCCACCGGTAAGTATTTTTTGTTCTTGATGCGAAGGGGTCACGTAAAATGTGCATGTCTGAACAGGAGTTCCTGTTAGATACAAACTGGTGACCAGATGATTGTTTTTGCCATCAATGTGGTATACCCTGAGAGTACGATCGTACCCTCCTGTCAATAACAGTGGTTTCAGTGGATGGAAAGAGAGCGACTGCACAGCTGAGCGAGAAGGATGGACGGCGTTCGCATCTTTGAGTCGTGTAATATCAAGCACTTTTGGCGGCAGCAAACGGTTCGAAGGATCCTGGTACACGTATGTGCTTTGTAAAATCTTGGAAAGCGCACTCACGTCGCCGTTGATGACTTGTTCGACGTCATCTTCATTATCGGAGCCCGAACCTTCTGCGTCTGAATCCTTGTCACTCAGAGAGTCGACCCATTTCGGCCTTGGATATATTTTTTCGAATTGCGACCTCAGACGCTGCACGTAATGACGGCCTCTGATGTGGCCTTCGCTGTAAGAAGTGCGCAGTTTCTTGGTCTTGTTTGTGGCTGTGATAGCCACTTCCACACGATCGTCGTCTGAGTCGGACCACGCATCACTACTTTCTCCCACTTCCTCTTCTGTATCACTTTCCGAATTTTCATCATCCACTGACATTTGATCGTCCTGGGCGGTCTCGCCTTCGGTTCCATCGTCCACAAAAAAGAGTTGGTCGTCGTTCATGCGATCCATATCGGCTTCCGCACTCTCATCCTCCTCATCTTCTTCGTCTGCATCCAGCAGCGCATCACCACCGTCATTATTTGAAAAACCTTCATCCAAATGCCGTAGCTCTGACAGACTTTCATGAAATCCAGCGGTGTCTCCAAACACTATTTTGCTCAGCAGCACTTCTTCCTCATCTGGCGGTGGTACACCGTGTAAATGGTGTTCAACGGCACTCATTTCACCACTTTTGGAGTTGGTTTTTCTTCGCGATGAGATGCGATGAGATGCCTTAAGCTTAAAATTTTCCAATTTCAATAAAGCTTGAAATGCATCATGAGTACTTTTGTTCAGAAGTACTCATGATGATATTCGAGATTTAAAGGAATACTGATCAATAACTTTGACAATCTTGATGGTACCAACCACTTTTCTAGACTGGTGTTAACAGTCATAGCTGAGACTAGCTTGAGGGCAAGTAGAGCTGATAGAGAGCTACTAAAGGAGAGGAGAAAACTTTGACCAGTCCACCTATACCTTGGTTTGCTGTATTCAGCCTGGAATAATCACAGTAACCCGTGGCGTTGTGCAGTGCGAAATAGCGACTAGCAAAAGGGTTGAAATGGCTCTATTTCAGGAATGAAATGAGCATGTTAAAGAAACTAAGAGTGCAAAATGCACATTCTGCTGCTTTCGTTCCTGAAAAATTACGTCGAAAGACGCTTGCAGAGCCCGAGTGTGAAATAGCCGCCGAAGTCGATCTTTGTATTTTGACAAAACGTTACTCCTGGGCTCTTTAAATAAAGTTTTGAGAAGGCAGAACATGTGGTGTATGTGTGTTACTGATTCTGAAAGACCACAATGAACGAAGTCAAGGATGGGGACATACCGAATGGCATACCGGGAAAACAGAGAGATTAAGGGCTTTTCAGTTGAAGCTTAAGATGAGTTCAAAAGACCGCGCGTTTGAAAACGAAAAAACGGAATAGTGGGACAGAACCTGGCGAGCAATGATCAAAGCTTACAATCATGCTCAAGTGCGCTACGTCGAAGTGACAATTGTTGGTTTTTTTGAAAAAAAGACATTAGAATGCCACGTTCTGATGTAGTTGAGCACAAAACAAGCCATTCCACAAGACAAAAAGAAGAAAGCACACATATGCGAACCATTCGAAGATGCAAAGAAACGACTCAAGAAATATGGCCAGCCGTAATCACAATACACGGAGATGGTGTCTGCTCATGGTTCACTGAATCGCATCATTGCGACACCCAACGCAGTGCCCTCAAGAACAAACCAAAGCTAGTGGGACTTTTTTCACAGCCGCTACTAAACAAAGCAGAGATCGAAATTTGAAGTATTGAAATATGAATCTCCTCACCGATCGCATCACAGGCTTGAGATAACCCAATCATTGGGCGATCCAAGTCCTCTTGAAAGGTCTGGCTCGCAAGAAAGGCACCTCGCCTCACAACGCTTTTCTTTGACACGCCTATCGGCGGCAACGCAAGAGATCTCTAGCCAGCCTGATTTTTTTTTGGATCCTGTCGTTCCAAGAGACTAATGATAGAGAAAGACATCGACAACTGTGGATGCTATCTAAAGCCAATACAAAAAAAGATCAGGGTAGCATACTTACCGCTGTGCACTTCCAAGTTTGAAAGACTGTTAGCACAGCATTTTGCAACACACATCTGTGGATATGCTGTTTCCTGCCATTCACAAATGGAATCACCCAAGCGCTATTCTTTCCACGGTGGCTTTTCCCAACAAACAAGTTTTGTTCGCAGGTACGCATGACTCCAAGATCCTGTGTTTGGACTTGGCTACCTACAATCTCGTAAAGACCATTCCACTGGGTGACGAAGGCGAAACGCATAGCAAGTCCAGTGTTTTGTGCTTGACAAAGTCGCAAGATGAGCAATATCTATTCTCGGCGGGTGCAGACTCTCTTATCAGGATCTGGTCAATTGGCCGTTTGACCTCAAACGGGGACCTCACAGTACGTGAAATGGCCACCTTGTATTCTTTGCTGGATATCGGCGACATTTTCTCGTTGAAGTATCTAGATGCTCATCAAACGATTGTTTTTGGCTGTCAAAACGCCAACATGCTGTACATGACGGACGTGATAGACCGACTTAATGGAAAACCTCAGTCGAATGACGTGAACCGTTTGCCCCATCGTCGATATGACAAGTTTTTCGACTCGACGGGTCCCGGAGCTATCGCCCGAACACCCTCACCTTCTCCCGTTAATCTCCCACGACCAGACCACGCCATTATGGAAATTCCTCTTAGCAACAGCATTGCCTATGCTCATAACAGCTTCATTTATTCAATTGAACCCATTGATATCACTGATGTTCAACTGCCCCATAAGTTTTATGTTGACGGTTTGGAAGAGGGCAGCACGGATTTTATCGTTTCGGGCGGTGGGGATGGATTGAGCAAAATCTGGGCTTTTTCCAAGCGCGACAAGCGCAATGTGGATGTAACTCTAATATCTGAAATGGACAACGATGAAAGCGTGCTTTGTCAAGTAGTTCAATTTCCCTTCTTATATTGTGGCCTCAATGGGGGGTCCGTCAAGATTTGGGATCTGAACGTTAACGAGCTCGTTTCTACTTTGCAGTGCGCAAGCAAGTGCGATGTTGTTTCTGTCAGCGTTTATGAGGACCATATTTTTGCTGCGCATGAAAAGGGCATTACGAAGTTTCACAAGAACGAGATCTACGAAAAAAATGTAGAAGACGGACTTGTTCTAAGTACCGAAATTCTCAATAAGCCCAGTACCGGACTTCGTCATTTGAGACTTGCAACCGGAGCTAAAAATGGTAGCTTAACGTTGTGGAATCTGAATGGGCTAATGAGAGATCATGCAAACTATGGAGTCAATGTCAACATTTCACCAAATTGTTACAGTGGTCTCAAGCAATTGACTAATTGTCATTCAGTATATGACAACGATAGCATGCTAGAGACCCTGCGTGATCTGGTTAGCTTCAAAACCGTCTCTGCATCGAATGAAAATCAACATGCAATTGATTCACGCCGCTGCGCTTCTTACTTGCAGCAGGTGTTCACAAAATTGGGTGCCACTTGTAACCTGCTATCGATAGGTAGCAACGACAATCCGCTTCTGCATGCGACCTTCAAAGGAGCATCCAATTCTAAATCGAAAATAGCTTGGTATGGTCACTACGACATTGTATCTCCAGGTGACCCCACCAAGTGGAACACAGATCCCTATATTCTGACCTGTGAAAATGGATATCTCAAGGGAAGAGGTGTCACTGACAATAAAGGTCCTTTGGTGGCCGCCATGTACAGCGCTGGATCTGCTCTCTCAAGAGGGACTCTAGAAAAGGACATTGTCTTTCTTGTAGAAGGCCAAGAGGAATCGAATTCTCAGGGATTTGCAGAAGCAATCAAAAAGCATCACGACCTATTTGGTGACGACGTGGATTGGGTACTATTCAGTAATTCTTATTGGATTGACGAGAAGACACCTTGTCTCAATTATGGCCTGCGCGGTGTCATAAACGCTCAGCTTAGAGTATGGAGTGAAAACCCCGACAGACACTCTGGGCTTGACGGCGGTACACATCGAGAACCCACAACTGATTTGTCTCGACTACTCTCCAAACTGCAGGATGACGACGGGCGCGTGCTCATTCCACATTTCTATGACTCTTTGATCGCCCTGGGTGATGATGAGAAAGAGCGCTTTGAGGAGGTTCGCAAGCGAGCAGATCTCGTAAAGTCGATGTCAGTGGATAAGTTGATAGCTAAGTGGGCTCGCCCTTCCCTTTCCATCACCAACATGAAAGTGAGTGGTCCAGGAAACGCCACTGTTATACCGCATAGCGCATCTGCGACTTTGTCCATTAGAATTGTTCCCGGACAAGATGTGCACGCAATGCAAGATTCACTACAACAATTCGTCGCGAGTTGTTTCAGCAAGTTTGATACTTCCAACTACCTAGAGTTTAAACTGCTGAATGCGGCAGAACCATGGCTTGGAAAACCAAGTAATGCTGCGTATCAGCTTCTAAAAAACGAGATCCTGGATGCTTGGGGTGTAGATCCGCTTTTTATCCGAGAGGGCGGGTCTATTCCACAAGTGCGTTTCCTAGAACGAGCTTTGAAAGCACCTGCAGTTCAGATTCCATGTGGTCAAAGTACAGACAACGCACATTTGAACAATGAGCAGCTACGCATCGAGAACTGGTACAAGATTCGCCAAATTTTGGAAAGCGCTTTCTCCAAACTTTAAAAGGTTGCTGCTCGACATACCGCGCCTCCCTGGAAGTCATCAATATGGCTGACAAGTACAAAATGCTTCGAAGATACCAGAAGTTTGATCGAAAGTGAGCGTGCTTTCATACCGCTAAAAGTAGCGGGGAACCCGCATTTACATCATCCACCTCGGGTGCGACACATTAACCAAAAATGATTCTTGAATCAAATGAAATATCAGAAGGGACTAAGGCTCCCCTACTTGATGGCACTCTACAGAAAGATCTCAATGAGCTACCATCCTATTGAACAATCTCTGCCACCGGATATAGTGGAGGCAGCGCTTCCTTATCTTTCTTCGAAGGACATACGAAACCTGTCTTTGACAAACAAGTACTTTCATAAGTTGCTTGACTTCAATTCTTCCGGCACGCTATGGCATGAACTATTTCGTAAGTCGTTTGGGTCGCTCCATTCCGACACAGAGCCCTTAGAGTCAAACAAAAATTCTTATTATATGAGCTGCTGTGAGCTGATATTGAGAAATCGATTTCCTGAGGACTCCTGGGACAAATTGTACCAAATAAGATCTTACAAGACCAAATTGTACACATGGGGTTCATTGAAACACGCCCGACTGGGATATACGACCTCGACGTATCCTTCGTTGCCTGCGAGCGTCATCAATAACGCGGGAATGCGGCTTCAATTTGGAATAAACAAACCTGTTCAGGTACCATGGGACTCCAATACTAAGGATTCGGCGTCGTCATCCTCAGAAGACAGTAGCATTGCGTCTGTCTCTGCTGGTGGTTTTTCCTTTCAAATTCTGACCAAGTCAGGCAAGCTTTACATGACGGGGTCAACTTATTCCGGAGGTCACCGTGGTCCCGGCCCTATTGAAGGACAAAGTGATTATAATCCATTTCAGCACTTGATCATGCATACAGAGCGTAGTCTCACACTCTTCAATGGTAGAACACCAAGAAGAGGCGGCGTCGTACCTATAAATACAACAAGCACAATACCTTTGGAGAGACCGCATGAAAACCTCTACGCAAGCTTCGAGGAAGCTGAACGTGTTTTGGATCAAAAACTTGCAGGTAACAGAAACATTAGACGGCTATTCACTCGCGACATCATAAAAGTGGATTTGAGCGGTTCTGGTAGCTTCAACGTGGATGAAGAGAATCTGGATGAAATAAAATTTGAAGCCGTCTCTTCTGGAAGATCACACATCTTGGCCTTGAGCGATCAGGGCGATTTGTACTCCTGGGATGGTCCCGATGTAGAGCAGGGTATCAAGATTGTTTTCAATGGGTTGCCCACCAAAGAGACAAACCCTGTCATCAAGATAGGCTGTGGATGGGATTACAATTGCGTTTCCATTTTTGATGTAGGGTTGGTGTTTTGGCGCGGTCGTCATGCCATACAGGAGAATGAGATATCTGCACCAGCTAATTACACAGTCATTCCCAACACCAACATAATGAGCGGTGATAATAAAATCGTAGATTTCGCTTGCTGCGCAAATTTGTGCGTTTTCTTCATCAATGCCAAGGGAGATGAGCTTTATTTATATGCAAATGACGCTGTGCATAAAGTGCTTTTGCCCATCGAAGGTCGCATTGTTAAGATTGTTGGTTGCTACACCATGTTGGCAATTTTTACGGACCGCAGCTGCTATACCGTGAACGTTGTGGAAGGCCAGGTTGTCACCCAAACTTTAGTCAAATTGGAGTTGGAAGACCCAGAAGATATGATCCTATCGCTATCCACAGGTGATTATCACACGGTGGCACTTACGTCAAGTGGGAAAATTTACACATGGGGCCTGGAAAGCGAGCTTTGCGGATGCCTAGGACTTGGCGATAGAGAAGAAATTGTGAACGGCCGACAAGTTGGAAGGATCGGAAACCTGCGAAGCACCAGAGTAATTAAGCCGACTTTGGTGAAGCTGGGAAATACCGACTATACATGTTTGGCGGTCACGGCCGCGGGGTGGCAGACAGCTGCATTAATCCTAGATTGAAAAAGCATTCGTTTGATTTCATACTATTAAAAACAAGTGTCGTTCTAAGTATTAAATAAGACCTAAGTTTTTGGCGTGGAATTCGGCATGTTGAGGAACAAAGCTGCTCACAAAGTAATAAGAATGGTCGAAACCATCGACGAGATTCAGATCAAACTTATCTTCCCACGAAGTACCCTTGGCGGCCTCAAGTAATAATTGAGGTTTCAGTTGGTCTTTGTAAAAAGGATCATTCGTTCCCTGATGAATCAAGATCTTGTCGTTTCCATTATTCGTTACAAGTTTGACCAAGTCGGAAGGATCATACTTTTCCCATTGAGCTCTTTCATGGCCCAGGTAACTACCAAAAGCTTTAATACCCCATGGAACTTGAGATGGATTGACAATGGGTGCAAAAGCAGAGCATGATCTATATTTCCTCGGACTTGCATATTGTCTCAAGTATCCTGAGATTGCTCCGAATCCACCCATGGAATGTCCAGTGATTGCAACGTTGTTTAGGAAGTCTACTGTGGAGCCATTTTCAGAACCGGTGCTTTTGAAAAATTCCTCCAACTTGTTTGGGAGCTCATCGTGAACATAGCTGTACATCCTGTAGTTTTTGTCGTATGGGCCCTGAGTGGCGTCAACATAGAATCCGGCGGACAGACCAAAGTCCCAACCGTTTTCTGGATCGTCAGGAACATCTTCTCCACGAGGTGAAGTGTCTGGAAACACAACTGCAAACCCATATTTATCGGCCTGCGGTTGCCAAAATGCTTTTTCTGAAGCGTTTTGAGGAGTGCAGGATAGTCCCGATAGATAGTAGACCGCTGGAATCTTATCAGCTTTCTGGTTGTAGTATTGTTGAGGCTGGTTGTAGTATTGTTGAGGCAAATAGACGTTAACGTTCATGGAAGTGCCGGTTGTTGTAGATTCATGCTTGAGCTTCAGAAGCTTTCCGCCACAGCTGGCGATCTGTGATTCAATTTGAAAACCCATTGTAATGATAACTTGCTTTGCTAGAAAGGATGTGTCTAGTTCAATCAGAGCCTTTTTGATTTCACAGCTCAAGTCGGTTTAGTTTAAAGGTATGCTTATCCATTCAAATTGCGAATTAGCCTTAAAGCTAATCCTCCATGAAAAATAGGATGCTGTATTCATGCTCACATGTGTACTCGCAATCCACGTTGGCCAAACAACACGCGTTTCCACTGAACTGAAGCTTGAACGCCAATGGTGCCATCAATTCACAGAAACTGGGCTACACTGCTGTCTCGTCAATCGGCTCAGTGAACTTACTCGGCCGTGGTTGCGTCCGCGGTCAAAGATTGTTCACGGGATTGAGCATCTTCCTGCACGGATGTGTGATCTTGTGAAGATGATTTCTCTTCTGTATTGGTTTCACCAGTATCCTCGTTTTGGTCCTGGTCTGGCTGTTCATCTTCGTCTATATTGGGAAAATCTATCGGATCAAATTTCATGCGGATCAAGTCTCTATGGCGGGTTTCCTGCGGTGTTGGGTTCCTGATCTTGATGTTTATCTGATCTAGATTGTTTTCACGCACCAGTGGCTTGATCACCTCATTAACACGTCTTCTGCGGAGCTCGATCCGCGACCGTATAGGAGTGTAGTAGATGGTTTTTTTATCGTCGTTGAAACGCAGGGCTAATTCGTTGAAGGGTCCAGAACCCGTGGGTTGTTGGTGCTTCATGTCAAAATCGCGTAGATGTGTGAATTGGTACGCTCTGTCGTCGTCCACAATCTCGTCAATCTGTTGTTCGCGATTTTTCTCGTAGATAGCAGAGCCTTCCTTGTCAGTAGTGTAAAGCGAGACCCACTCATCTTCTTCAAGCTCTACCGGGCGGAACAGGGCAGTGGAAAGTGCCAATCTGTCCTTTTCCTGCTCTTGCAAAGCGGCAGAGCCCACAAATCGAATGGTAAAAAACGTCTGGTCCATGGCTGCCGTGTCTGGAAGTAAGTTCCAGGTTTTCACGGCATGAACGTTTTTTTTGGTTGGATGACGAATCTTAGAGACGTCATCGGTAATGAAATCAAAAGTGTTTTCCACGCGTTTTACTCGTTGAGCAGGTGTCAGAACTTCCTCGTCAACATCTAAAGCTTCTGAAGCAGCTCTCTTTTTAGTACTTGGTTTTGCAGCTTGCGAGGAGGAAACGTACTCGGTTCTTCTCAAAAATGTCACCTTAGACATGTCTGTTTTTGTCAACTTGTCAACTCGAGGATCTCTTAACAATGCTCGATCTTCCGGATGCAGTTTAATGTTTTCGAACCCCAGCAAAAGCCGAGGATCTTGGTGATTCAAAAGTCCAGGAAGCTCCATAAGATCCATTGGCATGCCCAGGTCCTCATCTATCTTCACCAATGGTGTAACGTTAGACTTGGCGTACAGCGATGTCACCAGTTTAGCAGAATCTGCGGCCTCATCCGCAGAAAATTCGTACTTCAAAAGCTTGGGGGGAAGTAGTGGGGGAGGTAAATCGTTTCTGTATCGAATTTTAGCGATATATTCTTGTTTCTTCGACATTTTGGGACGCTTTTGGGCGATTGAAGAGGATGTTAGGTTCGTTGTGCTGATGGGAAGAGTTTCTATGATATATGTTGACAGAAATGAAAGTGTTGATAGCACTTCAGACGAAGGGCTGGAATTCGTTAGGATTGGGAACTTTGACCAGAATTTGAATACCCACACCTTACAGTCTTGACCCATGATCATGGCCACTGGCGCTAGTGAGAGCGTCGCTACGGCGATTAATCTCTGAACTTCATTTTATGATGGAAAAAGACACCTTACATGTTGAGTGCATTAGCACAAAAACCTTACTATGTACAGATACATACCAATTCAACTCTTGAAGGCGTTGTGATTAAACGGCGTTGAATCAATCCACCCACAAAAAAACTGCCCTGAAGAAAGATGGGTCCTCTAATTACACTGCTTTGAGAATTCCCACTTCGAGTTATTTCTTTTCCCCTTTTACCTTTTCAGTTTACTTACTTACGCCAAAACCAGCCGTCCTTGGCGTGATCGTCGTTCGAAAGTAGTTTCTCAAACGAGTCAACGTGCGAACGACCCTCAGCATCGGTGCGCTGTTTTTCAGAACGAAGTCTGACGGTGCCATCGTCAAAAAACGTTTTTACCTCTTTGACCTTTTCCAAACCTTCAGGTGTATTGTTGTAGGTTACATACTCTGAGGTTCCCACTACATTTCTGCCCGTGGCACGATCCATTAGATCTTCAGGAGTAGTAGAGATATTTTCAAGCGCTTCACGGCGTTCCGTCTTGGCGAGCGAAGACTGACGTTTATTTTCAGCAAGACGCAATACATCTGCACGCCAGGACAAGTATGAGGAGTATTCCGTGAAAAAGAGCCCTAAACTGTGTTTCTTGTCTTGCTCCACTTTTTCACGGGTCAAAACGCCCCGCATCTGGTCCGGGTTCAGGTTGCTGCCCACGACTTTTTCCGGAAACAAGCAACGCCACCAGCCGCGGGAGTCCCATACGGACAGCCCTTCTAGCTGCTTGCAATTCGTGTATTGTTTGTCTGAGGGAGTTTTGTATCCGTAGAGCCCAGTTGTGCCTTCTTGCGTAAAATCGTCTTCAAACAGTCTTAGGATGCGTGCTGGATGGCCAAATCCGCCTGGCAAACCAAGAACGTCCAAAAGATCAGAAACCCCGCCACTAGCACTGCCCCAAATATTGGAAATCGGGTTTTCCACATGATTCATAGCGTCTTTCCAAACTGAAAAGATTGAATCCCCTACAGATTGAATCCCTCCATGAACGCGTTCGTTCAAGGAAGTTTGAACCAGTTCTTCATTGAATTCTTGAGTGTCCTTGTCGTTGGTATTAGTGAATAGTCCCATAGTTGATTGAATATGTCCAAGTGTTTGATTGAGAGTTCAGTTCTTTCTGATCAGAATCGGAATCAAGGACATATATATATGTGAGGATATGATGAACTTGGCTCTTAACTCAGGAAAGGATTCGTAAGAGGAGACTTTTCAAGTCATATGCCAATCGAGTCTGAGTGCTAACGCTGGAGATCTGGGTATCTGCTTGAAACTTTCACGGTATCCGCCTTCTTGTTTTTAGAGGCACTAGTCGTCGCCCAGTCTTTTCGTTGACTGTATCTGCGGTGATTGTGAAGTATCTTTTCTGTGTGTTAATCTGGACAAGTTTTGCCAGAGCACTCAACCTTAATCTTCTTGATCCGAATCCATTAACGCATCATCTTTGTCTGCTTCATTTCCCGCATTTTCCGGTTCGTCGAGCTCTTCCGGTTCTTCAGTATCGGGCTCGGGTTCCAATTCTTCTCCCGGCAATTGCGGATTGTCATTATCAGACTCATCTTGATGTTTCTGGTCTCCGTCTTGCGTAAGATCGAAATCTTCGGCAAATCCACCGTCTAGTTCAGCTTCTTCCTGCTCTGGTTCAACGCCATCGTCTGCATCTTCCTCTGGAGCATCACCATCGTTCTCAGCAGCTGGAGCTGTATCTTGAGCTCTGAATGGGAGAACACTTTGATCTGGAGCCAATGCAGTGTAGCGCACCCGGTTTCCTCGTGTCAAAGCCACGAGATTGTGTGTCTCTGGGATCACATCCGACAGAAATGCAAATCGATCAGAGTCTGCTACCACGGCAGCAAGGTTGTCATACCGTAAAGTCAGTCTTGACCCGTTAGGTTTCTCGAGCTGAGACAGCGCAAGCCCCTCCTCAGTCAGAACCTGAACAAACAGCTCTGTAGCAAATGCAACAGCAGCAACAGCAGATTGTGAAGTGATGATGTGCATGGGGTCAGTTTTAGCAATTTTCTTGACTTTGGAAAGCGGCAACTTGGGAGCAGCCTTCTTGAAGGTCTCTTGATCGTATTTGGAATCCATTGCGATCCAATTGAGCTAGTTGTTGATGAAATGCACTCGAGAATGATGCTTTATCGAAGTAGTTTTCTAGTTTGGTTAGTCGAGTATTGAATGAATGTCTTGATAATATATAATAAATATGTATATAGATGGCATAGCTCAGAGATCTGGGAAAACAATGGATTTACCAAGACAGCGATGAGTTTTGAGAGACCAAGAGAAGTTAAACTATCAAGTTCAAATTCTGGAAAGTATCCAAGTTTTTTTTGCCAAGTTTTTGGCAAGAAAGTGATCAACTTGGTCAAGCTGACCAAAAATAGAGAAGCCATGATACAATAGGTCGTTGAATAACTGGTAGCCAGTGTGATTTGTGGTCTAAAATTGTTTCTGAAAAACTAAAAGACAGGAAATTCAAAACTCAATGATTGGTTTGGTCAGGAACCGTGTTATCTTCACAAACACCGAGAAATGGATGAGTTGATGAAAATGAATAAAAAACTATGGGACTCAACCCTATCAAAGCTACCAAAACGGAAGTTCTCAGGTGCTGTGGGTCATGCTAAACTTACAGTGTTTGAGATCGACGTGGTGTTGAATTTACGTTACGAAAACGTCAGCGTCACACTCGACAATTACGATAATCTATAGAAATCGCAACAACGTTGGCATATCCATCTGGTCAATTAACCATAAAAATACAAATTACAATGTTAATTCAGAGGTTTGGCAACAGATCAAATCTGTATGATCCTCATCCTGCCGCTAAAGCTTCATCTCACTGTGCCAAAAATAATGGGAGAGAACACTAATTTCAAGGTATTAACTCAGAATTCCTAGAGATATTTCAAGCTTAAACCCGCCAAATTGAATCCAAGAGACGATACCAATAATATCCAGTTCCTGGCGCCAAAATCCAGATGTCTGTATGATTCTCGTCTTCATTCAAGCTATATTATATATAAGTATATAGATATATAGCTATATAAACCAATGTCAGCGTCACGATATAATTGGCAATATCGATTTCTCGAAAAGACTTTAAAAATCGGTGAATAAAAATGCAGTGAGCCACCGGTAATTTGGCCACCATAATTGAATGGTTATCCTCATAACATCTGCTTTAAAATCGCCTTCAAATCCCTCATCGCTGTTACCAACGCCTTTCCATGTTTCAGAAAACGAAAAAGCGGGGAAAAATTCTGGAAAAAAGTCTGGGAGAAAACCTGTAATTTCACTCACCCCAGCATATCCTAAATCCCTAATTCTAGCTAAAAATTCGCCTATCCCAGAATAAGATCTAAGAACTTCAGTCACAGAGCGAAACTTTAACTATTGCATTTCTTCGTCATCGTGAACGAACAAACCCTTATACCGGAGATGAGATGCTCATCGAAATATGTAAAGTCCAGTTACTGATGCTTGAGACTCTAATCGAACGACCAAGGCTACCTAAACATTGCTGGTTGCTGAGATGAGTACGTCTCTTCCTCTAGAAACACACGGGCTAGAAACCCATCCCAAAAAAAAGCACAAAACGACCGGCGATCAAGCTGTGGGAGCGCATTTTAATGCTAAGTTACATGATGGAATCCGCATCTCGGATCATATCGGCCTTGTCTCACACAAACAAATGTCCCGTCTTCTCAATGAGCATGAGGAACAGCAGCTGCCACATTGTGACGAGGTTTTTCCCTGGTTGCACGGCTATTCAGGATCGCGAGTACCTCCCCGCGTTAAACATTGGATGGCAGTCATTCGTTCACAGCCTCTTTCTCACGGTATGATAGAGAACTCGGGAATTTTGAAATCGTCTCTAGATCCGCACGAATTCTTAATGCCATGGGATCATCACAAACACTGTCTGGAATCCATTATCCAAGACGTTGCCAAAAACATAACACTATCAGACGATGAGCTTAAACTACTGATACATGCATGCAAAAACTACAAGCTTTTACCGTTTATGGTTTCGGACGCGAACGCCCAAAATTCGTATGGTGTCAATGCCTCAAAAAACAAAGTCTGCAACTCAACAGTCGGATCTGCATCTCGTCCATCAAGTGGTTGGAAACAGCCCGGATTGTTTCGCAGATTTGACTTACAAGTGGCCAAATTTATCGAAATGGCCCAAACTTGTGTGGTTTACTGCTTGAACGAAACACGACACTGGCAATCATGCCATTGTGCGGAGCTTGCCATTCTTGTATACGTGGCGCGTAAAGCCGTTGATTCAACTGGTGAATTCCAGGTCAGCATATTGTGCACTGAAAAAATCGATTCGAGCTGGTGGGGAACGCGACCAATGAGGATAGACGCCTTGCAAAAAGAGAAAGAATCACAATTAGCATCGAAATTCGATATCGCTTCATTCAATAATTGGGATCGAGATTTATTTTATCGCGAGCGACTTGAAATTTCCAAAATGTCCAGCGCCTCTTGTGTGAGCAGCGATCTTTCCACCTGGTGTGGCAATAGCACTGACTATGAGATTTTTAGGCTAAACAGTCAACTACCGGGTCACGAAATATGGCAGAATAACAACCAAGCCAGTATCGGGGAACAGCGTCTTAACACAGTCGTAACTCTGCTGAACATAACAGCAGAAAGCTCGACTCAGGAACCTATCGACTCTCAACTTTTCAATCTCCCGCGTCCCTCTAAAGAATGGAAGCTATTTGTTTGCTGCACAGAATCAAACATTCTTCCCGAACTTTCTAAAATTACTAAACTTTTGAACTACGTTCAGACCGAGCGCGCTATCCACCACACTCTCATATCATTTCCAAATTCAGGTTCACTAGGACTGGGGAACTTGAATTTAGAATCCATAAAGATCATCCTTAACACCTGCTATCTGATATACTGTGTTGGGAAGCTCACGACTTTTGGCAGCTTAATTTACTGCTCGGATGGCTACACTGAGGTTTCTTTTCTGCTAGTTGCATATTCGATATTCATATGGGACTTACCACTGGACGAAGTTCTTTTCAAGCTGCATAAGGACGTACAAAGGCCATTTTTTCTTTTCCCAATAGACTTGCAGGTTCTAAGTCATTTACAGATACTCTTGAGAGAGGAAAGTCCGAAAAGGAAAAGCGCTATCGCGCCATGTTTGGAAGTTGATCCCGGCCTTTTCAGTAAAATGTTTTTTACTAAGATTCGTGACAACTACAATCTAGCTCAACTCAAAGGTCCTCTGCCGTCTAAGATTCTCCCTCACTTGTATCTTGGATCGCTAGAACATGCGCAGAGCTCAAACATGCTTCGTGAGCTGGGAATCAAGAACATCGTTTCTGTGGGAGAGACGATGCCCTGGCTGCTTTCTGCAGTCTCACGAAAGAGAAGTTTGACTGTGGGCGACACAGACATTAGACACGGAATAAATCGGCCACACCTGAACATGAGCATGTCGTCGTCTCAAATAACGCGAGTAGAGACGAGACTGACCAGTATTAATGGTCGCGACTCCAGTATTTTCGAGGTCAATGGGTTCAGAATCTTGCATATTGCTGATCTGGACGACAACGGCGAAGACAGGCTTTTAACACAATTAGACGAAGCGCTAGCATTCATTGACGAATGCTACAAAAATGACGAGAAAGTGCTTGTGCACTGCATGGTTGGAGTATCTCGCTCTGCCACAGTTTGCATCGCGGAATGTATGCGAAGACTTAACTGCGATCTCTTGAGAGCATACCTTTACGTCCGTGTGCGACGGCTAAACATCATAATTCAGCCAAACTTGATGTTTGTTTATGAACTCTGCAAATGGCAGGAGGCGCAGGGAATGCGCCGGACAGTTGATTGGCACATTGTGTGCCGAGCAATCTCGGAGTTGAATCGGATGTACTTTTGATTTTTGAATAATTGCATAAAGGAATATTTGACATTACTGGTCATTTTGGTCTATGAAGTGATTGACGAAAGTCGTTCATTCAAGAGTAGCATACTTTTTCAAGGACTCTGGAATGATATTGTATAACTTCTTTTCCTTTAGCCATTTCTTGGAAAAGACTCTGTCTGCGTACTTATGACCGCTATCGCACAAAATGGTAACAACGTTGCTACCTTCTGGTAACTTCTTTGCTGCCATGGCGGCTGCCACTACGTTCAAAGCACTGGTTCCGCCCACGAAAAGTCCTTCTTCGTCCAAAAGTCTGAAGAGCATGACTATACTTTCTTCGTCAGGAACGAATATGGCGTCGTCGACAATATCAATCGATGCTTGCAGGTTTTTGGTTATGCGGCCTTGGCCAATACCCTCTGTAAACGAAGAACCCTCACGGTTCATTTCACCCGTCTTGACGAAGGAGTAGATAACGGAACCCGGTGGATCAGCAACAATCACTTGGCTACGATTATTGGTGGCTTCCTTCAGATATTTAGCAACACCGGTAAAAGTGCCACCGGTACCAGTGGAACATGTGAAGGCGTCGCAAGATAGTCCAGCACTTTCGAGCTGTTTTAAGATCTCGGGCCCAGTTGTTTCGTAATGCGATTTCCAGTTAGCTGGATTATCAAACTGATCGGTCCAGATAGCGTTATCAAGACGTTTGGCATGGTCTCTGGCCCTGTTATTGAAATTCAATGGGTCTGTGATGGGACAAACGGGCACAGCATGAACCTCTGCACCCAAGTATTTCAAAAGATTGATTTTCGATGCTGATTGAGTATTTGGCATGTAGAATATTGATTTGTAGCCCTTGGATCTGGCTATATGTGCCAATCCGATTGCTGTGTTGCCTGCAGATCCTTCCACAATGGTGGCAGGACGAGTTGGATCCAATTGGCCATTATTTTCAGCCTGTTCTATCAAATACAGTGCGGCACGGTCCTTGACAGAGCCTCCAGGGTTTTGGAACTCGGCTTTGCCGTAAATGTTCCGACCAATCTCTCTGGATAGTTTGTTCAGTTTTATCAATGGTGTGCTACCAACGGCCTCTGAAATGCCCTTGTTGGCCAAGATCGGGAAACTCATGAGGGGCTTGAAATGTTGCAGGGAAGTGCGAGCGATGAGAAGCCAGAAAGAATGGCGTTCTTTAGATTTCTAAAGACCTCTGGGTCAGTTCTTGTATAGATATAGGTATATCTATGAATATAGGTGGTAAGAGTAAGCATTTAGTACAAGACGATACAGCCTTACAGCGACATTGATCAGAAATCAAGTTGTTAGTGTTCTAGTCTAAATGGTTAGCGAATTTGAATGCTTTGGTGTAGTTCTTTTTGGCTTATTTACAGATGCGTGGTGTGTGCTTGAAAGCTTTTGAAAGGCCTGGATTTTTTCTTGGAACTCGCAAAGTTAGCGTTGCGGCCTTTCCGCGACCATAGTGTATCCCAGGACTTTGGAGGTTGAAGGCTTTTGTTCCGGGAGCTCATTTATCTGTTTTTGCAGTTGGGCTATGGCTTGGAGCTCTGCGGCCTCGTCGTATGGTATCTCCGATTCTTGTTTTATAAAACGTCTGACGGCCAACACGTCGCGAGAGAAGAACTCTGTAGCATCAGTTCTAAATTTCAGCATTTTGGCAAAGTTCTGCAACGTCAAGGGAGAGTAAGGAACGTTTGCTGTTTCGTTAGCAATTGCAGTTTTGCAAAGAAGCCAAAGTTTGATGTTTCCTCTTTGGAACGCGCCATTTTGGTCCACGACGGGGGCGTCAACGAGCTCCAAAATGCTCTGTTTCGCACGGTCTCCAAGACGAGGCTCCAATTTCATCACACGCGTATATCCACCGGGTCTGTTTTGGTAGCGTGGTGCCAGGTCGCCAACAACACGATTTAGGAGCTTACTAGAGTCTCCGGCCAGCGAGAGTCGCGATTGAATCTCTTTTGCAGAGTTTGGATGCTTTTCCAGGCTCTTGGCCATCGTGATGATTCTTTCTGCAAGACGTCCTGCTTCTTGACATTTTTCATGCGTTGACACTATGGATCCGTGCTGGAAGAGCTGGGTGACCAAGTTTCTGAACATAGCATCGCGATGAGCCTTGGTACGCGAGAAGTGACGCGTCAGTCCTCTGGTCATGGTGTAGATATCAGGACAGCGATGGCTTTCAAAGTGTTAGACTTCGATGTTTTTAAGAAGCTTCAAATATAAATTATTCAAATTTTCCATATATTAATGTCTTCGGTCAAGTTTAAAGTTTGGAAAAGAGCGAGAGAAAGAGACCGGCCAGGTTTGAGATTTCGTGATTGCAGAGGGTAAAAAGTGCAGATTTTTCTGATCAAAATGATGGTTTTGGAAGCCCGAAAACCTCAGTTTTGGTATGACAAGAACATCTTGGCTTAAAAGCTAAGATGAGGAATCACGAGGTCACGTGATAAAGATAGATTTTGGTGTTGAACTCGGGAGAGAGAGATATTTGTCTTGTTAGAAGGGCGTAAGTTGTTTCCTTTTTCTTCTTCTTGGTAGTTTGAATCGTGGAACAGATAATCGGCTTTGGCTTATGTGATTGCGAAATGATATTCTCGATAGCTCATGACATATCCGTACCAAGTGATGCCTAACGTACAGTTAGGATCTTAGGTTTCTTGAGCGGCTTCTTTACGTCGGGGCTTTAAACTAGTTCCATGGGAATACAAGGATTTGTTTGCTACAGTAAGAATACTACTTTTCGAATGAACGTGAACTTAGTAAGACGTACAAAGTGATATTAAAACATATCTGATCGATACTCTTTAAACTCTTCCATGGTTCTCAAAGCCGACCCCATTTACTACTTGAAGTTTTCAATCTCAATCCACACTACTCACACACACTCTGGTATTCGTCTTACGCTCCTCCTTTTGTAAAACCTTATTATTAGCCTTTTACATAAGAGATATTCAAGAATCTCTACCAATTGAAAAACATACTACCACCACCAACTACAAGAAAATTCCATTCAAAACCAACCGCGATGGTGCTCGAACACTCCCCTTACCAGGATCCCAGAACCTGGAAAATGACCCCGGCCATGATTAGAGCCAGACAGCCTTTTGTCAAGAGAAACCTGATTGGTTTGGGCGCACTTCTACTAGTTACTGGAGGTATTTACGTATACACTTACCGGTTCTTGAACAGGGATAACGACTTTGCAGACGTTCCAATCCCACCTATCGATGCCCAAGAGCTAGAAAAGCTCAAGAAAGAGTACGAGGAACACAAGAAAGACGCCCGCAAAAACTGAAAAGTTTTGTTTTCGGTGAATTTAAGTTTAAGTAGGTGGTGGTTGTTACGATGGATCAGACTACTGTCATGTAAATAGATACTAAAGTCGAAGCTTTTTGGCTGAGGGAATCACAGCTTGCTCCTAACCTACGATCCAACAGTAGTTTCTGATTCAAACCACATTAATGATAGTTCCTGTCGCTTCGTGAATCGATATGTACTTAAACATATATATAAATACACATTACAGTTCATTAAAGATGTAACATTTATAGTTAAAGTTGTTGAAATAAACAACAAAGAGACAATTATGGGAGGGTTCTCGCTCAATAATCAGGTCGTAATCGTGGCCGGTGGGTCGCAGGGACTCGGTAAAGAGTTTGCGCGAAAATTCTACCTGCAGGGGTCCAATACAACTACTATTATCGTCAGCAGATCCCGCGGCAAGCTCGAACAAGCTGCTCGGGAAATTTCGGGCGAACTAGTGGCACAGGAACTGACTGAAGGTTTGGAGGTGGTTCGTGAGGGCAACAAAATACTATTTGCGTCTTGCGATGTGGCTGATTACGCGCAGGTCGAGCGGTTGCGGTGTAAGATAGCCTCTAGCTCACTGACGCCCACCGTGGTGCTTCTGTGTGCTGGTGGCTCACACCCGGGATTTTTCAAAGATCTGAAACCAGACGAGATCGAATTGGGTGTCAAAGTGAACTATTTGACGTGCGCGAATCTGGCCCATGTCGCAGTGCGCCATTGGCAGTCTGCCCATCTTGTGTTCTTTTCGAGCGCAACAGCATTTTTCCCTTTCATTGGATATTCGCAATATGCGCCACAAAAGCAGTCTATAAAGGCGCTGGTGGCTATTTTACGCCAAGAATGTTCTCAGCCGCGAATTTCGTGCGTGTACCCAGGAAATTTCGACAGCGAGGGTTACGCTCTTGAAAATGAAACCAAACCAGATATTACCAGAGAGATAGAGGGCCCTTCTGAGGCACTGTCGTGTGAGACGTGTTGTAATAGGATTGTCAAACAGTTACAACTGGGTTACGATGATATTACAACGGATTTCATAGGCTGGGTCTTGATGAGCACGGACATGGGTATGAATAAACAAAATAACGTTTCAATTGGGTGGCCTTTGCAATGGCTGTTGGGTATTATAGCGAACCTGATAATCGTTCCTGTATACATGCTCATTTGCAAGTTCCAAATAAAGAGGTGGCACAAGTCTTGTGAGAAAACCTCTTGAGATTCTTTCTAGGGCAAGAACTGGATACTTTACTCGAAAGAGTAACTTTTAAGTCTCGAAATGACATTCAAGACGTGTCAGGATCGAAGCGTCCACTTTTACATTGCTTACAGCGAAGACATATAAGCTTTTCAAGAACACACGAAGGCCTCAAGGAAACCCTTTTCTCAATCCATACCATGCTCTAGCATTTCCAAGTTTTATGTGATGTCAACCAGCCAGCTGCAGCTACAATGCTTTCAATCGACCAGCGTTATCTACTTTATCTTCGAGTCCCGCGTATTCCGATGAGATAACTGGGTAGAAAATTGGCTGAAAGATATTTTTCCAATAACGTTAAAAAAAGTTGTCCTGCTATAAGAAAATTTTAGAACTCATCGCATCCCCGCGCTACCTCATCGACCGCCACCAAGACAGCGATAGAGCAGTTTATTCAGGTTCTGGTACCGAATTATCCATACAAAATGACCAGCTATACTTGTAACTCCTGTGCGCTACAGTTCTCTAGCACCCGGGACCAGAGGGACCATATGAAGACAGACTGGCACAGCTACAACCTAAAGAGAAGGGTGGCTCAACTGCCACCGATTACAGAATCTACGTTCAACTCCAAAGTCAAAACGTTTGCGGAACAAAAAGAAGAACCTGAAAGCAAAAGACAGCTGACCAAGAAAGATATCAGAAGGAAGGAGAAAGAGGCATTGTTGGCCAAGAAAAAGGCTCTATTGGAGCAGGCCCGTGAAAGTATCATCTCAAACATGCAGAAGACTCAGGAAGATGTCTCTGAGAAGCCCGAAGCTCCAGCTCCAGCGGTAGAAAGAGAAAATGAGCAGGACAAAGAATCGAGCGAAGAACCAGAGAAGGAAGAAAATGAAGACCTCACTCCAGACCAACTCGCCGAAAAATTGATGCAAGAAAAAATAGACAGTAAGGTAGACATACCCTTGAACCACTGTTTATTTTGCAGCAAAAGCGCTTCTTTCCCAGATCTGGACGCCGCTTTGGAACACATGTTCAAAAGCCATGGGTTCTACATACCGGAACAGAAATATTTGGTCGATAAAGAGGGTCTAATCAAGTATCTCTCCGAAAAGATCGGTCTGGGAAACATGTGTTTGTGCTGTAATTTTCAAGGACGTTCTTTGGAGGCTGTTCGTGCTCACATGCTAGCCAAGGCTCACTGTCGAATTCCTTACGAAAGTGAGGACGAAAGACTAGAAATTTCTGAGTTTTACGATTTCTCCAGCACTTATGGCGACCAAGTTGAGGGCGACGGTAATGAAGAAGACTGGGAGGATGTTGCCAGCGACGAAGAAGGTGCAGGAAGCGAGGACGAAGGAGAGGAAGAACTGCCTCAAGAGTATCTCTACAACGACGGTGCAGAATTGCATTTGCCAACGGGCGTGAAGGTTGGCCACCGTTCTTTGCAGCGGTACTACAGACAAAACCTCAAGCCAGAGAGCGTACTTACCGAGGGCCAGGGTACGCTAATTGCGGCCGAAACTAGACATTTTGCCACAATCATGGATCCAAAGCAGGTAGCAACCCAGAAGAGAGTGTGGCAAACACAAGTAAAGGACAAAAAGACTCACGACAAGAGAGCTGCCAAGTTCATTAACCAGCAAGCACATTACAGGGACCAGCTCCTGCAATAGTCAGGCTTTTTTTTGTAGCATAGTAATTTTCAGCAATGGGTCATCGGATACAAAATATTTACATACCAGTAAGATAGAATTTCATACAAATGAAAAGTATAAAAAGCGAGCCATCATTAAAGCATTGGCAAACTGTTGAATCTGTATCTCAACGCTCTGAATGCTTCAGAGTTCTTTACCTGGCCCTCACATTCTAAATCTGTTAGTGTCTGTTCAACCCAGGAAGGCCTCTCGAGTACTTAGGTACTCGAGAGGATAAATCAATGTTAAGCTACTAAGAGGTTAAGCGCACATATCAACGACATAACTAGATCCATTAATTCACAATAGATAGAGTCCGCTAGCCCTCAATTAGTTCAATGGGTCCTCTAGTAAGGATTGCAGGACTATTGGTCCTTCAGCTCATAGCTATTCTGACGTTTTCAGCGGGGTTTTTCCCCCAGAAAACGTTCTTAAAAGGCGATGCCCAGTTTTTACATCTTCCAGAAGAGCAACAGGACATACAACCGCGGTTTGAAAAGCTTGTGCTTGTTGTAATCGACGCTTTAAGATCTGACTATCTTTTCCAAGATGAGATGAGTCAATTCAGCTTCGTGCATTCCCTATTAAATAAGGGCGATGCCTGGGGCTATACTGCATATTCTAATCCTCCCACCGTGACACTTCCTAGATTGAAAGGCATAACCACAGGATCAACGCCTAACTTTCTAGATGCCATATTAAACGTCGCTGGGGAGGATTCTTCGTCAAGCCTAGGAGAGCAGGACTCTCTGTTGCGACAATTTCGTATCAAGCAGAAAACCATAGATTTCTTTGGGGATGATACGTGGCTCAAGCTATTTCCCCCAGACTTTTTTAACATGGTCGATGGGACCAATTCTTTCTTTGTTAGCGATTTTGAAGAAGTTGATTATAATGTTACAAGACATTTGCCGCAACAACTAGCGTCTCAGGAACTGTGGGATGTTATGATTTTGCACTACTTGGGACTAGATCATATTGGACATAAAGGTGGAGCGTTCTCCAAATTTATGCGTCCTAAACACCGCGAAATGGACACCGTCATCGAACAGATCTACAATTCGGTAGATGAAAATACTTTGATATGCGTGATGGGAGATCATGGAATGAATGACATGGGAAACCATGGCGGTTCATCTGCAGGTGAAACTTCATCGGGGATGCTTTTCATCTCCAAAAAACTAGCGGAGTTTACCAAACCAGAGGCTCAACAAAATGAGCATATTCCTATAAAAGCCAAAAACGAGGATTACAAGTATTTGACAAAAGTAAACCAAATCGATTTTGTGCCCACAATAGCAACACTTTTCAATTTCCCCATACCCAAGAATAGCATCGGGGTCTTGATTCCTGACTTTTTGCGCTTATTTTCGTCGCACGAAGCTCACATAAAAGTAATGGATAACTACCAGCAAATTTCGAGTGTTTCTGGGCAGCCATGCGAGGAATTCGAAACCATCGACGCTCACATCAGCGCCATGAGAGAAATTCAGGCCCGTTTAGCGAAGACGGCGACGAAATATAATTATAAGCTGCTGGGCATTGGTCTAATATTGCTTGTCTTCGCGACTTTGGGCGTCAGTAAACTGTGCTTGGAAACCTTACATTTTTCTGCCTCACTAGTTATTCTGGTTCTTGTGTGTCTTTTACTCAGTTTGAGCACGTTTGGGAGTAGTTTTGTGGAGGAAGAGCACCAATTGTGGTGGTGGACTACAGTGGGGTTTGCACTGATTTGTTTTGTGAAGGCACCGCGCAGAATAGGTTCCATTTTCGTGACACTAGGTGGCCTCAGGATCATTCGTGGATGGAACAATAGTGGTCAAAAATACATTTACGAGCATACAATTTCTGAGCTTCTTAAGAGTAACAGCGGATGGCAATGGGTTCTCAATGTACTTACTCTCTTGGGTCCTATTTTGAAGGTTCGCGAGCAATCCGTGATCTCTATTGCAACGATTGTCTCACTTTCAGCCATGTGCCTGATCTACAAGGCTTCGTGGAGTATCGTGAATGCCGAACGTGTACCGCTTCAGCTTCAACAGGCGGTATTTCAAATCATTCCAGGCATCGCGAACGATCAAGACCCCACAGAGGCAGTTAAAGGTCAGCTTGTTAAAATGGCCAGAATGTTTTTCTCCCTGGCTTTTGCAGCAGTGTTCTTCGAAGTGATGGCGCATAGGAGAGACCGGCAGCGTCGCAGTGGTAAGGGATTGCTCGAGAGAATTCATCCGATTATTACGCTGATTTTGATTTTCCAAACCTCGTCTGCAAACATCCCACAATTTCTGGTTTTCCAAATTGTCGAGCCACAAATAGAGCTGCTATGGCGTCGCTTGTCGAGCTCCAACGCTACTGCCTTGATGACTGTGGGACTGATTCTTCAACACCTAACGTTTTTTCAATTTGGAGGTACCAACTCGATTGCCACAGTTAGTCTCACAAATGCATACAACGGAGTGTCCGAAAACTACAACATCAACGTTGTGGGATTCCTGATGTGTTTGAGCAACTTTGCACCCTCGGTCTACTGGTCCTGCACATGTTTGAAAATGCTATTGCAGTCGCATCCAACTCTACAACAGAAATGGCAAGTCTTCGCGATTTCGCGTTTGCCTGCACTACTATTTTACTGTGTGTTTGGCTGCTTTTTACTGGGATCCTGTTTCATCCAGCGATACCATTTGTTTATTTGGAGTGTGTTCAGTCCCAAGCTGTGCTACTACGTGAGCTGGAACCTGTTCATGGATGTTATGGTCGGATGGGTTTTAGAGCCCATTTTTATAGCAATGAGTTGAGAATTATTTTTGGTGTTCATTTGAGACAAGAAACAAAACTCAACTCGACTTACAATGCTTCTAGGACCCGATGTCGTACTGTCGTTTTCCAGCTTTTACCAGGCAGATAATGACATTAATTATCAAGAAGAGCTTAATGAAAAACCTCGAAATTGAAAAATTCACTACAATCTCATAATTTCAATCGCACGAAAATAGAGCACAACGAGTGATGCTACGCCGTTTCACGAATGTAATGCCTGTGAGGCTATTCTCGAGCTCTCGTGTCTCTCTTCAGCAAGCGAAAACGGGCTCTGAACGGGTTATTTCCAGCTGTCCAGCCGGCACTGTCCTAAACCTACAAATCAAGAAATCCGGCAAGGAACCCGTGGCTTTGGAAGACCACGAGTACCCAGAATGGCTCTGGAGCGTTTTGGACAAAGAAGCTCAGCTAAATAAGCTACAACAGGACCCGCTAAAGCTGCGCAGAAAACAGTTGAGAACCTCCAATCGCCAAAAGATCAAACAAAACAACTTCTTGTCTGAAATCTGAACAGCAAGTGAAACTGATACAACACCCTGTACATATACATATATCTGTTCTAGCATAACATAAAGGTCCGGCTGGAGCAGTAGAATCCTGGCACTGAGTCTTTCTACTTCAGAGCTGAGCTCGGTCTGTCACTGCCAACGTTGAGGCATCTACTATATAGTATTAAGAGATTTGACATTTCATCACCAACATCAACTTGAATCTGATCCATTTAGTACAAACAACTGGCTTTATACACCGGTTCAGGTGCCAATTACAACCTGCTACACATGCTTTCAGAACAGCATCCCATTTTCAAGTGTCAGCCTTTCGAAACCGGCCGTTCGAAGCGGTTCGTTTGCCATTCTAGCCAACAAGATCGTAAGATAGTGGTTGTGGAAAAGAATAGTATCAAGTGGTGTTTGCCCGAGGAGGATGAGTACCATTTTGCAGAAATTGAAGCAATCGAAAACTACCAATCAGCTATCTTGAACGATCATGGCACTCTTCTGTGCCTTCACAATGACAAGGAGCTGCAAATATTATCTTTGGAGGGCATCGCCTCTAGAGATTCCTTGAGTGCGTACAAATTTTCGGTACCAGCAGGAATAAAACAAGTTCTGTGGCATCCTAATGGCCGTGTTGGATCCTGCATTGTGGTCCTCACAGGTAGTGACGAAATTTGCATGTACGAACTTCTCAGTGACGATATCTCAATGCCCACTGGAATATGGAATTCTACAACTAGTCAAAAGCCGGGAATAGACACTATTGTTAGAGACGTGGTATCCATGTCATTCAGCAACGATGGCATGACCCTCTATGTGGTTAACACCAGTGAAGGTGCAGACATATATTCGATCTATCCTTTCTTGCCTTCGGAAATCGAAGTGACTGAGGAGCACGTAAACTACCAATTCCACAAAGCTTTACTTCAGTACAATGGTCTAAAAGATGGTGATAGCTCGGAAGTCAAACGCTTCGTAACGAAACAGCTAAAGTTTGCATCTCAGCTCCGCGGCCTGGGTCAAGACCATTTGAAAAACGATATAAGCAACAACGCAAAGCTTTTGCTGCCTATATCAAACGCTTACCGAAATTCCGTTTTACAAGGTCCTCACACAGTCAATCCATTCCCGGAACGTCTTTACAACGCCACTGCTACACAAGTTAACACGCTAAAACTAGCTGACAGAACCAGTGAAATTCTTCTGTTATCATTTGACGATGGAACCATTTTACAATGTTTCCGGGATTCAGAGCCTGTAATGGCTTGGGAAAGTAACGATGAAGCGCTCACCAATTCACTTATTACACTCGGCGCTTTGAAAATACCTGGTCTGATATCGGCCGTGTCTGATACCGAGTTTATCGTTTTATCGCCCAATAAAGCTTCTCTGGTAGACGTTTCGCGTCTCACAAAGGCAATTGACCAGGCCTTGCGTGATTGTGACATTGCTGCATTACTGGAAGTAGATCTAAGTGAACAGATCTATGAGCAAGAAGGTTTATTCAATAGTTGCAGTTTATGGTCATCGGGTCAAGAATATGTTCTTTTATCGGATCATTCCGTAAGCCACATTGATATCCCATTTACCAAGAAACAGCCGGTAATACAACAGCACGAAAAGAGTGCTGCCCTAATTCAACGACGCCCCTATGAGCAGCCAATCACAGAGCTTTTGGCTCTGAATAAGAGAGTACAAACATTACTGAAAACTCCCTTAACAACAGCTATAGAACCTAAGCTCCGACAGAGGAAGTTAGATAATGAGTCTAATGAGGAGCAGCTCTCCGTTCTGACCGGTATATCTAAGGAAATACTGACTCGAATCATGGTAGCTCAAACACTGGCCTTGATGCTTCATACGCGTCTCTCGGAACAGCAAGGAGAGCTCACAAACCATCTCGAGCGAGTTTGTGACGTTATATCAAGAAAGAAAGCAATTGATGAAAAGCTGGTTCCTCAACAAGAGCGGTGGAAGCGGGTGCAGAACACGAATGACAACATCAAAGGCAGGTTCGACGCATTGCAAGACAAGTTGAAAATGATTTCACTTTCCGATGAACTGAAATCCAGGGCTATATCACGCACAGAAATGGAATGGTTCATGGAGGTGAAGAGCCAAGTTTCAAAGTTCAATCGCTTAGTCTACTCCCAGCGTGATCTGAACGAGACGTTATCGCTTTTGAAATTGAAAATGGATTACGTCGATGTTGACAGTCCTTCCTCAGCAGAAACAACAGATGCTGTATCTTGGGAAACGTTACGCGAGCAGCTTGCAAGAGATGCTCAGATAATCGGAGAGTGCCAAGTGCAGCTTGAAAATGCGTCGAGAGAACTAGAATAGCCACGACGAAAGAAAAAAAATTCGTTCAACAAAGATCAATGGGTGAGGGAGGCACAAACCATAGTTCAATTTGTTATTCTTATCCCAAATAAAGTATTTACAGAGAACCTTGCATCATTATCTAAACCTAACATCAAAATGTTGATGTATTGTTCTTTTTCAAAAATCAGAAATCCGTCACCCTGCCGTTAAAAGAGTAGTCCCCGTATCTGAGCGGGTCCTGTTTAGGCCCACCGCGCTCACCCGTTTTAGGGTTAACGTCACCCTCAAATTCAGGTATTGTTTTGGAAAACTCGGGTGAAAAGCCTCCAATGTCAGATTTCAAAAATGGAGATTTTGCGCTTTCCTTTGTGTGGTCCTCCTCTATTTCTTTATTGTAAGCATCAATCGCTTCTTGAGATTGTGCTATACGCTGCAGCCGTTCGAATTCCTCCTGCTCTTCTTTGGGAAGTTGTGGGGGAGAAGGTCCCCTTTCGGTTTTAAAACCGCGAACAAAAGCTGCTGGCCGAAGACCCAAAAAGGATTGCAGAAAAGCTGGTTTGGAAGCGCAATACTTAAGCATAGTCAAAGACGAATATATAAGAGTGGTGTTCTGGTGAATCGTGATGTTCACCAAACTTAGGTGTAAGAGGTAGCCATCTCATCAGTATGATGTGTATTGATATTAATGACATCGTGATCTTGATCACGTGATTCATCACACACTCACAGTGACATTTACACTCAATGTCAGGAAGAAACGACTGAGAATCAGATTCCAGTGTTATTGACGATAAGATCGTGAATCAGATTCGCAACATTGCTAAAGTTTTTTTCAGAAACTTGTTAACGATTTTTGTTCTTTGGAGAAAGTCGCTTTTAAGTCGTCTTGAAAAATAGTCATAATTCCGGCCATGAGCATCTTGAATGTGATTTTGAATGGTGTTCTGGGCAGTGAATACTTTTGAAAATTACGCTCAAACTTTTTATGCACCATTGGAGAGCAAGGTGTTTTGCTATGGAAAGGCAAATTAGAGCATTGTCAGTGCCGGAATTCCAGGTTCAAATGTTTGAGTCAATTTCCAGGATTAAAGGTTTATTTTGGGCTCCCCGAGGCAAATATGCCTAACTAGTGATTCTCAGTTTAGCCTCAACATTTTGCAGGCTCAAAATTGATAGTGGAAGCCGTGAATATCGTATCCTCAGAAGATGATTTTCGCTTAGTCACTGCCAAGAGAGACTGACAGGCAATTTTGAAATTGTTTCAAAGAGCATGGATTCAATTGCAATGACGCTGTGGCATTATCGGGAAACGAGTTTAATCGTGCTTGTTGCCTGGTGACTAGCGAGCGTACAGGATGATGCGATTTTTTCCAATCGATTTAGCAAGTAGCATACCCGCGTTATTGCATTGCCAAAGGTACCATCAAGGTAGTGGTGTATCTTGATTGAAAGACCCTTCATCTCAAAGCCGCTGCTTCTGTTTGGGCGATACCAGGTTCAAAAAAACATCAAATCACTTTTTTCCGGCCTGTCATATGTTTGGTAACGACACTTAAGCGTAATTCGGTGAGAAATGAAAAACGTTAGTTCGGGTTAAGGAAGTTGAGTTATCAATCTTCATGACGTGTCCATTGATCTCACAGCTCGTTATTTAAACACGTTCTTTTCAGTTTTGCTGGATCATCTTTTTAGGTGACCGCTACCATGTGACTGGACGACAGCGACGGATTATGGAGAGTTATGAAACCTAGGCACTCTCATTCACTCAGATCGCCATTGATCATTGGTATCCAATACTCCCAAGGAAGCTAGTAAACTGTATCAAAAGACCACTTCAGTCATCAATGTCGGATCAATTTCAAAGATTGCGGAACGAATGTCTTATCACGACGCTATCGAAAGTTTGTTAGCCTCAAAAAATGAATAAGCCATCACGGTTAGACACACTAATTTGCTCACCTCTTAAGCAGCCAGTCTCACGAAAGAGACAAGTATTTTGAGTTTCAGACCCAAATTCAGGCCCGAAACAATTGTAAAATCTTCGAGGCCGAGATTACCAGTTGGTAAGTTGAATGGATGCCCCCATTGCCAAACTTCAAGAGTTTACGGTAGCTTAAACCACTCGTATTAAGCCGCTATCAAAGTGTCATGCCACTACTATCAAAAAAAAGGCTGCCATGCTAGAAGTTCCGGCGAGTTACACAATTTCCACCAAAAACACACGCCATCAGTAATCTTATACCAGTCTTCTTCACACCAGGAGAGTGCAAATGATTCCTTGAATAAACAAAAAAACGCTCTAAAACCTCACTAAAAAAAGCTAATTTCGAGCGCAGTTTTTCGTGTCCCACCAAACCTAGATCGCCTCGTTCATCTAAACATGCTAAAATTACAACTAATTCGTGAAAACAATGTCTTTTTACTCTCAAAGTCCTTCATCATCGATCTCATCGCCTAGTGTCACTTGTCGATTGTTAGAATTCAAGTGTGTCATTTATATATATTTTTCAAGTTTAGATATTACCCGGACATGTTTTTAAATGAAGTGAAAAAATCAATAACGTCCAGTAGAAAGAGCTCATCGGAAGAGCGATGAGCTTGAACTTGACGTTGAACTTCAAACAAATCGTCACAATAGCACGACCTGCCAGCCTTTTTATAGGTCCGTATGACAATAATTCGAAGATTATATGTGGGAGATGTTATTGAGGAGCATAACGAGAGTCTTGCGGAGTTGAAACCACGTTTTGAGCGCTTCGGACGCTGTCTTAACGATGGCTTTGAAAGTCATGGCCATTTCGCCTATATATCGATGGAATTCAAAGACGAAAACGCGTTCTTGAAGCTCAAAAGCAGTCTCAATGGTGTCAGATTCAAGCGCAACGTTTTGAGAATCGATTTGGCCAAACCTAGCTGGCAAGAACTGAGGGAAACCCAGCAAGAAGAAGATAAGCTAATCGATGCTAAGAAAGAG
The DNA here is from genome assembly GCA_900074735.1 of Lachancea sp. 'fantastica'. Lineage (NCBI taxonomy): Eukaryota > Fungi > Ascomycota > Saccharomycetes > Saccharomycetales > Saccharomycetaceae > Lachancea > Lachancea sp. 'fantastica'. Next base: position 204,278 of record LT598475.1, read on the forward strand.
AAACAACTGCTCAAGCAGCAATGGGAATACTACAAGAAGATAGAGAACATAAAAATGAGCTGGACTGATAGGCAGCAGATTTTGAACGGAAGAATGCGCCAAAACCCAAGACCCAAGTCGCAACTGCGAAATGCCACTTTCAGAATCATGCAAAATGATGGCCATCTAAAGGTGTACAAATGCTACAAGAATAAACTGTGGGGCTACGAACGGAACAAGCAGCCGCAAGACCTGGTTGCACGCTTCACACAGCAGCGTCACTGGAGAGACGGAACCGGTCATATCGTCGACAAACTCGATTACTCGCGGGCATCGTCATGGAACAAAAGGGCCCTACAAGAACCACTCCAGGATCAAAACAATGCCGAAAAGATGTCAGACGCGGAAGATGTGGTTCCAGATAAGACTCACGACGTTCTAGAGGACCTTTTGGGTGGATTCGACTTTGATAAGCCTTTGCAACTGCAAGAAGATGAAGATTTGGACGATGGTGAAGAAAAAAGTTTGCCCTCTCGTAGCGAGCATAAGCAAGATGAGAATGTGGAAGCTGAGCCGGAGCCACACATGCCAGAAGAAGAGCCCGAGTCCGAAGATGAATTTGTTCCCACTTTTGGAGGCGAGACAGCAAAGCCCGAAGTCAACAACGTTGAAAATCTGCGATCTCTGTTTAATCCTGACGAAGCCGAAAAATCAACTTTCAAAGTTCTGGGAGAGCCGAACGATGACATCGACATGGAGAAAACAACCCCACAGCATACTAAAGCTTCAGAAGCTGTTTTGGATGATGCAGTAGACGATACTTCTGACATACCCGTCCGAGCCACAGCCAAAGGTTTGTTTTTCCCGCATTTTTCGTCTCCCTTTCTGCATTCCCAGTCTCAACTGGCCAAACTTAAGACTTCAAGTGAGCTTGGCGAACTTTTCGCCGACTGGGACACCAATTTCTGGGAAAATCGCGCTGCTTGGACTAAGGAGATGAAGCGCAGAAAGAGAGACGCTATCAGACAGTATCGTAAGAAGAACTCCAAGTCCAAAGGGAACGGAATCCTGGTATAGGGTGGGTTGTTCTACTTTTTCTATGTACATCTAGCTATAGAAAGATATTCAATTCTGTTTTTGTTTTCAAAACTTTGAGGCCATTTCCACGGCTGCTGCACCCCAGTCTTCACCGTGGTTGTGCATGGATTTGGCCTCGTCTAGGCCGGCTCTTGCCAATGCCTGTTCTTCAGTCAAACAGGTTAGCAGACCAAAGATTACCGGGATGTTTATGGACTCCTGCAAACGCATCAACGCCTGGGTTGTTGCGTCTGAAATGTACTCGAAATGCATAGTGCTTCCTTTAATGAGGACACCGATGGGGATGACAACGTCAAAGTGGTATTTTTCGCTCAACTTTTTAGCGGCAAAAGGGAGCTCGAACGAGCCGGGAACGGTTTCAACATGGATATCTTCTTCTTTCACGCCCAAGCTTAGCATCTTATCAATTGCACCTTTGACAAGCGCATCGATGACTTGTCTGTTCCATCTGGCATGGACGATGCCCACTTTGAGGCCGGAGCCATTGTACTTTTGGTCAGGTTGACCCAATCCTTTGACGGCCATTTTCTAGCAAAATAGATATATATAAAGAGAACCTTTGAGGTGTAAAGTCTTCTTGTTGAAGATGTTTCGTTCTTATGACAGATGCTTATAGACATATATATAGTATATGTAATCTTATTTAAGTTCAATTTACCAGATCTCTCGGGTAAGCAACGAACATCACATACGAAAAGCAGTTCAGTTCTTCAAAATAGACTTAACAACAAGGATTTTGAGCCAATCCAGATTTGTAGTTGGCGGCTATTTATGAGAGGATTTTTGGATATGCCAGGTTTCTTTGTTGTTTTAGGTCATTTCAATTGCCAGCTGGAGCTTTGACAGTTGAATAAGTTGAAATGCAGTCTTTTTGCCAATTTGAAAGTGCGAATAACGGAAAATTGGTAGATAACACACGGAAGTATTGAATTCATAAGAATCAGGTTTCTCGGTCATTCTCAATCCTTGGAATTGCTGGAAACTAAGAGATGACAGATTCAACGTGTTTTCCGTGTGCAACGATGATCGCTGTAAGGCTACAGCATCAAGCTGAAGAAGAACAATGGATGTCAGTAACATAATAAAGTCAGGCTTGGTTTTCCGTTATCCCATGAATGCATATATTTACGGGGCTTTGTTTGACTTTTTTTTTTGAGAACTCAGCTCTTCGTCTTGGATCGTAGATTTAACTCACAAAATTCTGTTTGTCAATTGTGACAGCGAATCTTGACCGTTTTACTTACGGAAAAAACGGAATCTTGTCAATGAGAGTAGCAGTTACAGAAAGATATATCGCTGGAGTCAAAACATTGATTGGCATTCTCTTTTATACCCTTTCTTTCGTTATACTTATCAGATGAAATAAATCGTTAAACGTCCTGGCACCTTATGTATTAACTACTCATCTGTATGTCAATCAGAAAAGTTGCAAACAAAAGATCAGATACGGTCAGAGAAACAAGAATTTCCCTAGTTCTATAGCCACCAAGCTTACGCTAGCGCTCTCTAGATCATTTAAAAGCTCTGATCACCAGCCAAAATGGTCTTGCCGATAATCCTCGGCCTTGGAGTCACCACTGTAGCCCTAACAGTGCGATCTGGACTGCGAGCGTGGGAAGTATATAAGAGACTTACACCATTAATGATAGCACAACTAAACGGACTGCGAATATCTGCCTCTGAAGCCCGGTTTCAGCGACAAAGTTCGCTTCGATACGCTGATTTGAGCCCGCAGCTGAGGTCTCGGCTGAATCAATATGGTGGTGGATTTTACCCAAAAATGACCGAATCAGAGGCTCTTTTGATCCTTGGTATCGATGCGCGCGAAATTTCAACGCTGAATTTGGATATCCTAAAGCGCAAGCATCGCAGAGCCATGCTACAAAATCACCCTGATCGAGGCGGAAGTCCGTTTCTGGCAATGAAAGTGAACGAGGCCCGAGACGTGCTGAGTCATAGCATTATGTTGAAGAGGTAACAGTCAAGAAAGAGACTTCACAATATTTGGAATAGTCCAAACTTCATATCCGGAGTAGGACATGACACCATGCAGTGTTATATTTAACGACACCATCGACGAGAAGCACCAACAAAAACTCTCAAAACCTGACATTCTGGTGAATAACTACTACAGCCAACAATCATAATTGGTTACCAGCTCAACAGAATTCAGCTCAAAGCTCTAGCTTGCACTCCAAATGTACATTAACACTCCAATTTTCAGGTCTACTTTGGCACCAAACATGACAATACTGAAATCTACGGATCGAAGCTCGACCATTGAAACAAGACTAATGCTCGATAGTAGTGAGCCTCTATATCGTTGCGAAATGAGGTCTAAAATGCTCTGAAGAGACATCAACACTGTTTTTGTATATTCAAGCTTTAATCCATGCATATATATTCAATTTATTAACATACTTATCTGAATCTCTTCAACACTTCTTTAAAAACTTGATCAACTTTAACAGTTCCACCTAACAAGTGCATTCACTACCAGGCAGCTCATTTGCCCAGCTACATGCTGCAATTAGCAAACATTGAACCAATTAGAGCCCGTGTTAGCTTAAGGTTCGATGCTACAATCGATTGTCGTGTCTCAAGCAGCCTTTTCGAGCACTTGAAGGAAACAATAGTCCCTGAAGACAATAATGAAGACCCTTCATCGCTGAGAGCAGTATACGCAAGTGTTCTAATTGGCGGATATGATAAATTTAAGCGGTCAAAGCTGGTACGTTGTACAGTAAATGCAGATCTTGGGACAGAATGGATAGAACTGCCATCCAAACTTTTCGGTATCCAAAGGGGTGTACCAGCCATAGACGTGTGTGAAATTTGGCCCTTCAAAGGAACAATTCCAGTGCTACGTGATCTTACCATTGCAACGCAACCTGCTCTTTATGATCGATTGTTGGAGCTGGAAAACCCTCGAGACAGACTCCGATTTGTGATCCTCAAAGCTGGTATAAGTGCAGCTTCGGTATTGCATGTTGGGGATGAGCTAGTGGAGAATTGGTGCACGGTTTTAGACTGTGGTGAGCATAACTATCAAGGGTTGATCGATCAAGATAATACCAAAGTTCTGTTTGTAAGGGGAGAGCGTCTTCAAGATAGCTCTTCCAACATTCGCTTAGAAAAAAAAACCATGGATGTGAACCTTTTGCACAACGTGGTGCAAAAGCTTCCTCTCAGAGCTCTTTTATCCCCGATTAACCCAGATTTGCTGCGGCCAATATGCTCAGAACACGAAGATGAATCCCTGTTTGTGTTTGGAGATGCTTCCACAATGATGGAACTTGGTCTCAGCAGTGGCTCGTATATCACCTTGAGTCACAAGGATAAAACCAAAATTGCCAAAGCCATGGTTTTTCTGGCACCCCACAACTTTAAACCAGGAACTATTTATGCGGGACCGCGTGTCATGGCCCTGTTCAAAAACGTAGAACACATCAGCGTCGAAAGATGTATGTTCTCGGCTACAAATATTCCGGTGGCTTCGTCGGTCGCATTGACCAGGGTCGGATCGTGGAACAATTGTCAAAGAATTTATGAGAATGTAATCTCCAAGAACTTGACGAAGTTTCTTACTCAGCGTCAGCGTATTTTGAAAGAGGGAGACCTTCTTCCCATATCTTTTGATTCCAGGCTATCACCGTTTTATACAGAGGTCGCCATGGAAATCGATCTCTCAGGACAGCCGGATTCCATAGTTTGGTTTAGGGTTGAAACTGTTGAACTCGAAGAGAATTCCCCGTATGCTGGTGAATTTAGGATCGATAGTAAAAAGACCACCCTGCTAACACAAAACCTGGTCTCCGAACCTCCTTTGTCATTGTCACACTGCAATTATCTGGCCTACAATGACCTCCCACCTGTTTTTAGCTACAGCTCTATGGACTTTGACTATTATAAACGATTCGTTGACATTATCAATGTGAGCATGAAGCTACGAGAGCAAGGTGTTTCACGTCCCATCGCGATAATCCTTCACTCCACTACTGGAGGCGTAGGAAAGGGCAATTTGGTAAGATCTGTTGCCCAACACCAAGGCCTGCATCTCATCGAACTGGACTGTCTCTCTATCAACTCTGCACAAGGATCTGCCGAGGCCATGCAGAAAACGATTGGTTACATAAGAGCAAAACTTGAGCCTCTACTACCATTTGTGGAGCCTTCTGTGGTCTTTTTACCTCATTTGGATTCGCTTGTTCAGAAAGAAGATGAACAACAGGATCCAAATAGCTCAAGATTGAACAGATTTTTGGCCCTTGAACTTGCATCACTGATAGATCACTGCACATCTCATGGTGCAGTGTTTGTGGGCTCGGTACATGAAATTAGCGGGCTACCGAACGCCGTACTTTCGAAGGCCCAGTTTTGCATTGAAGTTCCTGTGCCAACAGAGGCCCAAAGGGAGCATATTTTTCGATGGTACCTGGATAACTATCAACTAAATTATTGCACAGGAGGACTGACGCGATTCAGGCTGGATAGCAACGTTTCTTTAGCTAAGCTATCACAGCGATCAGCAGGTTTGTCCCCGGGCGACATCAAATCCATCGTGCTCGCTGCCAGGTCTTCGGCGCTAAGCAACTTCATTTCAAAAGAAAATCACAGAGAAAAGTACACTTTACAGGGACACTTCCTGGACATTACTGAAGCTGAACTTTTTTCCGAGATTGAATCGGCGCGAGAAGAGTTTTCCGATTCCATCGGTGCTCCCAAAATACCTAACGTTTCTTGGGCAGACATCGGAGGCATGGACTTAGTGAAGGGCGATATCATGGACACTATAGATTTGCCGTTGAGGCATCCTGAGATGTTCAGCTCTGGGTTAAAGAAAAGAAGTGGGATTTTGTTTTACGGTCCTCCTGGAACGGGAAAAACGTTATTAGCCAAAGCGATTGCCACCAATTTCTCACTCAATTTTTTCAGTGTTAAGGGACCAGAGCTGTTGAACATGTACATAGGAGAGTCGGAGGCAAACGTCCGTCGAGTTTTCCAAAAAGCTAGAGATGCAAAACCTTGCGTTATATTTTTCGATGAGCTCGACTCTGTTGCTCCGAAACGTGGTAACCAGGGTGATTCTGGTGGTGTGATGGACCGCATCGTTTCCCAACTACTTGCCGAACTCGACGGTATGAGTACAGGAGGAAACGGAGTGTTCGTTATTGGTGCTACTAACAGGCCTGATCTTCTGGACGAAGCGCTCCTCAGACCGGGCAGATTTGATAAACTGCTTTATCTAGGAATTCCTGATACCAATGCAAAACAACTAAACGTTCTGTCAGCTTTAAGCAGGAAGTTTTGTTTGGACAAAGACGTGGATTTGGCCCAGGTGGCCGAAGTCTGTCCATTCAACTATACTGGTGCTGATTTTTACGCTCTATGCTCTGATGCAATGTTGAATGCTATGACAAGAACATCGCGAGACGTAGATGAAAAGGTCAAGGCTTATTGCGAACACACGCAGAAAGAAGTATCTACACGTTATTGGTTTGACAACGTGGCTACCGAGGAGGATTCGATTGTGACCGTACAGATGGAAGATTATTTGAAGGCGCAAGAAAGTCTCACTCCCAGTGTATCAAGTGAAGAGCTTGCACACTATCTAAGAGTGAAATCTAATTTTGAAGGCTCCGATGCAGGAACCGCCTGAACAAATACTTTACACTTTACCGTAACACAGGGCGTCTTTATCTTTTTCTTTGAAATTAAACTGTCAATATATTCAAATGCCTTAATTCACGAAGAGATGGAATAATTCAAACCCCATTGTTTGTAGCTTTGGATGCTTACTTTTAGCCATTAGAACTAGTCTATAGAGTTCTCGAACTTACCTTTACCGTCGCTGTCGTCCGATCCAAAATGTGTTGATGGCATTTTGTACGAAGGACGTTATTAGAAAATTAGGTTCGAGATTAGAGTCTACAGCTGGTTAGCATCAAACTTGAATTTGAACAAAGTTTAACATCAGTTCAAAGTCTAAACAGCTTTTGAGACCATCATATTTAATTCGCTTTCTGTTTCGATTGAGTCTATTTTATTGGAAAACACCAGAGCTTTGTGTCTCTTTACTAGCTCTTGAACAGTATTTTTGAAGGATACGCTGCAGATCAAGCTAGGCAGTTAATAAGAAAGTGCGAATTACAAGAACAAAACACAGCTCTCTAACACTTGAGAGCCAATCCTTTTGTATCTGGCAGACACGAAGGCTCTTTAGTTGGGGACAAAATGGTGTATCAAGCTAAACCATTCGATCCAATCACGGTAAAAGCGACTGGGAAAAACCGCGTGGCGTACTTTTATGATGCTGACGTTGGCTCCTTCAGTTATGGGTCATCTCACCCTATGAAACCACATAGAATCAGAATGACCCACTCACTGATTATGAATTACGGGCTTTACAAAAAAATGGAAATATATAGGGCCAAACCGGCGACAAAACAAGAGATGTGCCAATTCCACTCCGACGAGTACATCGACTTTCTGTCGCGAGTAACACCCGACAATTTGGAAATGTTCCAGAAGGAGAGCGTCAAGTTCAACGTCGGTGACGATTGTCCTGTTTTTGACGGATTGTACGAATACTGTAGTATATCAGGAGGTGGCTCTATGGAAGGGGCTGCAAGGCTTAATCGGGGAAAATGTGACGTTGCGATCAACTACGCCGGCGGGTTGCATCATGCCAAGAAATCGGAAGCCTCGGGTTTCTGCTACCTCAACGATATTGTTCTGGGGATCATCGAACTGCTGAGGTACCACTCAAGGGTTCTGTACATCGACATAGACGTTCACCATGGTGACGGTGTTGAGGAGGCTTTTTACACCACTGACAGAGTGATGACCTGCTCGTTCCACAAATACGGGGAGTTTTTCCCCGGTACTGGTGAGCTGCGAGACACAGGTGTCTCAAAAGGTAGATATTACTCGGTAAACGTACCACTTCGTGATGGTATAGACGATGCCACTTACAAGTCTGTTTTCGAGCCTGTAATTGGAAAGATCATGGAATGGTATCAGCCTTCTGCAGTGGTTTTGCAGTGCGGTGGTGATTCGCTTTCTGGTGACAGATTGGGCTGCTTCAACCTTTCGATGCGTGGGCATGCCAATTGTGTTAACTACATGAAGTCTTTTGGTATTCCTATGCTTGTCGTCGGTGGGGGTGGCTACACGATGCGCAACGTGTCAAGGACATGGGCTTTTGAGACCGGTCTTCTCAACAACGTGATTCTCGACGAGAATTTGCCTTACAACGATTATTACGAGTACTACGGTCCCGATTATCAACTTGACGTCAGGCCGTCCAACATGTTCAACGTGAACACTCCTGAGTACCTGGATAAAGTACTTACTGGTATTTTCGCCAACTTAGAGAACACGAAGTTTGCTCCCAGCGTACAACTTAACAATGTTCCACGCGATCGTGAAGATCTGGGCGACGTTGAAGAGGACACCGCGGCTGCCAAAGACACAAGAGGTGGCTCCCAACACGCGAGAGATGCGATCATCGAAAGAGACGATGAGTTCTAACCACACTGGAAGGGTCATCAAACTAGCAAACCTCAGCGCTGCATGTATTATATAGGCATCTCTGAACAGCGACTCAGTCGTCAAAGATGATGAGACAGTAGTAGATCGAATGAAATAAGCAACGGATCAGATTTTGATCTATGAAAGCACCCTATAGAGTAAATGCAGCTTGCATTCGGAAGTTCTTGTCAAGCCATTTGACAATATCCGAATCTGTCTTTCCTTCCTTGAAAAACATGCAAGAAAACGACACACTCGTTCGTAATGACAGCACTTAAAACGTCAGAAATTCAAATATCATGCATATTCCGCCCATGAATGACACCTAAGAAGGTGGCTTCTATTTGATCCTTCCCTTTTTTGCACCCTCCTATCTTCTGTTCCTGCAAGCTACAAAATCACTTCCCTCAGTCAGGAAACGGGTGGAATATCATTGTACGTAATTTGAATTTCAGAGAAGGGCTCAAAGGTGAAGAGAAAGTTACAAAGATTGATACTGAACACTTCTAGTGATAAATTCCAATGGCTAGCGTCGAATTTTAAATCAAAGGAGCTGAACGAAGCTCTATGTCAAGACAATGAGTGACATCGGTAGATGTGTGATGACGTGAAGTCGTTATTGACGTAGTGGTAAGCCATTATATTAATCAAATTGAAATTGGAACCAGCCAAATATTTAAATATTTAAACTTGAACATGGCTGGTTCCAACGCACCTACAAGGACGATTAAGCCAGCTCTTCAACCATTTGAGCTAGCAATGATGTTGCTTTACGTATATTCTGCCATTCAATAGCTTCAAGGGGGGATCATCATGCGAACCGTCCGATCTCGGAGCTGCTCTAAGCTAACACAATGATAGAATAAGTAGATTAAGCTGGGTCGAATTTTAATTTTATGTAGATTGATCCCAGCTTCGATCCTGGCGTTTGATTAATTGACCCAGATCAAAGTCTCAACGGTCGATGGCTGATCTTACAGAAAATGAATGAGACGAGCTGAAGAAATCTTGAGGTTGGTATATAAAATGAGGCAAAGAACTAACAAAACGTACCTCAAATTTATGGACAAAGGTCTATTCATCCACACCATCAGCTTCAGTTCTTTATCCTAGTTGCAGTGGTTTGTTTAGATCGAACCTCTCACTAGTACTCCTATGGTATCGTTGGTTAAAACATTTTTGTCAGCGCTATGCCTGACGGGCGTGGCATCAGCCCGCTATTCGAATGACACTACCCCAAGTGCATCAACGGTGCCCAAATCCTCGCCAACCGCTTTCTTCTCTAATGTTCAATTTGTTGACTCTTATACAGGAAGCAACCTATGCAACGACAAAGAACATTGGTTTTTGTTGGAGGCCGAGGTTTATGTCTCTGCAGGGTTCAAAGGTGAACTTTATCTAACCGCGCCTCAAAGTCTCGAGGGATTCCCCAAGGAATCATTTGATTTGGTGCAAAACGTCACAGCTGTGGGAACCGTTGCAAGAAACGCCTCCAATGTTTTCACGATACGACCAGATGTGTCGGACACCGATCGGTCGTCCACCTTCAACGTGCTCGCTCTTTTGTCTTCAGAAACAAAGTCAAGCATTGACAGTCCGCAAACTTTGGATTTCGACTTCGAAGTTTCGCCAGGCTCGACATTTACCAAGTCAATCGAGTTCATTGCTCAGGATCTTTCAAAATCTCAAACAAATGCTCGTGTTGATGAAAATAATCGCATCACCTACACTATGGACATTCCTTTCAGCGAGTATCCTGGTGCTTTGAATTTTGCTGCTTCGTTTTCCGGCAAAGAGGCTTTCACCTTTGACACTTCTTTGTCATATTTGGAAGTCGTCACTGCTGTTGATGCTTTCAACCAGCCTACCAGGGGAATTAACTTGACCGCTTTCGAGGATAATTCGGACGCGTCCGCCATCAATTTGAGTCTAGATTCACAGATTAGTGGGGGTAAATTTATTCGGATTAGTTACACCACTGCACCAATAGTCGATGCAGTGTCCGTTGAAACGGTGGCAACTCTCAACTATCCTACTCTATCCTCTTACAAGAGAGATATTTCCATAACCTTTGAAGACCTCGTGGTCCTTAACGGAGATGCTAATATCGATAACATTGGTGAACAAATTTTCGTCGTGACCGGCTCTGGTTCGTTCCCTACTGTCACGGGAAGTAACTCCACTAAGACTGCTTCTGCAACTTCTGACTTGGCTTCCAATACAACTGTTGGGCCTACTGCCTCTATTTCGCCAAACACAACCTCACTTCAAGTCTCGAGCGCACCCTCAGCCAATGTCACGATGTCGATGAGCGGCACTACTGTTGCAACTTCCAACTCAACAATCAATACTGATGTGAATCCTTCCTTGAACACAAGCATTGCTTCCATCACTTCGGCGCCCATCCAACAGTCCTCTGTGAATGCTTCCAACACTGCCTTCGTGACTTCAAATAGTAATGGTGCTGTTCTTACCTACTCTGTTGTTACGCGCACGAGCGATGGTGAGTATGAGGTTTTTACAAGCTTTTTCCCTGTGGCGACATTGTCCTCCCAGTCTCGCATCAACTCAACCGGCGTTGGTTCCGACACATATTACGTCGTCAACGCCACAACCCCCTCTACGATAGTCTACCCAACTCAAACCGTTTTTAACAAAACAGTCAGTGGGGAGGTTGCGGTTTTTACATCACTCATCCCTGTTGCAACGGTAGGTAACAGCAAAAGCAATGCTGTCACCGCACTTTCTTCAAGCAGCAGTTCAAAGAGTACGGCGATCAAATCATCGCTCACCAAAAACGTTACTTCGCAAAGCACTACTGAACGTGGTGCTTCATCAAGCCAAGGAGCTCAGTCTCAGAGCACAACGTCTGCCTCATCTAAGACTACACAATATCAGACCAAGGCTTATCTGGCCCATTCGGTGGTCACTACTACGAGTGATGGTAAAGTATTCGAGTATACGAGCTGGTTTCCAACTCTAGCACAGTCTTCTGACGTCTCTGTCACTAGTCCAACTGAGTCTGCATCAGATGCCTCCACTACATCTTTAACTAAGAGCAAGAGTCTGGTTGCTACGACTTTGACTCAAACCAAAGGTGGCCAAGTATCTCTTGTCACAACTAAGGTTCCCGTTGAGACACTGACAACTAAAAGCAGCGAACTATCTGCTTCCAAGTCTTCGACATCTAAAAAGCATACAGAAACTTATCATTCAGTGCCTGTTAATACCACCGTTTTGAATAGTCCAGAGTTTGCCACTCAATCTTTTACAACCAAATACGGTATTTCTACTGGTGTTCTAGCCTCGACGCAGTCAGGGCTTGTCTCGGTTTCTGAAAAACTCATCGGTGCCGCCACTCTCTCTTCCAGCTCTAAGAAGGCAGAAAGCACAAAACAATCGCCTAACGCGCAGACCTCGAGCAGTTCTTCTGCACTTTCTGTCGCAACGAATATTGGCGTACTCACGGGGGTCTCGCAAGCCATTCAAAGTGAGCTTTTGACTACGTACGAAGCTCCTATTGGCGCTTCTACCGAAATGACATCGGCTACCGGAACGCAAGAGAACACGCTGGTTTCAACTTCTTACGGGTCCTCGGTTCAAAGATCTGCAACCTCACAGCCTACCCCAAGTCGCTCCACTTTGTCTGGCTCTTACACAATTGAGTACCAGAGCCAAACTTCTCAAGCTTCCTCCACAAGAGTCTTGTCCACTTTTGACGGTGCAGGCATTAAGCTGCGAGCTGACATTTTTGGGGCATTCATCCCAATGGTTGCTTATCTGCTTTAAGCATGATGGAAAAGGCTGAGATCTTTGGCCTAGATTTCCAGCCTTTTAGGAATGAACAGGAATGGAGTAATACAAGGCAGTATTTTGATGTTATATATAGTTAATGAATGCATTCTGATCTTTTGTTACAGTGTTGTTTGTCACACGGCGAAGTCGATAGGACGTAACCTGTCGTCATCATATGACGACCGTGGTGTTAGCCGTCTCATAAGTTGTTCCTGCAAGTTCATGCTCTCTTGAACTTGCTGTTGCATGTCGGAATTTACCTTGAAATAAAGCCCATGTTCATCGAGGCTGTACCTGTTTCTCGCTTGTACATCCAATTCTATAGGCAGAAACCACTCGCGCATAGATTGGCCCATAATACCTCGCCAATTGGTGGATGCAGACCCTAGATCGAATAAATTGGCGTTTGCAGAGGTGTTTGTGCCGTGCATTTCATCAAAAAGACTCAAACGCGACTTCTGTTCTGATGACTCATACATTTCAATGGTTGTTTTGTTGGCAGTGACCATGTATACGCTATAGCCCGTGAAAAAGCTCATCGATATCACAACGACCACTGAAAAGATCCACACGACCAGTAACGATAAATTTATGGTTTCGTCCTTGTAGCTTTCGCGCTTGAACCACAAGAGCAAATCTGTACCTGCCCACAGAAATATGAGGGCAGAATATGCTAAAGAGTAGAGTAAAAATTGAATGAAATAGCGCTGATTGCGGAAGCCAACGCAAGCAGCGAACCACGGACAATGATGGTCCATTTTCAATATGCACCTATTACACGCAGAGCAGTGATGACATCTATCGGGCTTCCAAACCATACATTCACGGCAAAATCTATACCTACCGTTTCGCTTCAAAGTGACGGAACTTTCGGTTAGAAATTTGGGTGGAAGCTCGACACCCTGGTCAGCAGCTTGCAGGTCGGAGATATGCAACTTGGGAAAATCCAGTGGGCTCCCAGGACCCGTTTTGAAGACTTTGAAATACGTGAAAAAGCTTAAGCTCAGTAATATGCTCAAAAGAACCAGCCCAATGCCTCTAAATACAGTCACGTTCAGCACAGTTATCGTAGCTGTGTATAAAAACAGAAATGTCGTTAGGCATTTCGGAAAGTAGCTACCAAATTCAGAGCAGCTGATCATTGCTCATAACACTCAGAGGGGGCAAGCTGGTAAGTTGGACCACCGCCTATCGATGTTTTCAGAACAGTTGAGTAGTTCTCTAATGTGCTCGTGATATATATGTCTAATTTAACATCAACAGATTGCGACATAATGGTACAAAGTGATATGGGAGCTAAGATCAAATCCAACTTCACACCGCCTCCTGAGCCCGAATAATAATAAATAGATAATGAGTAGCTACTTTCTGGTTTTTATGCGTGCTCTATACAAGCTTTCTCTTTTTCCCGCCAGGTTTCGAAAAGCAGTCTTTTTTCTTAACATCTTCACAAGTAATTAATATTTTGGAAACTTTTAGTGACATTCAGTAATTTGCATTTTGAAAAATTGTAAAATGATTTTTACGCCAGAAACTTGAGTGCTGTTACAATCCAGCCACCTCAATTGAACACAGCTTGACCGAATCTCCCAATTGCCAATTTACTGGGGTCGTTTGAGCCATTTCTAATTTAAACAAAAAGTGACTGTTATTTGATAAGACCAAGACAAGCTTTCCTCAAAGACCCAAGATCTAACAGAGCATTTAAAAGAGACTGAACTATAACTACCAAAGCTTATTCGCATCGCCAACTAGACTCTCTGATCTCTGCGCTGTCGTCAAAATCTCGAGTCCAGTGAGTACTCGATGACATCACGTTACACGAAATGCTTTTTTCGTCAATTGGAAAAGTCATTAGTCTCAATGAGATGAGCAGTCGATCGAACAAGTGTTTTGAGCGATGAGATTGATCAAGTAGACACACGTTTCGAAGCAGTTTGTTGTCTTTGGTCATCCAAGCTGTTAATCTATCACATTCCTCGTTGAAAATGGAATCTTTGATTTTACCAGGCGATTCTTTTCATGTGGAAAAACAAGAAAACATTGTACTAGGTCCTGGGGCGTATTGCGATCCAAAGAGCCAAAACTTGCAGCCTGTAAATGCAGGTCTTGAAGTGTCGCGAGAATCCAAAAAAAACGTATTTGTACATGTGGATTTCAACTCCAAAAGGTATATTCCCGCGGTGGGCGATCTGGTGGTAGGATTAATTACGGGCTCTTATTCCGACAGCTACAAAGTCTCTTTGGAATCCTTTTCAACGCCCGTCACATTAGCATACATGGCTTTCCCCAATGCCTCAAAAAAGAACCGTCCCACGCTAAAGGTCGGGGACCTTGTATATGCCCGTGTCAGCAAGGCAGACAAAGAACTGGAGGCAGAAATCGAATGTGTGGATTCGACGACTGGAAAAGACGCAGGTTTTGGGCTTTTGGAGGGTGGAATATTGGCCGAAGTCTCGCTAGCCTACGCCAGAGAACTTGCCTTCAACTCTGAGTATACGCTTCTGCCTTTGTTGGCGAAAACTGCACAATTCGAGGTGGCCATAGGTATAAACGGGAAAATATGGATTAAATGCGATGATGTCAGGCACGCACTCGCCTGCAAACTATCTATCGAAGAGTGTCAACATCATGCATCCACAGAACATAAGACCATAATAGCAGGGATCTTCAAGAGATTACAGAATTCTAAGGATTAGCTATAAATTCGATGCATGAAATCCAATCGCCTTCATCACCCACCCTCGAGGGGATCAGACTTTATTATAATGAGACTCGTAAATTTTGAGATCAGCCATTGGAACTTGGATGCTTTGCAGCTCGAGAGAGCCGTAGTCTCCGACAGCGGAGTAATCTGTCATATTTTGATACTTCTGATATTCTTCTTTCTCAAGGTTTAAGGAATTGGCAGTGTCTTGGGAATAGAGAGAGGGCATGTTGTCGGAGGAAAAGACGGTTCCCGACTCCAAGACATAGTCTTTGTCAGAGCTGCTATCGCCGCTTTCGTCATGGTGAAAGTCAAAACTATTCAATTGAGATTTAAGAGCCCCCAGCTTAATTGCCTGCCGTTTCAAAAATACATGATAAAGATCATTCTCGTCCTTGAACGTCAATTCGTTTTTTACCGTCTTTGAAACGTCCGACTTTTCTGGCTCCTGGGTCACCAAATCCTTGAGCTTGTTGTTCAAGTGACTTTGTTTTCTGGAATGGAAGGGAGACACACGATTTCCACTCTTTTCGTTGGTGCTGTAACGTCTTGTAGAATTCATTTTATAAGCAAATAAATCTTGCAATGAAGAAAGAAGACGCGGTGCATAGTATTCATTCCAGTAATTATCAAAAGCACCTGGATAGCCCTTCACATTGTTGTAGGCTTTTTCGGTTGTAACATCATTGTTTTTATCCAGAATCTCTTCCCTTATTATTTTTCGTAGACTTTTGACGTGGTAAACGTTCCACCACTTGGTGTAGCTTCTCGGACTATTCACAATATCAGGTCCCATGTGCAAGTAGAAGTCTGTATTCATTTCCCATAGAGTAGGGGTGCCCTTTTGCCAAACGTAATGGCCCAGAAAAAGATTGATTGCATCTTGTCTTTGGGCATCCACAAAAGAATTGCTGTAAAATCTCTTGATGCTTTCGATCATATCTCTTGAATGGGAGCTCCACTGGTTGATCTTTCTATAAGTCTCCATGGTATTCACGAGATGAGATCCTCCATATTGTAGAGCTATCGTGTCACCATGGTCATGGAAGAGCTCAGTCAAAATGTGAACAATATCAGAGTCATATTCCAGAAAGGAGTTGTCACTAATACCTAGTTTGTTTAGCTGGACTCCAAGAGCGCGCTTCCCTATAACGAACTGTGCAGCGTTTGTGCGATCTAGACAATCAATGCAGTTTGTTCTACAAATACCCTCTTGAATCTGCGTGGTGCTGAAGTCGCGACCGTTGTGAAAAATTCCGGTCGTCTCCACTGTATTGACCGCGTACTTTTCGAGAAACTCGATTACTACCTGACCGTGAGATTTTGAAGCCCGACTCATATCCCAAGACGTGTACTGAAGTTTCTTGTCCTCAGGGAGAAATTTATTCAAATAATTGATGCACTGCTCAAACTCCTTCAATAACTTGACCTCACGAGGCGTTTTTTCTTTGGTTTTGATCAGGTTCAGAATCTGGAGGGGTCCTCCGCCATAGCTTTGAAACAAACGGTCAAAATGTAAGGCTGCAGAGCTGAAGAAAGGGTCCATGACATTTATCTCTATTGGTGGTTTGGCTGTCAGATTGGAGGCTTCCTGTGACCAGCACAATGGAATTGACCCCCGATGCTGAACGAATGCAGTATACCGATCGCTGTCGAAGTAGCCATTACCAGGTCGGTGAAAAGGCGTTAGAATCATATCTGAGACGATTTGTTCAGTCTCAACTTCATTAGCCACATATCCCTGTTTATTGATACCTCTTTTAAGGAATCTCGCCCCAGCGAAATGATGCGAACGTCGGGCAATTAGAGTCACGAAAACACTTTTGCCCCAAATTAGAACGTTGACCTGGTCGATAAACCCGTGAACCATCGCTTGGAACCAATCGTAAACGGTGTCGATACATGGAAATACTGGCTTGAGCAAATTACTGTTCCACATATACATTTCGTTGTAGTCTGGGATCCCAGTTGGAATTTGAAGGTCCGAACGACCCACAGCCTTCAGTTTTTCTCGAAGAAGGTTTGTTTGAAGCGTATTGGTAATATCGTAGGTGTAGCTGAAATAGAAGGTTTTGCTGAGATCGAGATCTAGGAAAGTACTAATGAATCGCTCTTCTATCGAGTACTTGTCGGGCTTTTTATAAGAGTTTGAAAGCGGCACCAGTTTTGTCTCATCAATGTGGTATATGGAATGGCCACCGAGTACCGCAACGGGGCTCGTCTTGGTAATGACGATCAAATAGTAGCAGTCTGTGAATCGTATAAACCCCAGCAGACCATACCCGGTAAGTTTCTTATTGAGACCATCACTATTAGCATCTTCAAGTGCAGCCAAAACGTTCATGATCTCCGATCTGGTGAAAAACACATTATCCTCAAGCACAGACAGATCATTTGTAGGAACTGTAAGGTCGATCTCTAAAATTCTGAACATTGTTTCCCGCTTGTTGCTGCCCACTACATACATTCTATCCTCGGTTTCATAGATAGTGTATTTGGAAAGGGTGAACTTCCTAGTCTTCCGTTGCTTTGGAGTTGGTTGTTGCGGCAGTGTTGTCGCATTTCCTTGGCTATTGTCATTGTCAACAGGTGAATGCTCCATTGTGGAGCATGAATTCGCCACGGGAAGCTGGGAAGAAGTATTTTAAGCGACCAAAACGCTTACGGAGACCGTAAACCGCTGGCAAACTTTATTTTATGAGCTCTTCGGTAATGTTGAATTGACTTAAGGTTCAAGATGCTCATTGTCTTGAATATATATATATATATATATATATAGTCTTGAATCTTTCAAAATGCTGCCTGACGAAAAATCAACTTTGAGAAGTAAGAAAGAGGGGGGTGTTAATGCTTTCCAAGAGCCAATGGCTTAGCTGGAACTTACTATAGCAGTTAGAGGAAACTCACGAAAAATTTGGCTTTTTTTGAGTCCTCCTTCGTGAAGTTGCAAGTGAATTTCATTCAACAAGGTTAAATACTGTCGATGAGGTCGGATCACTACAAGCTAGATCATAGCGCTGAGAATACACTTTTCAAAACAGTGTTTGCTGAGCTGGTGGAAGACCGTGTATCAGACGGATAGCAGAGAGGCCTTTTGTCAGAAAAAAGAGCACTGGAGGATTGGTCATGGTCTCTTTAGATAGAGAGATGAGATGCGATGGGAACAAAGCAGTACAATTCGATATTGAAAAATTCAATCTAAGGTTGATGAACATATTTCATTGGGTTTCGACGTGTTTAGATTTAGCCATTCTGTCGAGATAGGTCACGAAATTGGATGTGTCGTTCTTTTGAAGACGGACGTCAATTCCGTCCTGCAACTCAGATATTGACTGAAGTGAGAAGCTGAAAGTCTCATTGCTAGTGCGTTCTGTTCTGAGTTTTTGTCCCACGGGGATACAGAAAAAAACCGAGGTGCTTTTACCAGCGGTGGGATCTAGAACAAAATGATGTGTTGTGGTCATAAGAAAGTAGATTCAGCAGTGGTGAATCTTGTATTGCTAAATCCGAAAGCTCTCCGAGATTGCCATGATGAACTACGCTATTCTGCGTTACCTTTGAGGTCTTTAACGTCGGATTTCGGATTTCGGAGTTAACTGTTTCTATCTTCGGAGCTGTATTTTAGAGCGCTTTCACGAGATCTGAATATAAATGAAGCATTCTAGAGCACCATCTACTCTAAAGACCATATTTTAGCACATCCTCAGCGATACTGGCGTATAGAGTTCAATGAAATCTTATATCAATTGAACGTATAAGTTGAAGTTGGGCATGTGCGATAAAATAAAGCTTATCGGAAGACTAACATGAATTGTCCGGTAATATATAGCACCAGTTGAATTTCAAACAAAAGCTTACAAGACTTAAGACATTGGGTCTTTCTGAGACGGTCTTTAGGAATATCGAGGATTCAACAAGCTCTGGCACGTGATTCAAGCTGCATATCTAAATTAGCCGATGAGCATCGATATTGAAAATACTAAACGTTAAATTCAGATTTGGCTGCCCAACGAACCTCTCAAGAATCCAAATGAATACCAAGATGCGAGAAGAGTCTCAGGACCTCGAACAAAGCTTCAAGCAGCAGAAGCTGGACCAAAATTCGACATTGGCTATCCAGGCCACCAACAGCTCATCGATCGTGTGCAAACGGTCTGTAGAAAGACTTTACACACAACCTTTGAAGATGAATTTGGATGTGGAGGAATCGAAGGGCTGCAAAGAGTATATCAAGTACTTTGTGCCAAAATCAATCAGGTGCACGCCGTGCATAAACCGGGGCTACTGGCTTAGAATGCATGCAATAAAATCTACTATTGATTCCATAGTAGGAGAAACTGAAGACGAAAAGGTGGTAATACTTAACTTGGGATGTGGATTTGATCCGCTGCCGTTCCAGCTTCTGGATTCCACAAACAGGCAAAATGAGAAAAATCTGGGCCGCTTGTCGTTCTTGGACATAGATTATCCCGATCTTATAAGCCATAAGAAACACCTTATAGATTCCACACCCGAACTCAAGTCTATTGTGGGCAGTTGGAGCGAGTCTGACCGTATCAAGGGTGCTCTCGAAGCTGAAAAGTATACTTTGGTGCCTTGTGATTTGAACGACATTGATGACTTCAATGCTCTGATACAGGCCTGCAACCACCTCCAGGACGCATCGCTTGTCAAAATATTTGTGGCAGAAGTATCACTGGCTTATATGGAGTCAGAAAACGCTGATGCTATCATTGAAATTTGCTCTCGCCAGCCAAGGTCTCATTTCGTTGTACTGGAGCCGCTTGTGCCAGCTGGTCCCTTAGAACCATTTTCCCGACAAATGCTACAACATTTCATAAAAAACAGCACACCACTTCGATCTATCAATTCTTACCAGACTTTGTCTGCCCAGCATAAAAGATTTCAGAGATTGGGGTTCCAGTCAACAAAAATGCAGAACATGCTAGACGTTTGGAACTCCGTTAGCAGTGAAACGAAAATGATAATTGATCAAATTGAACCTTTTGATGAGTATGAAGAGTTTTTGATGTACTGCCATCACTATATTTTAGGTCATTCCACCAACCACCAGGATTTCCGAGCCAAATGCAGTTCTGTTACCACCGAAAAAACTGTGGAGAAGATGACGCTTCGCCCTGAAATGAACATCAATGCTGTGAGAATAAAAGATATGAACCTGCTACAGCGTAAATTCGGTTCATCGACACTGCTGCCTTCTGGGCAAATTTTATACTCACATGGCTCCTATGCCAGCAGACTGGACAATACGTTGCTAATAGATCCTGTATTGAATACGGCACAATTTGTCGTCAGCAATTCATGCCAACCCACAGCCCGAATGTGCCATACTCTTATAGCACTAAATAATGAGCTCTGCGTCCTAGTAGGCGGCAGAGCTTCCCCAAGCAGAGCGCACGACGACATTTGGCTGCTAAAAAAGACAGAGCTAAGCCAATGGGTTTACGAGAAGGCTCTTGTTTTACCCGAGTCTCGTTACAGGCATTCAACTTGTGCAATCGATCAAGAGCGCGTTTTGATCTACGGTGGGCATACAACAGGGGCCGCGTTCTTGATTTATGACAGCCAAAAGAACGAGTTGACTGTACCTACAATCGATGGCGAGATTCCATCTTTGGCATCAGCCGCCTTAAGTTATGATTTACCGTCCAGCACAGGAGTTATCATTGGCGGGGTGGGGAAAGATCAAAATATTGATGGCGGTCTCAGGCGTTTCCACTACGATACAAATTCTAATAAGATCACACTGACAAAAAGAGTTCTACATCCATTGTTGCAACGTTGCGGGGCCAAGAGTCAATACACCAACTCCGACACGATTTTAATTGCAGGTGGGACGAACTCAAACATGCTTCTTGATCGAGATACGACAATTATCGAAGTGAACATCGACAACGAGCAAATCACGCGAAGGTGCGTGCCCGAGCATCTCTGGAAAGCTGGCTTTCCTCTATTAGTGGGATTTGAGATGCAAAAAACTCCCGATTCGATGATCCACATATTCGGAGGTGGAGCTGTTTGTTACGGTTTTGGCTCTGTTTGGAATGGATGGTTGAAATTAAAAATTATGTAAAACGAGCAGAACTAGAGCAGCTCTCAACGCCAATGGGAAAGTCTACCAGCTTCACTTCTGAGCTTCGCGAGCAAGTGCCTCCTTCTTCATTTTTTGGGTTGCAAATATTTTTGCGCAAACAGGAAAGAAGAGGATGTTGACCACAATCCACGCGCACAGCACCCCGAAGTATCTTCCCATAGCTCCTGGGTACAAATTCAAAAATATGACTCTGAAAATGCCAACACCGTTGAAAATGGGAGTCATGTAGCCGTAGCGATAAAAGTTGCTCGTGAGATCCATAGGGAAGAACGATGGAGTGATATTAAACACGACCCAAATGATCATCCAGAATCCCGGGAATCGAGGTGCAACAGCCAAAACGAGTGTCAGCATATTTTCGTTGGCACCCCCAACCGCTGCCATCAACAGCCAGGACGACATCCAGGCTACCATAAACCCAGAGCGTCCATAGGTTCTACCAAAATCGACTTGGAAAGCCAGCGAGACCAAACAGAAGAACAAGGACAGGAATAAGTAGTTGAGGTAAGAGACCAGGAGTCGGTAAAGAAGCATGTGGCCGACCTTCAGTTTTTGGCCAAATTCTGCGTGCATTGGCGAGAACAGCAACAGCTGGAAGAACGTCAACAAGATGCAGTAAATCAAACCGACTTGTAGTGGACCTAGCAGCACGAAATTGTCAAAGGGTCTGTAGTCTATCTGTGAAAAAAGCATGGAACCGGCTTGTGCCACGTTAACCTTTGGAACTTTGCCAAGAGAGTCCGATACATTGGCAAAAATAGTGGGCAGAATACTCGAGCTGTAAGCAGCCTGATATTTCGCTTCTAATTGCAGCATCAAGGGTAATATGCTGGACTTCATGTTAGTAGGGTCGCGACCGCTTTCGTACACAGTCTCGAAGAATGCTGAAGCATTGAAAGGGAGCGCAGATGGATTTTGCAGCGAATCCTGCAATACGTTGGATGCGTTGGGTTTGACGTTCAGCGACATCCAATATTTCTGTTCGTGAACAAGCTTGGTGATGCGTGAGTCGACTTGCGACTCAGAAACATGGTATTTTTCCATAAAGCTCGAAGCATTATAGATGTGCCAGTGACCCGGTACAGTGTCTATCAAACTGGGCAGAGGCTGCGAAAGGGGGCCGTCGTCTTGGAGCACGGCCAAAATGCTGACTTTGTGGAAATGACTTGATCTATTGTAAATGGCCCCCCAATATAGCGAAAACACAGACATGATCAGCAGAGCCAGTGCCAGATGATTTAAAAAGAATTGCACTACAAGACGTTTGCGAACATCCCGCACACGGTCCGAGAAGAAACCCGTCATGATCCGTTCAAGACGTGGTTCTACCACCGGTGTTTGGCTTTCACCAATTTTTTCTCTGTCGGGTTCATTGAATGCTTCAACCGTGTCTGCGATGTCCGACTCCTGCGCATCGCTTTCAGATGTGGAGTTTCCCTCAACGGGTTGTTGACGGTTTTCCTTGGAAGAAGAGCCAGTTTCTCTAGCTGGTGAATCTAGACCGCTCATGGCTTTTGATTTGGTGTTTCGAGGACCAGAAGTTGACGATCAGCGCAGCGTTGTCAGCTTTTATAGGTTATCGTATCAGTTCCAGTCAGTTAAGGACATTGATGGACATTGAAGGATATTATCCTTTATTGATGGTTCAGAAACTAAGGCTTCCGAGCCGGCAGTTACCCGGAGGAACTTTAATGCTTCCGAGAGCCGAGGAAGGGACCCTGAAGATCATGTGGATAGCACGTGAAAGTCAGGTTTCTTACGACAGTTTATTGGAAAGAAAACCAGACGGTCTCATTAAGTTGTTACGTTCCGAAGCAGGGACGAATTGATGAAATGTGGGCTATTTATACTATTTTTTCTCTTTGCTTGTTCAGGGGGAGGGGGCAAGTTTCACAAGGGGAATCGTGAGGACTCTGGTTTCAGGGCTTTTATCACAACTTGCGGGAGACGTGATAAAATTTTTTTTTGTTCAATGGTTGAATGACTTGTAATGGGGGCAAATTTGAGAGTACGACAGCTCTTGAATCCGAATATCAGGCCACCTGTAGCAGCAGTCCTGGATAAAAACTTGGCTTTTCGTATCTCTCTTAAAGACTTGGAATAGCGTATTATGGGCTTTTGAATATCTCTATAGACGAATGTGTCGTTACTGCTTGAATTTATTTTTGAGTCACGTGATCAATTTATAAAAACTTATTTAATGGCGTAGTCACGTGTCCTTCGTTAAATATTACACTATTAATTTTATATAATTTTAGTTTTTATTCAGTTTCCAAACAAAAAAACGGGGTCAGAGCGGTAGACACAAGCACAAATATTCTTTCATTCTTTCATATATATACATTAGAGACACACCCTAGGGTGATTCTCCACTTACCAAAAAATAATCGTTTTCGAAAACAGAGTTCCGTACCGAATTATACAGTCACGTGACCCTTTTCAGAAATAAGCTCTCTTTATTCATAATCATTACAATATAATCCCATCATAGACCTCTATAACCTCTTCAACATCAATGAACATTGGTTTTTGACCAAACACACTCCTGTCAAAGCCAAACTTTCCCCATCGTGGCGCCCTACCAAAATGGCGCATCTTTCGCTGAAAACCATGGGCAATGCGTTCAAGAAAAACCATAAAGATTTGGATGTTAAAGCCGAAGACGAAGAAGACCTAGACGCTTCTGAATTCGAAGACGATGACGAGAAGAAACCCACACTTCAAAAAACTAGGAGACCCAAAGATACCCCCTTTACACAACAAAAAATCGCGTCTATCAATCCTGTAGTCACTCCGCGCCGTGTGATATGTGTTTTCCTTTTTCTGGGCGTCATTTTCGTTATTTTCGGAGCTGTCTTGCTCAAAATCTCAATGCGGGTGGACCAAATGCTAGTATACTACCAGGACTGTGCGGAAAATGCTCCACAGGGATCATGGGCGGACCAAACGCAGGACCACTACAACTGGCAGTTCCACAAGAATTTGACCTACAATAAAGCTCCTCAATGGAGCTACACACCACCAGCGGATTCAGACGTGAGCAACGGAACGTGTCATCTCAGATTTACCACTCCACAAGATTTGCCCAAAACTGTGTTTCTGAGCTACTGGATCGAGAAATTCTATGGTAACCATAGACGGTACGTGCTGTCCTTCAGTGAAGATCAGTTGAACGGACTCGACACTTCAATGACCACAGTGAGAAGCAATCCGGGTATAAATTGTAAGCCTCTAGTCTCCAACAGCGAGGACAAACAGTACTATCCATGTGGACTAGTCGCTAATGCTATGTTCAACGATACTTTCCCCATGGAGCTGGTTGGCGTAGGCTCAACCAGCAACTACTCTTTGACCAATAAGGGCATTGCGTGGTCGACGGACAAAGACCGTTTCAAATCCACCAAGCTCGACCACACCAAGATTGCGCCCCCACCCAACTGGGAGAAACAATTCCCCAATGGCTACAACTCCACAAATGTGCCTGACATTCACACTTGGGAGGAATTTCAAAACTGGATGAAAGCTCCCGCTTTCGACAAGTTCCAAAGACTTATCCGCAGAAACGACAACGACACGCTTCCTGCGGGCGAATATGAAATAAGTATCGGGCTCAATTGGCCTGTAACGGAGTTCAACGGCAAAAAGGGCATTTTCCTCACCCACGGCTCTAGCATCGGTGGCAGGAACAATTTCCTAGGTATTGTCTATCTCGTGGGTGGTGTGATATGTTTTGGACTTGCAATTCTTCTGCTGATTACTAGTTTGATAACGGGTAGAAAAGTTGGCGATCTCAAATACTTGTCGTGGAAGAAGCAATCGCTAGACGATCGCTAAACTTCCTGGCTTTTCAATTCACAGGACATAACTCAACTCGATTTTTTTTGCCGTTTCTTCGACCCCCGCTAGATTCGAACCCACGACTGGATTCCATCTTAGAAAATCTACTTGACTTCAACTTTCACAGATAATCTTCGAGTCATTTTTTTCACTCAGTTGACTCACTATCATTATCATCTCATTGAAAAGAATTTAGATATCGATTTAACATACCATCCATCTAACACACAGTTCACTTACTTGACCATCGATTCACCGTTGTAAGTTGTCATTTGAGATGCTTAAGTTGAGAAGTACAGCTAGACTTTCGTCAAAACATTTGAAAAGTGCGATAGGTAGCCAAGAATATCAGGTTACTACCTACGCCAGACCCGATGACCTATTGATAACCAGAGGAAAGGGTTCAATTCTCTACGATGATCTGCATAACAAGAAATTCGTGGATTTCACAGCTGGTATTGCCGTCACGTCGCTGGGACACTCCAATGAAAACGTTTCCAAAATCCTGTGCGATCAGTCAAAGAAACTCATCCATTCAAGCAACTTATATTACAACGCTGAGTGCTTGGAATTGAGCAAGAAGATCGTGGAAAAGACCAAAAGTTTGGGCGGACAACACGACTGCAGCAAGGTTTTCCTTTGCAGCACCGGTACAGAAGCTAACGAAGCAGCATTGAAATTTGCCAAAAAACACGGGTCTCTGTTGGGTCCCAAAAAACACGGAATCGTTGCATTTGAAAACTCGTTCCATGGACGTACTATGGGCGCATTGTCTGTTACCAGTAACCCCAAGTATAGAACTCCTTTTGGTGACTTGGTACCCGGAACTTCGTTTTTGAACATTCAAGATGAGCTATCGGTTCTGTCGAACTACATTAGCTCCAAGAAAGATCAAATTGCCGGCCTTATAGTAGAGCCATTGCAGGGAGAAGGTGGTGTTTTCCCTGTTCCCGTAGAAAAACTAATCGGTCTTAAGCAGATTTGTAAAGACAATGACGTTGTTGTCATTCACGATGAGATCCAATGTGGGATGGGCAGAACAGGCAAGCTATGGGCCCATGCTTATTTGCCCAAAGAAGCTCATCCTGATATTTTCACTTCTGCAAAGGCCCTGGGTAACGGTTTCCCCATCGCTGCTACAATGGTGAACGAAAAGATCAACAACGCTTTGCAAGTGGGTGATCACGGTACCACGTACGGTGGTAATCCATTGGGAGCAGCTGTAGGCTGCTACGTCATGGACACGATCGGTGATGGGAAATTCTTGAAAGACGTTGCTCGCAAAGGTGAGGCTTTCCAGAATAGTTTAAAAGGGCTGTTGGATCAATACCCACAACACATCACGAACTTGAGGGGGAAAGGTTTAATGATTGGGTTGGAATTCGCCGAAGCTCCCAAGGAACTGATCAATAAATGCAGGGAGTTGGGATTGCTCATCATCACCGCTGGTAAGTCCACAGTCAGATTCGTTCCACCACTTACCATCACGGACGAAGAAATTCAGGAGGGACTTTCCATCTTTAAGAAAGCCGTGAAAGAGGTTTACGGCTAAATTCTCGATAAACATACCATATTTACCTAATTTACCAGTAGTCTATTCTATACATCCCAAAAGCACTTACTGTAGTATATGCCATTTTATTCTCTTTTATAGCAACCATGAAATCAATGCCAATGCACCTCCGAATAAAGGAAGGGAAGCCATCATATCGGGTGCAGCGTTGGATAGAGTGACGACGCCTGCGGTTCTAACCTGACCCACTTCCCCGCTTAGGGAACCCATACCTATGGATCCCGAAGAAGGGTCTGCAGCCACGGAAAATTGAGTTTGATACCTCTGAACAAATGTTGTGGAAGTTGTAATGGTACGTCCTTCTGTGGTGTATGTGACCCATACAAACGTGGGGGCTCTGGTGGTGGTATAAGTAGTAGATTCTTCCGTCAAGGTGATGAAAGATTCGATGGAGAGAGTAGTCACTGCTGAGGCAGGCAGAGGAGTTTGATTCGTAGTTGGATCTGGTCTTGTGCCTGGAGCTTTCGAGACAGATTTAGAAGACGAGGTTGCAGCGGCAGCAGGAGTGGTTGCTGTAGCAGGAGTGGTTGTGGTGGCAGGAGTGGTTGTGGTGGCAGGAGTGAGGGGAGTGGTGGTGCCTGTGCCAGTAGTGGTAGCAGTACCTGTGGCAGTGGTAGCAGTACCAGTACCCGTGCCAGTCGTGGTAGCAGTACCAGTACCAGTGGTAGTGGTTTTAGCAGTTCCAGTGGCAGTTCCAGTGGCAGTTCCAGTGGCAGTTCCAGTGGCAGTACCGGTGGCGGTGCCGGTACCTGTTGTGGTTCCCGTTCCTGCGGCCGCAGGACCCGTCAAAGTCGTTACAATGTAATTGGTAACCCCATTCTGGATCGTTGTGATGGTACTCAATGTTGCTGCTGCTTGGGAGCTTGGAGCAAGCAAAACACACAAGAAAACCGCATACAAATAGCGAAAGAAAAACATTCTTGAAATACGCGAAAAGGAGAACGCAAACCAGAACCTTTCTGATCTGTTTAGCGGATTGTTAGATGGTGAGTTGATTCTTCTTTGTTGTAACGAAACAGTGATGTAGATGTGTATAAATAGGCTTTGAATTCGAAATTTCACCATTCTTGAAGTGAGATCATAATGTACGAAATTTTGGCAAAGAGAGTATATATAAAGACTATAGACATGAAGAGAAGTGAACATCAAGAGAAGTGAACATCAAATATTTTGATAAAGGGTTTAGAGGTTTGTTTCTCAAATCTTCTCTCTTGGTTCCGCTTACGGTTTTTCCTTGTATTATCTTATTTAATTTTCGGTTTGGATTACTTTGCTAAATTTCGATTTATTGGCTACTGTAGTTGAATATGGTGGAAATTTAAGCTTTTGTTTTGAGTCTGATCGACTAGGAAGAATTAGAACAAATGGAATTAAAGTGGGGGGCAGTAGGGAGTCAATGGTGGAGAGGTATGCTTTCTTTTTTGGTAGCTGTCATTTAAAATTTCGAGATGAACAAGGTTTTTATTTGAAATTCGAGAAACTCAGGAGGAAAGAAAGCCACCGGGTGGCGAGCTGGATAGGGATAGAGTTTTGGTGCTCCTGTCACATTCAAAGTCTTTTCCCGGCACAATTGGACTCTTGATCTAGTCGATGTCAGCTTTTGTTTGAAGAATTCCAGCTTTGAGATCACTTTTCACTTACACTGGCGCTGACATTTGTCACGTGACCCGAAGTCAATTTCGTGTTAAAGAGACTTTCCTTGGTCCGTTTGTCTCGTGGATCTACTATGTCAAAGCTTTTCAGCTGTTGTAGCTTATCTTACCTCTTGTCACACCAAGCTCTGAGAAAACCGCACGACTTTTCTTGAGCAAAACTCGAGATTCGACTTAGGCTCAGATTCTGGACAGAGTGATTAAATTAAACCATGTGATTCTTTTATTCATTTGAAGTGTCACACTTGGTTAGTACCTGTCAACTAAACCAAGTCAACTACATTCCCCTAGCAATACTTTTCAGTTGCGACAACTAGGTGCCAGCAATTCCGGGAAAGACCCTAGCCACAGCATAAATTTGTGAAAGTGAAAAAAGTTCCAATTCTACTACCCGAAAATGTGTTTCTAAATACTGCAAAAGAAGCTGTTTAAGCGTTTCATTCATGCCAAAGGGGACCAATTATACCTCTTAATATTATAGAATGAAGTTGATTACCTATGAGCAAGAAAAATCAATGGAAATTACATGAAACGCTGCCCATTTCAAGACACTCTTTTTACAAAGTCTGAAAACGAGACTGAATTTTTCCACGGCAAAAACTTAGACTAGTATATCATACGTCAAAACACACACACACACACATATATATATATAATAATCTCTTACTACTCTTTCGAGACTTTCTCCTCTCTCAAGAATTGGCCCAACGCAGATTTACTTTTTAAACCTTTAATCAATTTTTGTATAGTCTACCAAATGTCTTAACACAGCCCATAGGGCTTCAAAAAATCACCGAAACTCCAATAACCTGTCACATCTCTTCTCTTCCTTCTCTCTCAACTAAAAAATGTCCGCGCCAGGGTTTGTAGTGCTCGTCTTCCTTTCCCTCCCTCGTGCGATTAAATCGATATTTACGGATATGATAATCTTAAATAGATAAATAGACACAGTGAAAACACCGAAAACTGAGTAAACACGCCAAGAACTCACCTTCGACAACCGTGTCGAGACCTTAGGATGCCCAAGGATCGGTCTCTGCATACTGCAAACAGCAACCCAGAACCTTTGAAACGAGTCTTTAGTGTTGACGACGACATTCATGAAATAGAACATGATATCAGATACCTTGAAGGCTTACAAGAAGGATTGAAGTACGTTGCTTCTAACAGATTGCCTTCAAATACAAACACACCACCGTCCACAAGTGCCAGACCGCAATCTGTTAGACACAAGAACTCTACAGCCTCGGTTGTCGGCGGACCAGCTCCAAGTAACCACGAAAATGCAGACCAAGACCTGGATAATAGCTTCAATTACTCGAATGAACGTCTTGGCGACGAAGAAGACCAAAGCTCTGTTGCATCCAATGAATCCTACACTTTGAGACAACGTCAAGATGCTATCAATAAGACCCACCCGTTTGGTATCAGAATATGGAAACCAGCACTGTACAAGAAGCATAGATCTGTGCAAAAGGCAGCCAAAGAGGACATCCACGAAACCAAGTATAAAAGAATTTCGTGGAAAGTCCATTTGGCAAATTACGTTTGGGCAATGACACTAGGCGTTTTTTTCCTAGTTTTTTTGAACCTTAGCAGCTTTCTCGTGCGCATTTTGGCCCTATTCACTTCAAAGGGCTCTGAGTATGCTTCTGTGCTTTCAAGGTTGAGTCGCTACTTATTTTGGCCCTTTGGAAAAGTCGTCCTTATGGTCAACGACGAACAGTACCTGCACGAAGATCAAGATGAAGGTATTTCCGCACAGCAATTCTATGGATGGGTCACCAATAATCGCAACAGGTTGTATTTCCACAGACCTTCTCAAGGAGCCAGTGATTCATATGGAGCAACCGGAAGCGGAAATATGGCTGCTGTGGATAGGCAAAGAAGATTGTTCGGGAGGGGTCAATGGTCCTTGGGCCGCTTTACCTTTTACGTGGTCCTTTATTTATTTGTCCAGCCCGTAGTGCTGGTTTTCTCTTTTCTCACTTGGTTGGCTGTCTTCACTATACCTATGAGCGGTATTCTGTGGGACTTGATGTACCATTGTCGGAGACATCCTTTAGCATTAGAGTTCAAGACCTTGACGCCAAGTGTGGATGGAATTAAGGACAAAAATGTTTTACTATGCACCTTTAGATCCGCAGGCTCTCATTATTACAAATACACCGTGGATGGGACCAACGTGATGGTCATGAACTTGGGAGTTCTGGTGGCATTCACAATCATCCAGTTCTACGTGTTACAGGAGCACGTTTTTGCAATGAGTGAATCGATCATTTTTTGTTTGTGTTTGCTTTCCATCATACCTTTAGCATTTTACATTGGTCAAGCAGTGGCTTCTATCTCTGCACAAACATCCATGGGAGTAGGTGCAGCTATCAACGCATTTTTTTCAACAATTGTCGAAGTTTTTCTATATTGCGTAGCACTACGGCAAGAGAAAGGACTTCTTGTTGAAGGGTCTATGATCGGTTCCATTCTGGGTGCCGTTCTACTTTTGCCAGGTATGAGTATGTGTGGTGGCGCTTTTAAAAGAAAAACTCAGAGGTATAATCCCGCGAGCGCAGGCGTTTCGTCGGCAATGTTGATATTTTCAATGATTGTCATGTTTGTTCCAACTATAATATACCAGATTTATGGAGGATATCTGGTGAACTGCTCGCCAGAGACGCAGTCTGAGTCCTCGAGATGCTACTTTCGTCAGCCTCCACTTAAATTTGATGGACTATATTCTCACGTCATCAAACCAATGTCTCTATTTTGTGCTTTGATACTATTTATGGCATATGCTCTAGGGTTGTGGTTTACTCTGCGAACACATGCTGCGACAATTTGGCAGATACCAGAAAAAGCCCAATTGCCCAACGGTCAACTAGGGTTCATACCGGAAGAAGAGGAAGAAAACGGAGGACACGACGGTCCTAACTGGTCACGTCAAAAGTCAACATGTATTCTTCTGGGTGCCACCCTTTTGTATGCAATCATCGCCGAAATTCTGGTGGATTGCGTTGACAACGTACTACAACAATTCCCTTCACTGGACCCCAAATTTTTGGGTCTCACTGTATTTGCCCTGGTTCCAAACTCTACAGAATTTTTGAATGCTATTTCGTTTGCCATACAAGGTAATGTTGCGCTGTCTATGGAGATTGGAAGTGCCTACGCTTTGCAAGTTTGTCTCTTACAGATCCCAGCTTTGGTGATTTACTCAATAATCTACACATTGCACATCCCGACCGATACGATTGTTATAAGAGATCAAATGTTTTCATTGATTTTCCCACGCTGGGACTTGTTGGCATCCATGGTAAGCGTATTTCTGTTCACGTATCTGTACGCGGAAGGAAAATCGAATTATTTCAAGGGCTCGATCTTGATTCTACTCTACAGTGTTGTTGTACTTGGCTTTTACTTTCAGGGTGCAATGGATCAGAACAAATGGGACAACTGAATTGGCTTGAGCATGCCAAGAAAAGAAGCGAAATCGCAGCCTTAGATCATTGAAAGAACCAGTTTTTGTTCTACTACAAGGATATATATATACGTAGAAAACCGTTTAATTTACAAAACTAGAGATGGTTGAGGGTGTTTTTCAGAGGCGGTGGAGTGAGGCAAAAACTCAATTTGAGTGTCATCGCCTAGTTTCAACACAGTCTTGAATTTGGAGCCGATCTTGGTCAAAGCCTCCTTCTGATCCGACGACTTTGTCCAGATAGCGATTTTATAAGCGCTTTTTCTGATGTTGATGACAACACCGTTGATTTGAGAGTCGTCTTCGTCAATGGTTTCACCGATGACTGCGAGTAGGGCACGCATCCATAGATCATCGATATCGGGTGTCTTGTTCCAGAACTGATGGGTCCATTTACCACCTTGGGCATTGGCTGGGTCTTCCCATTCAGGTCTGATGTCGTTACGGAACAAATGATAATCCGACTTGAATGGCAGATAGCGAGGCTTTGGAATAGCGTTGTGAATGGCCCAGAACTCCTCAACAGTCTCGAACGAGGTCACTGGACGGAGCAGGTCTGACCACGATTCAGACTTGTCCACGGCTGGCTTAGTGTACCAAAGGGTCCATTTTGAGTTCAAAGGGTGCTTCAATTGGAATTCCTTTTCACTCGACAAAACCGTCGATGGCTTTTCGATGTTCAAATCCTGGGTTTGTTGCGTAACTTCTTCCACAGACATCTGTCAACAAAACAATCGAGATATGTCGTTAGTATTATTATTCTTTAGCCTTTAGAGGTGTTGCCATAAAGGGTTTTTAGTCTAAGGCATCGAGCCAGGCAATCGGTACCGCAAAGATCGCAATTCGACTAAAATCAACCCGTAGATTTCGATGAAGCCGGTCTCATGACTTGATTCAAGCTGCAATCATCACATACTTTCAATCTTGATCTCTGGTGCTAGGTAAGTTGTACATTTTGATATGTTCAATATTGAAAATTTTTAATTTTTAGCCCTGAGACAATGAAAGACATTTCGTACGTAGTGACGAATGAATAAGAAAATTGGTAATAAAATCATTTTTTTTACCAGGGTAGTAGATGCTTGGTTTTTGGCTTGACAAGGTTTTGATGAGATCTCGAGCTGTTGCCTCCAGGTGATTCGCAGACGTTTTTGGAGGCTGGAAACTTGATTGTTTTAGGGTCACTTTATACGGCACATGCTTTTCAGTATATCTATTGAACTGCGACAAGCTATTGAAAGAAAAATGTCTTGTCTAGTATTGGAATGCCATCCAAATGGGAGAGTTCTTTGAACTCATAGTATGTCGATGCGAGTAATTATTTGTTTTTCCTTCTCTTGAATTTTTCTGGCACAATGGGGCGACAAATAAGTACATAGTGATAACATGACATACCAGTATATTTGGCCAAAAGAAAATCATGAGTAAAGACAAGTAGGCTTGTAAGAATCAGGTTCTGAATGCATCCGGTAGCTTACTAACTAGGACTGTGCTTTCCTTACACAGCATGCTGGGGAAATGAGGCCAAAACACGGTTTTCACCGGTAGGTAGCACGTGACCTATGATAGTGACAGATCCGGTCAAAGTGATCAAGATTTCTCTCATCCAAAGCACTAGCTTCGATACGTTCAGCGACGTGTTCGAGAGAATTGGATGTGTGTGTTGTCATGCTACACTAGGTTCGGAATTCCGATCATTCCGAATTTCAATTTGACGCTAGTCCTAAACCCATTTCCATAGCCTAATTTTTACGTAATGGCGAACTGTCATTTCCAATCATTTTCTAGCTGCGTGCATTAGAATGTGTCGATCCACTCTAATTTGATCATCATGCCGTTTTCCAGTTTTGAGTATCAATATGTGTGAATTCAGCTAAAGAAGAAAGTTACATACAACCATGAAATGTTGACTTGAGCTGTCACCAAACATATGATAGAGTCTGAATTCAATTCGTAAGAACAATATACTATACCTGAAATATATTCGGTGTTTAGTTTCGCTTTTTCAGACTATCTGACATCAACGGTTTTTTTAAGGTCCAAGCTTTGATAAAACGACACCCGAAAGTCAAAAATTCAAAAGCTACAAGAATAGAACAAGAAGCAAGAGATTATTCTAACGATTCAAAATTCATCTTTCTATTTAACTATAAAGTCACTTGGACCATTACCTGAACTGAAAGCCATTTTTATCAAAATCACAGCAGATTTTTCTAAATTCTGCTCGTTACATGACTTTTGGAATTCAAACTCGACTGAAACGAGTTTAACGTCGTCCGAAGCCAGCTTCCTCCTCAAAAGAGAACAAAACTAGTTGCACGGATGTACATCGTATGTAGATCACTTTTTCGCAAAACGACACGACTTAACGAATTCACATTTGCGAGCCTCGCTTACTGTAAAACAAGTTCCAGTTCGACTCAAATCCATGCTAATCGACTACAAATGACCCGATCAGCACTTCTCGGCAACTTCTTTGATGTTGACTTTTTTCTTTAGTCGTCTTTATCACTTATTCTTTAAGATATTAAGAAAGTCATCTCATCAAGACTACAACTCATCTACTTAAAAGTCATCCAATTGCCCATCAAGAGGCCCTCAGAAGCTTCAAGTTTCGCTTTGTAAAGTATGATTTTACGCTTATTTAGATTTTTGGTAGGAGGAACACTTGCTACCGGAGGCGCTGCACTGCTCGCCTTGTACATTTATCAGAACAGGCTTATATATCCTTCATGGGCAGAAGGTGCTCGAGACTTTGTCGATACTCCCGATAAATACGGACTTCCTTACACAGAGCACCATATCAAGACTGCAGATAGCATAGAGATTAGAGCTTACGATATAAGAAATGAAAAGTCGAATGTGACATGGTTGGTACTATGTCCAAATGCTGGAAACATCGGCTACTTTTTGTCAGCTGCAGAATTGATATATCGTCGGTTTAACGCCAGTGTCTTCATTTATTCCTACCGTGGCTATGGTTACTCTCAAGGAGTGCCCTCTGAAAGCGGCCTCAAACTTGACGCAGACGCTGTCATGAAGTTTTTGCAGCAGGACTCTTTTTACAAGACCCAAAAGCTATTGCTCTACGGGAGATCTCTGGGCGGTGCGAATGCCATCTACATTGCCAGAAAATATTCCCATGTCTGTGATGCTGTTATACTGGAAAACACCTTCTTGAGCATACCGAAGGTCATCCCCCATATGTTCCCATTGCTCTCATCAGTTTCCTTCCTATGCCACGAAAAATGGAACTCTGAGCGAGAAATGAAAGAAACAGATCCTACTTTACCATGGCTTTTTCTTTCAGGTCAAAAAGATGAAATAGTTCCACCACAGCACATGCAGCAGCTATACAATGACTGTCCTAGTGAACGGAAACGCATTTACCTTTTCCCCAAGGGACACCACAATGATACTATCATCCAAGAAGGTTATTGGGAGCAAATTCACAGGTTTTTGACGGACTACGTATGATCAGGTAATGTTTATGTCTTTATATAAGCTTCCCAGGACATCCACATGGACAACTATCCATTTGATCATGCAAAAACCAATTTTGTAGGCATTCAAAGTGTCCCATGTGTCCACAGTTTAGCGCACACATAGCGAGCTTTTTCAGAGGTCGTTCACAGATAGAACAAAGCGTGTTGCGCCTGGAACATGCGTCACAATACCAGTATCCAAATTTCCTCATTACATCTGCATTTC
Organism: Lachancea sp. 'fantastica'; assembly: GCA_900074735.1. Classification (NCBI taxonomy): domain Eukaryota; kingdom Fungi; phylum Ascomycota; class Saccharomycetes; order Saccharomycetales; family Saccharomycetaceae; genus Lachancea; species Lachancea sp. 'fantastica'. The sequence goes on from LT598475.1 coordinate 239,753, forward strand.
CAGTTTGCTTGCGTTCATTCATAAACTTTTCCTTGGACCGTTCGTTGACCAGAAGCTTCTTGCACTTCTCGCAATATATTCTAACAGTGCATTGTCCCGTACCTGAACCCAAGATGTCATCCCAAGGACAGAATTTTACCAAGTCTGCCGCGGTCTCAAACAATTCGTACTTGTGAAGTACATTGAAAAACTCCGCTAGCGCGTTTTTGACCACTGAAGTGCTGGTGACGCGGAAAGTAGTCTGGAATAGTAGAATGATTGCGACTGTGAGGAGAACATTACCATTTTCGACTGATTCATCAAAGTGTTTTTTGATCAGTTTGGAAGAGTCCCATGGAGGAATCACTTCATTCTGTTTCTTGTTCTTTAGCATTTGACTTATTCTCGAATGCTGAGTACCTGAATCCGGGCTCAGGTTTATACCGAGCGCCTCATTCAAATTCACTGGTTTTCGAAAGGATCCTTCTGAGGGTTCTTCGAGACTAGCAAAACTATTCGCATAATAGTTGCTATGTGTCCCTAGTGGTTTTGAAGAGCCCGGACTAATTAATGAAGAGCCAAAACTGGGTGGTGCAGATCTTTTAGAGGTGAATGAATGTGTCGTTCTGTTAGTGTTGGAATCACTGTCCCGGCCACGATCGTCATGAGTACCTTTGGGAGATCTCAAATTATTGATGAAGTTATCGACAAAGGATATCCTTCGACCTGCGCTGGGAAGAATAGGTATTCCCTGCATCTGCTGTTGAGATTTGTTTCCCTGGCTTTCGTTTCCGTCTCCGCATTCTTCTTCAATAGCAGCATCATCGTATTCTTCGGCGAGCGATTGTTGCTTCCGTAACTCACCAATGCCTCTTTCTGATGCGTTGACCTCGGATGTCGTCCGCCGCGAACCTAAGTGCAGCGGCATACGCTCGTGATCACCATCCAAAGTCTGTAACGTCTCGGCTTTAATGTTCTGGCTTGAGGTCGCTCTTGACAAATTATCTTGATTTAGCGAATCGCCATGTTTTGAAAGGCTATTAGAATGTTGAGCTGAGACTATTTCACTAGCACTGAAGCTGCTATACTCGGATGCCTCTGACGAGCGACGTATTCTGTGTGATCCGTCCAATATATTTCCACTGTTGTCCATGACATCCGATACAAAGTCCGAGGAGTCTAACTTGACCTTATCGGCTACTTCTTTTAAGTCCCAAAGCAGTGCATCTCTCAGCATCATCCATATTTTGAAGTTACTCAAATCTTCAACAAATAGATAGGTCTCAGCGTTATGATCACATATTGCAATAAGCTCAATGAAATGCTCGATTTTTTGCCTCGCTAGTGCAACATTCTTTTCCTCCACAGACATGTTTTGTTTCGAGTGCACCGACTTATCCATTTTATCAAGGTTCGTTTTTGAGCTATACTCGCTTTTAAAGGAGATTGCCGATGTATCTGCATCTGTAGGTAGACGCTCACTATCAAGCTCATTTACGTCTTTGTCTTTATGCGGGGCATTTCTAATAAACTTAGTCCAAGTGTTATCCTCAGCGAGTCCAAACTGATTGATCAAATGTGTTTTTATGTCAATGTCATCCTCACTTTGAGTAGATGCTTCACTGGGCGTGTGGGCTTCTGCATCTGTAGCTGTGTTAGGTGCTTCCTCATCATATGAAAATTTGAGCTCTCTTGCTAAGAACTTAAACACTTCCACAGGAGACTCCTTGAGGGCTGAAAAATCTGCCGTATTAGACTTATTGACTGAATTCATTGAACGTGAGCTCATGATTCTATTGATGAGATGGGGTAGGTCCAAACTTATAATTCGAGGAGAGATGTACTCACTACCACTGTCTGCGACGGTCGAGGAAGTACTAATCGATGCAATTGAATCATGGTGTTGAAAGCTCTGATTGGTGTAGGATCCTAATTGTGGCCCATGTAAGTTTTTGAAATTGTGTGAAGTGCTGCTGCGAGGATACGAGGGACGATCAATGAAAGCCGAACTGGTGCCGTGCTGTGAGCCTAGTGCAGAGAATGACGAGGTACTCGAATTTTGTCGCAGGTTGCTACCAGAAAACAAGTTATGCACGGAATTTATACTTTTTCGACTCTGCGACAAGTTGTGCTTGTCGATCGGTGTATCGCTTGAAGACCTTTGAAGTTGTTCGTATCCTCCTCTTTTTTGCGAAACAAATAGCATTCCATCGCCCTCTATGTCTCTCCATCCTATAACATTTTTTGAAAGGTTATCCAAAGCAGTGGGTTCACGTTCAAGGTCCCATCCAGTGATCATGTTCTGCTTGTCAATGTTGAAAATGAAATTCTCATCCCACCATACAAAGCCACAAGACGGTGTAGTTGTGGTTAAAACATTTTTCGGAACAAACGGCCTACTCAGTGAGTAAAGAGAGACATCAGAGTTTTCCCCCAAAGAAGATAGGGCAACCACTGAGTTGAAGACATTTTCCACATTTGAGGGCCGAAATTTCAGCTTGGTGAGAGGATGCGCGGTGTTAATCAAAACGTCTGATGCCGTCACGGTCGGGTTGATAGAATAGGTAGGCGTGAGTAATGTACTCGCGGAGCCAAAAGAATTGCTTTGGTGTGTAGCGGGATTACCAACCAAGTTTGGATTTCTTACGCTAACATTCCATAGACAGCACTTCCCGTCTCTTCCTCCCGTCATAATATATTCGTTTACGGGATGCCAGCTAAGACAAAGTCCGGGTCCTGTATGTGCATTAATTCTGTTTTCAGCTTGCGATGGCTGCCGAAGGTCGTAAGTCAGCAGTAGTCCCGAATCATGGATTGACGCAAATTTGTGACCTCTGTTAGCTAAGCCGGGCACTGAATCATAACTGATAGTATCAAAAGTTGGCTGCCATTTTACGTCCCTTACGGAATCAGATCCACTGTTGATGGTGATATCGCTTTTATTTCGATGACGGTCACTTGATCGAAGATCCCACACTTTCACGCATCCATCTTGTCCTCCGCTTATGATGAGACTGGTTTGTGACATATTGAAATCAACACTGTTGATCGACCTTGTATGTTTGGACAAGACAGTGGCTAAGGGCCCGCTATTGGCATTCGCCTTGTTGATGTCGTAAATGGAAACCGAGTTTGATGTACCACAGGTCGCCACGTAGTTTTTGTGATTGTGAAAGCCTGTCTTCACGTCGGATATGGTACTTATTTTCTTGAAGGTTCGCACACTTCCTGATCTATCACCGCTGTTTTGAAGGTAGTCATGTACACATCGTATTTTCTCCGTATCTTTGTCAAACTCGTAGAGACCAAGATGGTTTTTGCCGGCAATCACAATTGATCTCATTCGTGGGTCATTGATTTTATCTATACTGGACAATTCCTTGGACACTTGAAGAGAGTATTTCAGTCCAGATGATCGAATTTGACCCGGAGCAACATAGCGTTTTACCCTATCTGTCTCAAAATCTGCGCTCTTGTCTTCTTTGACATTTTCGATCGACGGGGTGAACCCATGAGTCGTATACCTTGAACCATAGCTGGTCTTCGGCGAGATTCCGTAGATCGAATCGTTAGCACTTAATCTGTGATATTGTTTCCCAGACGTCGAAAGCTTGGAAAGCGACGTCGCCAACCTGCTTCCACTTGAAGATGGAACATCTCTCACTGATGGAGAAACGCTTCGTTCCATCAGTTCATCAGCTTCTTGATTTTAGCTGATTTCCCTTTTGAATTCAATAGAGAGATGCTGATTGAGATTCATCTGATATCATTTCGAAGGCTGAAGGTAGTCATTATTTTACAAAGTGACAGTTTCTCTCGAGATGTCAGGATAATACCGAAATACAGCGGCATCGTAACTTCTAAGAGAAGCTGGGAGCTCGTTCTCTCAAAATTCTATCAATTATCGAAGTGCTTTTGTTTGAAAGCTTTGAAAACAGCTTTTAAAGAAGTTTGTGAGTTTTCAGCCTATCGAGTTACCGGCAAACAACCACAGTGTCATTCAACTTGAGACCTGCGAGGTTTTGGTGTATTTATCCGCCAATTCTTGTTCTACTGAGATGACACAGGGGTCATTTTTGCTTCATTTCCCAAAGCTTCATTGTTATCGTGGCGAAAAACGCAGGCATTTGTCCTTTTTCGAACACCAAGTCTTGCAGAAGTGCGTCCCAGCCCTCGATCTCCTGCTGCAGGTTTGATTTCATGGAATCATTAGTTAAATCTGCGACCAAAAACTTGTCAGGCATGTAGCAGGGTATCATTTTGATTTTTCCGTCGGATCTGAACTCAAGTTTGAATCCTAACAACGAATTGACCGCGTCTATGAATTCAAGCGATTTTCGATTGAACACCTCACGTAGTCTGGTGATTTTTTTGTTGAGCTTGAAGATTTCATCCTCCAGCTGCGAAACATCAAATTTGAGCCGTTCATATAAGGATCTCGGAACAGTGTTTTCGAGTACAACACCTTTTCCCGCTACTAAATCCTCGTTTTCTTTAAGAAGCAGAGCCAACCTCTTTTGCTTAACCTGTTGGTTTTTGGAAAATGGATTATCCCGCAGCTGCAGAATGCGTACCTTTTTCTCACTCAATTGTTTAAGCTTTTTGATTTTTGCTTCTAGAAGTTCAATTGTGTCAGTAGAGCTTGAGAGCTTGCGAGTTAACTCCAAATTCTGTAGCTGCAACTCGTTCAACCGCTGTGAATAGTTTAACGCTACGTCGTCGCTAGTCTTCCGTTTTTTGTTGTGCGGTATACCGTCGCCATTGTTCATGATATCTTGATTAAGTTTTTTAAGTTCACTTGTAAGATCTTCAGTTTTTTCCTTGTAGCTCTGTACTAGTTTATCCAGTGTTTGCTGATCGCTTGATTTTTCGCTATCATTTTCCTTGGATAAAGGTGCCATGTCGTCGAGCTGCTTACGCAACATCTTACACTCTTCGAAGGAAAGAAGCTTTTGTTGCTCAAATTCGTAGTTAAGTCTTTTCAAATTCAAGATACTGGTCTCATAGTTTTTATTCAGATCCAAAAGCTGGTTGCGTTCTAAAGCCATCTCATCATTCAGTATACGGACATTAGTCAGGTCCAGCTGAGCTTTTGAAATTTCATTGACGAGTTTCAAATTTTCACTTTTGAAGATGGCCCATTCTCGAACCACTTCGTCGGGTGATTTCTTGGACCCACCACTAGACGCCTCTTGTATATTGTCCCAGAAACATAGTTGAGACTGGAGTTCTACGTTTGCAAGCTCCAAATCCTGGTTTCTCTTCTCGAGGAGTTCAAGCTTTTCGGTTTTTCTTCGGAGTTCTTCGTTCTCAGACTGTAAGAACTTATAAGACTCCTGAGCGAAACGTAACTTTTTCAAATCGTTTGCCTGCTCGAGGTTTGCTTGTTCCAAGTTTTTCGAAAACAACATCTGCTCATTCAGTAAATTTTTGAGAGTTGTCAGCTCAGTTAAATCTTCTGTGGAGTAACTGTGATGGGCCATAACAACGCGGGTCGCTTTGAGACTGGCGATGTTATCATCTCTCTGGGCTGCTTCCACTTGCAATTGCCGGATTTGATTATTTTGAAATTGGACTTCTTCCTCGTACCGTTTCAGCATACTCTTGCATCCATCTGCCTCGATCCTGACATTGGAAACTTCGTTTTCTAGATACGAAATTCTGGATCTTGCCGATGACTTTGATTCTTGTAGTTCATAATCACGGTGATCCAATTCTTGTTGCAGTTGCTGTTTCTCGGCAGATCTCTCATTTTTTACCGTTGCTAGTTCTTGTTCCACTGCTCGAAGTTTGGCCTCTAGCTTTCCGTTGGTGGAATACAAATACTTCGTGTCATCGACGGCTTTTTCTAAATCGTTCAGTGTGGTCCGGTATTTCTTATCAAGCATTGAGATCTCTCTCTCCATGGACAGTTTGTCTATTTCAAACTGGTTTTGCAGCGAATTCATCTTGAATTTGAGCGCGATTGAATGTGTTTTGGTGCTTTCAGGCGACATCGGACGCTCCACAAAGGGCGAGGAGCCCGTACTTTCGCTCATAGCCGGGTCAGTGTTGCTCAATTACCACTCCTGGTGGATTCTGGGACCAAACTGCAGGACTTAGAGTTGATTTTTGGCTCACCTTTTCAAGTTTTTAGTGATGATTCTCAAGTTTTTGAATTTCAGTGATTGAAGTTAAGATATCAGGTTAATTAACAAACTTTATAGCTAAGAGAAGACAGCTCGAACACTAGAGTTCAACAGCCTCGTCACAAGCTCACGACTCAAAAGGATAAATACCCAATGTCTAAGATGTATGTTAGTTGGAAATCCGTTTGGAAAATTACATAGAAGTTTCTGACCCGATGCTAACTTAAACGTCTTCGTGATGTGATTAATATATAGTCCCAGAAGTTTTAGGCTTCTCGAAGAACTTGAAAAGGGCGAAAAGGGCTTGGGCCCCGAGTCTTGCAGTTACGGTCTTGCCAATAGCGACGACATCGCCATGGTGCATTGGAACGGGACGATTTTGGGTCCTCCTCACAGCAATCACGAAAACCGTATCTATTCAGTTGCGTTAGAGTGCCATGAAGCGTATCCCGACGAACCACCCAAGATCAAGTTTATATCAAAGATCAATCTTCCATGTGTCAACCAGACCACTGGGGAGGTTGAACCAGAGCGTTTCGGAACCCTTCAGAACTGGAAGCGCTCCTACACCATGGAGACGGTGCTTTTGGACCTTCGCAAAGAAATGGCGCTCACTTTGAACAAAAAACTACCACAGCCACCCGAGGGGACAACATTTTGAGCAGCTTAAACATATACAGAGAAATGGAAGAGAAAATGAGCACATCCTGCCGTTTCTCAGGGTGAAAAAGAACTGATTTCAAGTCAAGACTCAGGCAAGAAAGCCCTCTTTGCAGAACCCAATTTATGTACATGATGATGCCTTTGCTACATCGATTCACGACTATCTATACAAAACCGAACCTGATTTTAAAGCTGAGCATTGTTTCAGCATTGGTTTCGCAGCAAATAATGCCAGCAGCTAAGTGGCACACTCAGTGCTTTGGTGTTACGTTTCGTTCTTCTTTCGAGGCTATCATATCTATAATATAGTCTCGTAAGATTCGAATACTTGAAAAATAACTATAAAGCTTCTTTCAGTCATATTTGAAAAGAGTAAGTTCAAACACTTGCAAAGAGCATTAGACGTCGTGGAACTCAAGTTTTGTACTAGCACAAGGCTCTTGTACTATTCTTTAGCTATTTACCAATGTTGAGCGTTGTAAATGGTGTCCAGGCCTTTCGATATGGTGTTAAAACCTTTCGATTTCAGCAATCGATTAGAACTTGCAAACGCAATCTGTACTCAAGGCTTCGAGATACGTCTGAGTTTGTTACTCTAAAATCGGCCAACAAGCTCAGAACTGTGTCGGCACCGGCTTACATATCGTCGCCAAATTCAAAATTGCAATCTGTGATCTGGCAACGTCCACTACAAAACGTTCTTATTACGAAAAAGCCGTGGGCGGACAATACTCGCCAGGCAATGGTGGAGTTTATCACCCATCTACACGACTCATACCCCGAGATCAATGTCCTGGTGCCACCAGACGTTGCTGAAGAAATAGCTCAGGATTTTGTTAAAAATCCGCAATCGAATCCCGGAGAACCACACGTTTTGTACACTGGAGAAATCGAAGAAATCGTTGATAAAGTGGATCTGTTGGTGACATTGGGAGGCGATGGTACCATTCTTAGAGCTACTTCGCTGTTTGCTAATGCTCAGGTACCACCGGTGCTAGCATTCTCACTTGGTACCTTGGGATTTCTTCTTCCGTTCAACTTTAAAGACCACAAGGCTGTGTTTGAACAAGTGATGAGTTCTAGGGCCAAGTGCTTGCATAGAACTCGTCTTGAGTGCCATATCATCCGCCGTGGTAGCAACTCGGGCGACAATCTTCCCGTGAGGCACCATGCCATGAACGATATCTTCATTCACAGAGGCAACTCCCCTCACTTGACGAACTTGGACATCTACATCGATGGCGAATACTTAACAAGGACTACTGCGGACGGTGTAACTTTGGCTACTCCCACAGGCTCGACCGCGTACTCTTTATCTGCAGGCGGAAGTATTGTTTCTCCACTGGTGCCTTCTATCCTACTGACTCCAATCTGTCCTCGGTCACTATCATTCCGGCCCCTCATTTTGCCGCATTCGTCGCACATAAAGATCAAGATTGGTTCAAAGCCGCTACAGGGTCCTGACAATAAAGTGGTCAAACTATCCATTGACGGAGTACCACTGGAGGATCTGAATGTGGGCGACGAGATTCATGTGGTGAACGAAGTTGGTACCATATATGTGAATGGTTCTGAGCTACCCAGTACGAAAAACTCTAATACCGCGAAACAAAGAGGCCATCTGACCAGGAATTCCGGTATCTACTGTATTGCCAAGACCGAAAATGATTGGACTCGCGGCCTCAACGAGCTTTTAGGCTTCAATTCTAGTTTCCGCTTTAATTCTCGCAAGGACAACTAACCTAAATATGGGAAATTACATGAAACGACTCAATTCTGATCATGTCAGGTCAATTCAAAAACCTTCAAGACTACGTGAAAATTTTACTGCTTTGAATATTACATGCTAGTGCAAACGTGATGTTCCAGTGATCATTGCAACAATCCCCATACGGGCGCACGAAGGCAAACCCTTAGATCCGCTATAAAAACAGACAGCTGATGGATCGTCGCACCCAAGATCTCTGAGTTTTTTCTCCAGTCCAAGCTAAAAATCCCTCCGAAGAAAGGGCAACACACTATCTACACTTGTCATGGGCCAAGAACGTCCCTGAGGAGTTCGACCTCGAGGAGATGCTGTTATGCGCTGCGAATGGCTGTGAATTTGCGTTATTCTCTTAAAATTGAATAAGAGCGTAGTTAAAGAAATATAATCTTGAATGTTTTACCACTTTATATACTAAAATTTAGTTTAGTTACCCGGAGAGACCATGAAGTCGAGTAATACTATAAGCTGCGCCAGGGCAGATGATGACAGTGAATAAAAGAGATGACAGATGTCATTAAAATAGTTGCGGAATCGATGCTAACTATGCTCTGATGATTTGTTCAATGCCGTCAAGGATTTGGTTCATAATTTTTGGGTTTATCCGAAGGATTCGTAAGTGCCATGCTCAGCACCGGTACAGCCTTCAATGTTGATTGAACAAGAAAAAAAAATGCAAATATGCTGGTAACAAGTAAGGTGTTTGAAGAGGTCGTGTCAATTACTGCTGGTGTCAGTATCGGTATCGCTGAGATTTTCGTTTTTGTGGACCTCGTCTAGCTTTTTCATCAACGGTTGGAATACCTGTTCGACCACGTTGTTGGCCCACAGCGTGTCCATGTGCTCGTATCCTTGCAGTTCAACGAGAGTAAGATCGTTCAGATTACGCATGAGATTCTGCTTGGTGGTGTCCATATCTATCAAAATATCTTGGTCGCCGTAAATCAGCATCATGGGCATGTTTTCAATAACTTGCACTGGAAACGGCGCACATCGGTGCAGTTTGCTGTGTAGAGAGGGCACCGATGAATACAGCTGAGAAACGTTTTCCTGGAACATTTGGAACCGTTCACTGTTGATAATTTGGAACCAGTGCGCGACACTTTTCACGCTCGAGGGAGAAAACATATGTGGGTAGCCCACCTGCTTTTGCGTGGTGCCAATATGGTTACTTTTCCAGTTGAAAAGGTAAACTAGCGACCAATCGACCACTTTCATGTAATTTATGGGCCCCAGTAATTGTTGCCAGAAGACTGTTGAAGGAAGAATGGCTCGGGTCCCGAAAATGGCATACAATAGCTCGGGCGGACACGTCACCAAGAACTTGGCCACCGGGTGGCTTAAAGACCGTGGAATCATCGCTGGCGAAAGTCCGATGAACAACTTGATTTTTTCACGCAATTGTGGATTTATCGAAAAAGCGGCAAACGCTTGCGAGGAACCCTGGCTGAACCCAATATACGTCAGTTTAGGCTGTCTGGTAACGTTCAAAATGTACGCGAGTGTGTCGGGGATATCAAAAATGGCATATTCGTCGAGCGAAAAGTCCCAGAATTGCGAAGATTTCGACGACAGATTGATGTGTTTTCTGCTGTACTTATTACCACGATTATTGCCTAACCAAACATCGTATCCACGTTCCACAAGCAAGAAAGGCAGACATTTCCCAGTGGATTCCCCCAGTAAGAACAATTCGCTATTTGTCAAAAGCCCGTGGTGGAAATACACAACCGGTTTTTTCTTGAGTGTGAGGTCTTGGATAGCAGTATGACGGCTGACAATGCGATGCACTGTTAACAAATACCCATCTTGTGTTTTCACAATATGCTCGTGAGCTTCAAATCCATGCGCTCGACAAATATCAACAATATCGCTCGCATTTACCACTTCTTCCACAAGCTTGCTGGCATACACGAAGTTATCGGTTTTATACGTTTGAAAGACTGGTAAGACATACAGCACCGGTAAAACGTATTTACCATAAAGCCATAATGGAACTCTCAAAAAGAGACTCAGCACAAATAGCACGAAGCTTTGAACTCTATCAAGCATTGATCAGCCTGCTTACTTTGTGGTTTCTGTGAGTTATTTCGTGAAAGTGACAGTTGAAAGTAATAAAGTCATCAAACTGTCAGTAACGGTTTTAGTTCCAAGTGACATTGATGATAATTCAAAAAATGAAAAGACAAGAAACTCTCACTTCAGTCGCTGTTGATGGTGTCAGAAGATTTCTTGATGCTGATTTTGAAGATATGCCGTGCTTACTTGGAAATACAGTCTTCATAGGATTGAATTTGCTTGGTTTTTGATGCTTCTTGAATCATTTCTTCAAGAGTTTGAATGTTCCATGCATTTTGAAAAGAACGATACAGAAGTGCTGAAAAGGTGGGTTTTGGTTACTCAGAAGCACACAGAACCGCTTGTTTTGTTTGTCAAAGTATGGTATGAACATTCACGATAACAAATGGTGACCTTTTTCGGGCAACACGCTTGTAAACAACGGCTTCTACGAAGATGTTTGATGCGGAAAAAAGATATCGAAATGGCAAATTTGCTGTTTTTTTGATAGATTGAGACTAAATTCGGCCATTTGGATGATCTGTGCCAAGTGGCACCCTAAGTTCGAGGGAATCGGAAGATTCTGCAGAAAGTTTGTTCTACACTGTCATCTAACAAAAGTCAAAAACTTGTGAATAATACCATCACAATCTAAGCAATAGCTTCATTCAACACATTGACCTATTTTGCAAAACAGGCAACTTTCGAGCTGCACGTACAGCTACTCAAGAGTGTGGTGAGAGAGTTTTTCGTTTTTTTTCTTTCCTGCTAAGATGTAACCACAAGTATCTGCTGCAACTACCTTGAGGAACACATTTTGACTGTTAAACAGCATTTCAGAGTACCGATGAGGTCCCCATTTTCCGGAGTTCACGATTGTTTAAGGATCCCCGCAAACTTATCGGTCACTGAGTATTAAAGATGTGCCATCACGGAAACCGCTCTGTGGCTTGCCAGAACTGTCTCATGATGACTAGCAGAGATCTGTTATTTCAGTTAGCTCTCATTAGCGACTGGATTTGGCAACTGTCAAAATCATTGGTTTTTTTTCGCGGCCTTTTCTAGGGCGACAGAGCTCACTTTCCTGATTTGGACGTTAATGAATATGCGTCTATGAAGAGGGCCCTCTTGAACAACTTATCCATAAGAGTTCTCAAGGAGACCCCATCGCTGTATTTGTGGGTAGTTTTGCCTAACTACTGATGCGGTTTTAGTGGTGTTTGGATGAGGTTACGAATTGGAGAGAACCTCTTGAGCTATGGCATAAGGTGTTCTGTCTTGTCTCTAATTAAACAAAACGCCCGCCTTTTGCAGATATAAAAAAGCTTCGAGATTCAACAGGTTTATGGAAATTGTCTTTTCCGGTTTGGTTTTAGTCTTGAAGCATCAAAAACTAATATTCTCTCACTACATCAATGTTCAAAAGATTCTCAATTTACTTGGCTTTGGCCTTAGCCAAACTTGCTGCTGCTGCACCAATTACAACCAACGACTCATTTCCTGCTCTTCCTCAAGAAAGTATAAGCGGATACTTGGACTTGACAGGTGCTGAAGATCTGGCGCTTTTGCCAGTGTCTAACGACACACATACGGGTCTTCTTGTTGTTAACACAACAATTTTGGCCTCTGCGCTTGCCTCTGAAAATAGCAAGCAGAAAAGAGAAGCAGAGGCCGAACCATGGAGATGGTTGAGACTAGACAGAGGACAGCCTATGTACAAGAGGGATGCTAATGCTGAAGCGGAAGCTGAACCATGGAGATGGTTGAGATTAGACAGAGGTCAGCCAATGTACAAAAGAGACGCGAATGCTGAGGCAGAAGCTGAACCATGGAGATGGTTAAGATTAGACAGAGGTCAGCCAATGTATAAGAGGGATGCCAATGCTGAAGCGGAAGCTGAACCTTGGAGATGGCTAAGACTAGACAGAGGGCAACCCATGTACAAAAGAGACGCAAACGCAGAAGCGGAAGCGGAAGCTGAGCCTTGGAGATGGCTAAGGCTAGACAGAGGACAACCGATGTATTAATTGATCAAATTGAAGCGCTTTTCCTAACCGCAATTCAAATCTCCGATCGAGATGTCTACACCAAACTCTACCATTATATTGAACAATTCGCAACCTCTTAGCTTCTACATCAAGCTTTTTCAACCTTTCGTTCTTCACGGCTGTGATTTAGCATTTCAGCAATTACAATTATAGGCCATCATATAGCTAAAAAGATCATTATAATTTCATTGACGGTCCAATTCGACAAACTTGGCCAGCAAGTTGAGTTTTTGAGCCAACGAAAACCAGTTTTCCCACGATTTTTTTCTTCCTGCAACGGTGACTCTCAATTTCAAAAAGGGTTTATGGATTGTCTTCGTGCATTGTTTTTTTTCTCAAGCCTGATTCATGTCCAAGCATAATGCTTATTTTGATCTTTTGTCTACGCTGAACCAGCGGTAGAAAAGACTGCGGAAAAAGAATATGAAGCTTTGCAAGAAGTTCTTGTATTCTTTGGGATCCTTATTAGTGGAAGCATCCAAGCTCGAATTGGCCTGGCTACTTCTCACCACGGATTTTGTTCCCTGTTCTTCAGTCTCATGAAACTGTTCTTCCAAATCTGACTCATTTATCAGGACAGGCGATTCTTCACGTTGAGCAATGGACGGAGCAACGTTCGGATCACCCAAATTTTCCGCTACAGGAATTGCCGGTGTGGGATTGGGACTCACGGGAGTTTCGATCATCTGTTCTGTTTGGTCTTCATTTTCAATTTCGTCCTGCTGTTCTGGGGTTTCCAACGATGCAGTTCCCGCTACAGACAAATACAAAGCGTTATTTTCATTCCCGTGTTCATCGATCTCTTTTGCAAAATTGTCGTCGGTAAACCATGTACCGTTGGAGTCAACAAATTTGAAAAATGTGTGAATTTTCCCGTCCTGGTGTGGACACTTATCGAGCGCTTTATTGTCAATCTCGAATTCCCACTGTTTTTCCAGGTCGTTGAAGACCATAGACTCTATTTCCCAATTTGTGAAGTTTCCGGCAATGCTGATGGAAACTGGTTCTGTTGGTTGATGTTTAAACACTATTTTACTCATCCTAGACGCTAAAACTGAGATATTCTATGCTACAAACTTTTTTGAACTGAATATAAACTCTTATCCAGCCCAAATCCTGTGTGTTGTAGGACTTTTGAAGACAAGAAAGGTCAATTCGCTTGAAATAATGTTAATCAGCTAAAATCGCAATAAAAAGACGAATTCTGGTACACAACATCGAGTTAGTTCAAAAGACGTGTTTTGAAAAGCTGTTGCCCTTTTATAGTCCACGACAAAGGGATCAATCAATCCAATCCGGATCGATATCAATAGGATCAGACGATACGAAGATTCGGAAGTCCGCAACAACACTCGCATGTGACTTAGAGATTGGATTTAGCTAGAGAATCAAGAGTTGTTGAAGCAGAATAGCAGCATAGCAGCATAATGAGCTATTGAGAAGAGGTGTAACGTTGTTGATTTTGTTTGTTTAACACTGATTTAAGGATTAAAGTGTTTGAGTTGAACGTTGTCAATCCAATTCAATTCATTTCAAGTTTGAGCTGAGAAATTGAATTATTGGCTTTTGAGACAAAGCTGACGTGAATGCTATGAAGAAAAGAAGTTGGTATTTCGAAAAGAGCTAGTTATTCTTCATTGAATGATAGAAAACATTTCGAAATGGGTTTTAGAATAAATCCTGTGGGACTTTTTTTTCTTGCGAATTTGGTTTGAGTGTCTAGGGTACTATGCCAGGTTGTGGGAAATTTATGTTAAAGGCATAGCTAAAGAAGTAGCGTGAGTTTCGAAGCCTTTTTCAAGCTCTGTTTCCCACACGGATGAAGCTTCTAAAATATATGTCGTTGTTGTTTATCGTGTCGCTGTCGCTGTCCAGTCAGAAAAGTCCGATGTCACTGTTGCTTATCGTGTCGTTTGTCACGGTTCCCGGTGTCAGCGACAGAATTGGCTTTGGCACTATAATTGAAAAAGAGATGAAACGTAAAGAACTTCTAAATGGACACGATGAAACTAACCACAGAAGCGGTTATAACATAAAGCTGCACTTAAATGCTACTTAGTTTTCCTCTGTGTACTATTCATGCCAGTTTCCTACAAAGCGTCAATCACGTGACCTTATAAACAGCGTCAAGGTTTGTAAGTAATCCCCCCTCATAGGCTACATTTCTGGCTGCTTAGCATCACTCAAAGCTTGAACCAAGATCATGTTTGCCGTTGCCGTCGTTCTGTTACGAAAAATTTTGGCTCTTGTCGTTATACTTTCTCTATTTCGAATTTTCCATGATTCCCAGAGCAGTGTCCCAGAATACAACCTCCACCAATCTACCTTACCTTTCACTGTACAATTGATTCGTTTTGAATAACGAAAACCATGGCCTCACGCTTCAACTTACTCACGATCTGACCACTATCGTATCACAAAACATTTCGTGAGTCTCGCAATGACCACGACCACATCTGCACTCAACGTGAGTTTCCTCCACTAGGTTTAATAGTCAAATATTAGTTCTTTTTTGAAACGTTTCTGTCAACTGTGGTCGCACAACGTCACATCTACTCTCGATTTTAAACAAGCTGTAACTTGACAGAACGAATACCACAGGTATTCCGAGAAGAAAAAGGCGAAAGCGACGCGGTGATGCAGCTTTTTGAATGTCCAACAATGCTGGCATGATCTGAAAAGACTTCTCTTCTCTTTTCCAGGTAAGACAGTCTCAGCAAATTCTATAATACGAGCACCTAGATCTTGTCAAGCAGCACACTTTTAATGATTAAATTTGATTGCACTTGAACCATTCAGGACAATCTTCAAACCTATATTTTCCATCTGGCCATCTTTCATTAACAAAGACCTCTCAATGACCTGAGTCGAACGGCAAATTGGGTTCACGGAATCCATAAAAAATCCGGAACTCACGTCTTTTATTCACCTCCAACACTGCTTGTCCTCTTAGATTCACCATTTGATGCCTTAAAGTTTATACTTGTACATGAAAAGTCAATTAAAAAGAAGATTGTCGAACTGAAAAAGGGCATTCAAACTTAAGTGGCCGCGAATCTTGGTCACCGAAAATTTACTCAATGATATTGGCGTGGAACATTACCACATCTATCCTTACCGAAGTTTATCTTCAGGCCTTCGAAATTGGGATTAGCTTTGATTTTGTCGATGGCAAGAATTGCATTGCTGATGTTGGTAAAATTGACAAAACAGCAGTTGCGTTCAGGCAAGAAATTGATCTGTTCCACATCCCCAAACTCCATGAAAATGTTGCGTAAATTAACTTCAACGAAAACGGGCTGTTCGCTCTTGCTATCTTTCTCAAAATCAATGTTACCAATGTAAATGTTTCTTGAAGCGCCCTGACTAACAGCAAGTGCCAAAGCATTGGACAACGCACCGGAGTGTTTACCCCAGCCAATCTTACACCGTTTGTTGTGAATCGTTAGCCCGTGGAGAGAAGTCATAGCATACAACTGAGCCGCTGCTGTTGGATCAATGAAAGTGACAAAACACACATGACGATCCGAGAGAAGCTTGATATTTTGCAAAAGGCCCCCTCTCACCGCATTACAGATTTCCTCAATCCTCACGTCCTTGGGTAAATTTCCCAGATAAACAGTACGATTCCCCAAATTGTTGGCCCCACCAGCCGCTGTGGCAATTGCAGCTGCAGCTGCAGATTGTTGCAAAAGTGTGTTTGAAATGAATTCTCTATCAGTGTATTGAACCAAATGTTCCATGCCCGGTTGCAACCCTAAGAATTGGGCTGCATTATGCTGTTGAGTTTTAGTGATGAAAGCACATCTATCCTTGCCATAAAATATCTTTTTATTGGCATAAAAGGGGTTCACCGACGCCAAGCTAGAAACAGCTTTCATGGCACAGTAAATGGAAGTAAAATGAACAAATGCTATTCCCTTGTCGGCAATTATCTTAACGGATTCGATTTCGCCAAAACATCCCAAATCTTCTCTCAGTTTGTCCTCAGAGACAAGGGGTTCGTTAGAGGACGCATCGAATTCAGACACCTGCTGTGGGTCTGTCTCCAATCGACCGATATAAACGTTTCGGGTGGCACTATCGTTGGCAACCGCGCTAGTGACAAGCGGATCGATAGGTGTAGGTTTACCCCATCCAATTTTGATGTCTCTACCATCTATCTTCAATCGCTTAAGGATAGCATCGGAATGGAATAACAAAGCAGAGCTTTCGTCCAAAAACGAGACGAATGCACACATTTTCTCTCGCAATATTCTAACATTTTCCACAACACCACTGCGAACATGATCTAGTAATTGTCTTGCTTCAATTGTAGGTGGAATATTACCCAAATAAACGGTTCTGCTAGGTGCCGTTGTGAAATCTCTGGGATTGCTTGGCTGCAGAGAGTTATGCGAGAGGGGTGCATTGGCCGCGGCAGCAGCAGCAGCAGTACCCACTGTGATGTACTGTGAAGCTCTTGGTCCACTGGAAAACGTTGAACCTTCTGTAGAAATATGACTGGAATTGGTTTCCAGTTCGTTTGGAGAGACACCAAACGATGGCGGTTCAATTGAGCCTGATTGACGTACACTTCTCATTGGCTTCTGGTCCATGAAGCTCATATTACTGTTGCTGTGGTACGCTTGATTGGGCCACACAGAACGCTGTTCATTTTGGTATGATGTGTGTGAGTTGATAGGTAGCGATTGATATGCCATCCCGTCAGGAGTTAATCCGTGAGCAGAACTGGGATTATATCCATAAATGGGCGAGTTGACGTATTGTTGATGGTAAAAGGATGACATCGCCAGAGTAAAAAATTTGGAAAAACAAAACGAAGGAAAGTCAAGGCCACAGAGGGATCACAGAAATGCAAAAAAAGGACACAAAGCTCAAATATTATTCGAAAACACTTGGAGTTTTCTTTCAAACGGTGTTTTTTATTGATCGAAGTGGTGCTTAGAACACAAAACAAAAACGACAGACAGAGCACAATTATGAGCAAAACTCTCAGACTTTTTTCTGATTCTTGCCTCGAGATCTGGTAGCAGTCAACTTGCCCCGAATGGCACGGATCTGAAATTACTGAGACACAATGAAATGGCTCGGTTCAAGCTAGTCTTGCGTTGTGATGAGCTTCATTGTTAAAACTGTGCATGCGAGGTCAACATTTTAACAATGCGAAATTTCTTGAAAAAATTGGATCTGTAGATCACTTTGAACGTTGGTCGAAGATTAGCCACGCGTTCGAATCCTTGAAGTGCCATCATTACGAATCATGATACGTTGGGTCTGGCATATGACAATTTTTTTTGATACCACAGCTTGTTTTAGCTATGGCAGACGTCTGGGTGAGGTGAGTGATAGCCATCCGTTTTCATTCTGCCTCGGTTTCCACTTCTGTTTCGACTTCTGTTTCAATTTCTGTTTCGACTTCTGTCTCCTCTGCGGTATCTGGCGTTGCGTCTGACCCAACAATGCTTTTCTCCTCGGAACTAGATGTGGGTGTAGTCTCTGGGAGGTGGGTTGAGTGCACAGGTTTCAGGGAGTCGACCAGCTCGAAGCTTGTTGTGGGAGGATTTACTTTTTCCTGACCGGAATTCTCAACAGGCCCCACCACAGCCTGTTCGTCAATGTTAACATCCTCTCGAGAAGCTTCTTGTATGCTAGGCTTGAGGTTCAAATTATCACTGCTGGGAGTGTTGCTGGGAGTCCTTTCACGGTTGATACCCAGAAATTCGAATCCTTTCGCTGAAAAATCGTCCCAGGAAGTCTCATTTTTCAAGATTGGCCTTTTCGTTCTTTTTCTTGGAGATGGAGTTTTTGAACCATGCGGTTGAGGTTGAGGTCTCTTGCGCGGCGAAGTCATTCTGGAGACGGGCTGGTTTATGAATTTGTTCATAAGGTAAGAGTCGGGGACGTCTAGCGGCTCTTTGCCACGTTCCAACCGCTCTTGAAGCGTGCGAATCATTCCTTTCTTTTCGTTCAATAAGGTCACAATGACGCTTCGGGTCTTTTGATCACGGACGCGAAGTCGTGCCTCCCATTCGTCGTGCTCCGTTTGCAACTGATTTTTTTGGCTTTCCAAATGCTTGCATCTGTTTTGCAACATATGGATTTGCTTATTGGATTCTCTCTGTGCTTCATAGAGTTTCAGACTTAGATTAAATAAGTCAAGTTCTTGATCCGCTGGCGCCGGAGTAAAAGCCAGTTCGCAGTGGCGTTGTGTGAAATTTTCAAACTGTGTTTCGAAAACCAAGGTCCAACTCAATGGTGCAACAAAATAAAACTTCCATCGTCCGCCCACTGCCCATTTTCTGTCAAGATCGCCTACTTCGAAATGGCCTGCAGATAGAAAATTTACCAACTCGTACCACGATTTGAGAGCGGAAGTGTCTGCAAAGCACTTCAAATCGTTCATTCCAGCGTTTTGCGTGAAGATAATGTCGCTTCCTTCGCTGGCCAAAATCTTTGAGATTGACACATTCTCAAAATCCTGTAAAGTCGTGCAATTTGGTCCAATCACTTCCGTTTGGCACATCATTACGCTTTGGTCATCTACTTCCTTAGATATGCTCGCGAAAGTGCAGCTAACGAAAGTCGACTTTACATTTTGTAATCGCGCTTCGTGTGATGATGTAGTACTGTCACTACCCATGCTGAACGGTCATTTGCTCGAACTGTATACTTTGCTTTGCTTGATAGCGCTAAAGTTACTACCAACCTACCAAACAATGCTGTTGAATGGTTCGTCGAGTCGATTGGGCTTGTTGAGCGTGCCGTGCTTGCCGTGGTTGGCCCAGTGGATGATTATAGGGCATCGATTGATGCTGGGACTCGATATTGTTGTCAATATCTTGGTATAGTTATGTACGGTTATAATATATTGGCTAAAGTTCGTCACGTGCTCTGAACACTTGGCAACTTTGTATCTTTGATTTTTGATAGCTAATAGAGTCTGAGTCTTATACAGTTTCTCGCGTATTTCCGTTGATTAATTTCCCTCCTCTCTCGGATTGTAACCTCTTAATTAGCCTGTGTATCTCTATACAAAGATATACAATCTGGACCAATTACAAAAATACACAGAAAAAAATGCCTCGTCAATTGTTGGAAGAGCGAATCCATTGAAAAGAAGAAATCCCCCATCTGCTTGAGTCTCTCCAATTTGAAATATTCCGCCTGATTTTCAGAAATGTATACGTCTTGTGAATTAACCTGTCGTTAAGTTAAGTTGGACAAGATGACACATTCGTGTATAGTGACCTTATTAACACATCACATGACTAGTTAAATCACGAGACTTAATATGTTTACCATCAAGATCATGTGATCTTCAATCAGCACAAATAGTCACGTGTCAATAAGATAGATTAATAATTCAATAATATACACCCTCTCTATATAAATCACATTAAATCAAAATGTAGCTCATCGCATCGCATCTCAACTCATCTCAACTCATCTCAAGAAAGCCACCAAACGCTTCAAACGTCACCACCATGTCTGCCGACGTATCGCGAATCTTGCCACCAGACTACCATCTCAAAGAAGCAGAACCGGAACACTGTCCTGGTCCAGAATCCGAGAAAGCCGGTCAAGGCGATGCCTGCGACGGATGTGCCAACAAAGAGATCTGTGAAAGCTTACCGAAGGGCCCGGACCCAGATATCCCGCTAATCACGGAAAACTTGGCTGGAATAGAACACAAAATTCTAGTTCTGTCAGGAAAAGGAGGTGTAGGAAAATCAACTTTCACGTCGATGCTTTGCTGGGCTTTGTCATCGGATGAAGATTTGCAAGTAGGAGCCATGGATCTGGATATTTGTGGGCCCTCGCTGCCGCGTATGCTAGGTTGCAATAATGAAAGTGTTCATGAATCAAATACCGGCTGGTCGCCGGTATACGTGGCTGACAATCTGGCAACGATGTCGATCCAATTTATGCTTCCGCAAGACGATTCTGCTATTATATGGCGTGGGTCCAAGAAAAATGCATTGATCAAAAGATTCTTAAAAGACGTGGACTGGGACGCTTTGGACTACCTAATAGTGGACACCCCACCGGGCACGTCTGATGAGCACATTTCAATCAATAAGTACATGAAGGAATCTGGGATCGATGGTGCTTTGGTTGTGACCACACCCCAGGAAGTCGCTTTGCTTGATGTTCGCAAAGAAATCGATTTTTGTCGGAAAGCGGGTATCAAGGTTTTGGGATTGGTCGAAAATATGAGTGGATTTGTTTGCCCAAATTGTAAGGGCCAATCTCAGGTTTTCAAACCCACTACCGGAGGAGGCCAAAAATTATGCGAGGAACTGGGTGTTCCGTTCTTGGGATCTGTCCCACTCGATCCAAGAGTGGGTAGATCTTGCGATGAAGGCAAAAGTTTTTTGGACGACTTTCCGGAGAGCCCTGCTTCTGTGGCTATCTTGAATGTTGTGGAGCGACTCCGCGACGCCGTTGGTGATGTATAGACATTGAGCTGTTTATAAAAAATGACAAAATAGAAGAGTAATGACAAAGTGATGATAGTGATAGTACAGTGAGTCTCAGAAACTCAGTTGGTTTTGGACTCTATTTTCCTTTTGATGAAATGTAGTTCAGGTTCGCCCATCGGCAATGTCAGTAGCTTTTCGCTAATATCTGCAACACTTGTCGTACCCGCATACCTGTCTAGGTAGGCCAATGCTATATCGCTGGACATCAAAGAACAGCAAATCGATACCATTTCTGAATGACCGCAATCGGTGTAATAAGCGGGCAGTGTCTGAATAATTTTCTCAATTTGTTTTAATTCAATATTGTCTTCCAAAATGAACTGTGTGTAGTTCAAAAATAGATTAAGATAATTTTGTAAGGTTGTTGTGCGCTGCCTGAGCACCTTTTGCGATAGGTCTTTCAATTTTTCTAGCCTTTTTTTGTTTTGACATCCTTGCAGCACCAGCTCAGGGCCGACCTTCAATGAAATGCATTTTGCGGCAGTTTCGATAAGTCCACCTTCTAGAAGATTTTCCGCTTCCGCGAAGAAATCACCATTATACTTGGCAAAAAGGGCCAGACCATTGAAAAGAACCGGACGTGGTATTTGCAATGACTCTAGAAGCTTTTGCGAGGATTGCTGAGAGAAGAACTGAACATTTCTTGATATTAATACATCAATTTCTCTTTTAGCAACATCGTTGTTGTGTGTGAAAAGTAAGCAAAACAAAGCTTCAGAGAGAAAGCCCTTGGCCACAAGCTCTTCCACGAAACTTTGGGTGATTCTATCCATCTTTTTATCAGAGAGTTGGCAAATTTGTTTGAAGCGAAGAATTTGCATGATAAACCAAGCTTCTCGCGTATCTTGCGAAATCTGGGCACTTTCCAAGATTTTCTCGTTCCTTTCCTCGGTACCATAGAATTTGAGAATGCGAAAGATGACCTCTTCAGATTTTGATCTGTTTCCACTGAAAGGCTTCCGCACAAACTTTGTGACAATCTCCTTCAGCGATAAGGTTTTGAAATCCCCATACAAAAGATAAATGGAGAAGCACTCTAGCCAAGTATGCTCTCTCGACATTGTAACTAGTCCTTCCGCCTCCAAAAGATCACCCGCTAAAAGATGATATATTTTGATGATGTAAGGTTCGACCGTTCTGTTGAGCGAGTTCCAAAGCCTTAACTGTTCCCGAGCTAAGAACTTTACATTTCCATTCGGCACAGTTAAGAGACTGATCAAAGCGGCAAGATGTGCGTTTCTCGTTTTGATTGCCAACTTGGCGGCTCCTATCACATCGCCGACAACTAAACTATGAAACAGACTCGTGTTCGCATCCTCAGTAGCGCTCAGTTTGTGATTTGACAGGATTTGCTGAGCCGCCCAGCCACAGAGTTTTTTGTATCTCGTCTGCTCGCGTGACTCCTTATCCACATTCTTCGAAACAGATTCTTCTTCATCGAAGAGAACAGAAAGAAGAGTCCAAGGCGTTGCATCGTTTCCAGCACTAATCAGATGTCCAATTTCTTCAACAGTCACGGACCATTGTGATACAAAAGGATACCCATTCTGTTTGCGCGTGTCAATACTAGCCCGAGACATACAAGCCATGAGAGTTTGACGGGTTTTCTGATGAAGATTTTCATCACGACTTATTACGGGAACGAGTTTAAGGCCATCGGTACTTTTGGGGGAGCTGAACAAAATCTTCGAGTTGGCTGAAAATCTCACAAAGGGAACTGGTCCAAGAATGCGCAGTTTTCTTTTGATGTCTTTGCGCATTTTCAAATCTGCCTCCAGTGATGGGAATAATAAATTATTACGCGGCACTTTGGTCGACGCAAAAACTGAGCCGGTATTTGCGCCAGCAAGCTTTAGCTGCACTTCCCAATCATCTGAAACAGACAGCTTTGTATGCGCTTCCAAATGAAAAAAATCGTCTTCGTTGACATCAGAGGGCTCATACTGTTTCTCATCTAAGATATTCAGCATTGGTACATCTTGCGAGTCAAGCGCACTGAGAATGTTTTTTGATGCTCCATAACTTGCTCCCGCTGCAATTGAGCGAATCTCGATATTGTGTGGGTCAGAATTTTTTGATAGAACTCTTGGTATGGCCCTATTTCTAGGATAGGCAACTTTGCGATCATTCATATCGGTTGAGCGATCATAACTATCGCTCTTCTCCGCTTCATCAACTAATCCCCATATGCTGAAGTGCTGTACTTTGAAAGTCCAAAGGCCCCCAGATGGATTGTACGAAATGAAGGCCATACCCTTCTGCATTTTGAGCCTCTTTATCAAAAGCTGAACCTCTTTGGCATTATAATCTGTGATAGGAACCTTAGTGCCTTGTCCCAATGCATAGACTTTTTCCAATGTAATTGTTGCTGGCACGTTTAGCCCATAACCAAACGAAGGTTTCGACGCGCTATCTGGATATACTTCAACGGTTTTATTGTTGTGAAACCTCACGATTTCTCCAAACAAGTTATGTTCCAAATCATCGACGAGAGAGCTTAGATCAACATCATTCTCAAAAGATATAGAACCAAAGCCATGTCGTCCGATGACGAAGTCGGGAACACTACAGAGTTGTTTGATGGGAAGTTGAACCAATTGATCGATAGAAGGCGAGCACCAGTAGCTTCCTCCTAGCGAGTGACTTCCTTTCATCGAATCATTTTCAACATTGATTTCCGTTGTTGCTTTTTCAAGCTGTATATCCCCAGTCTCAGCTTCATGTGCTTCTTTCCCTAGAATTGGTTTTCTTTCGGCCAGAACCTTCATGGATGTAGGTTTGCTTGACCCATTCAACAGTTTGAGTTTTTTGGAGGCACTTCTATTTGTATCAATTTTAAGTTTACGCAGATTAGAGCCTTTTGCGGTGTTCTGAGATCCGGCGTCGGTTGAGTTTAGAAATGGTTGTGACTCGGTAGATTTGATGTCGTCTCCTGAGCGATGACTGAGTTCCTGCCGAAGAATGGACTTCCTAGCTGGTGAAAAAAGCCCTTGAGTGGGTTGTGCTCTCCTTGCACTCTTCAAAGTAGAGCTCAGTTTGCCTATCAAAGTAGTGCTGCTTTTCAAATTTGAGAAAGACAAGGAGTTGTTGGGAGAAGAGATATTAGAGCCCTGAGGTTTTTCTGCGCCATTCTTCTTTTCTGAGGGTAGATCTTTTTTGTAAATATTGGAAGTAATGGATTCTGGCATAGGTGCCATGCTACTTCCTGTGAGACTGTTCAACTGAAGGCCATAGGGATTGGCCGACAGAGAGCTAGCATTTTGACTTTGCTGTGAGGACGAAGAGGAAAAAAGTGAGCCTGCACTTGCAGTTGTTCCAGCGTTGCCGATTCCGAATCCTCCACCACTTGATGGTTTGTTTGAAAAAAGACCAGAGCTCGCGGTTCCATTTGCGGTTGTGCTTCCAAACAAACCTCCCGTGTTGGAGGCATTCTTCGCAGACGAGCCAAAAAGAGTGTTTCCACCACTGTTCAAACTATTTCCATTGTCGTTTGTCTGGCTAAATAGACCACCAACACCACCTACTGGATTTTTAGAAGCGCTGGTGGAGCCAAAGAGTCCTCCAGATGGTTGACCTAAATTGTTCCCCGCTGAATTGTTTGCAAATAGACCCCCGGAAGTAGAATTTGTTGGATTTTTCGCTCCGAACGTGTTTGCTGAAGGTTGTGCGTTATTAGTTTGACTGCTGCCAAAGAGTCCTCCAGAGGGGCTCGGTGTTGATACCCCGTTAGCGACACCACTGACAGAACCAAATAGTCCTCCCGATGACGACTTTTGTCTGGGTTGAAACGTATTTTCAGAAGAGGCCACCTTGGAAGTCGGTGTGGAAGTATTCACACCTCCGCCAAACAGTGAGGAGCCACCGTTCGCACTATTTGGACCAAACATTCAGGGTTGATTGCTCGAGATCAACAAGTTCAATTGCTTCGGATAATTGAACTGCTTCAAGATCAACCAAAAGTCCCAAAAGATTTTCGATAAAGCCCAAAAGTTCGGAACAAATTGAATGAGCCTCAGAGGTTAAGTTCTTGAGCAATTGAGTCTTCAATCACTTGTTACTCACCGGTTTGTCTTAATGGTTAGTGTTTATTCTAATTGTAATGCAAATTTTGGTATAATCTATCTTTCGTACAAAGCTACACATATAAATTAGAAAATAAGCGGTATAGCATTGCATGTACGTTTCCCACCTAACATAGGCTTGTAGTCTAGCTTCACCTATAATAGTCTATGGGTCAAAGTGTTTTTTGAATCAGCTTCCCCGTACTACATTGAGCTTACAAGCTCGGCGGCTTCCAACCAAGGCAGTAAAAACGAGGCCCTGGACTTGAAATGCGACATCAAACTTTCCCCATCGGAACCGTTTTGACTTGAGCTCCTCAATCGGAGTTTGGGACGCCTCTTAAGCTTGGGGCTCTCCATCGCTATTACTAACTGATCTAGTGGTAGTAAAAATGTGGCACAATCATTGTTGATTGAATCGAAGAACCTTATTTCGATGTCAACTTGCCCTGTCAAGCTGGTGACAGTTCTGCACGGAAATAGAGAGTTCAGAGATTCAAACTCCATAAGAATATAGCGTAATTTCTCAGATTTTGCCAAAAGTTTTGAGATGAGTTGAAAACTAGTTTTGGCGGATCCTTGCGCAGATTTAATAGCTGTTGGGTATATTGCTTTGCAAAGATCAGTTGTAGAATCCGCGACCGAGATAGCGATTTTGTCGATTGTGTGGCTTTTGGTGACGTCAAACTCGAGTGTCAAAGGCGAGCTTTGTAGCTCTATTTTTAGGACAGATCCGCAATACTGTTTCAACGAAACCCCGGACAGTTTTTGAAAGATCTGAAACATCGCTTGAAGCTTTGGCAATTCATGCTCAATATATTGGGCACTTTTTTTGACCCTGGCTTTGAGCAACGATATTTCCCTCTGCGTGTCACTAATTCTGTGCTGAATGTTTTCAATTAGGCTCCTCAAGGCTTCAGCTTTCTTGGACATATCAGAAATTTTTTCAAGATTCTTCAGCTCGTCTTGTAATTCGGCCTTCAAGGCCTCAATTTTGATGCGATCTGGAAATCGCGCACTGTCGTTGTTGTTACTGTCAAATTTTGACCTTTCTTTGACGACGCGAATCTCTTTGATTATGCTTTGCTTTATTTCGAGAACTCTTTTGTTGATGTCTGACACTGTAACAATTCTCATCGACAAAACATCCAGCTCTTCTCTCAAAATGAGAAGGTTTTCCTGCAAAACAGTCTTGATGCCCCTCAAATGACCCAAACGCCACTCAAACCAAACCTTTACGGCTTGAAGCCTGGAATAATCTCGCAGTAGTTTGATGCGGTCGTTCAGTTTCTCTCGAGTCGCACCCTGAGATTCAAAGTATTTTTTGAATAGACCGCTCGACGCGTTTGTGGCAATCTGCTGCTCGAGCTCTTCGAACAGAATTTTTGATCTCTTTATTCTTCGCATCAACTCTTTACAGCAAAAAGCGTAAATCTCTAAAATTGGCATATTTGCGTACAGTGCCCGATACATTTCTACCGTCACCGCACGACCATTCTGAGACAATTTGCCGAAGTCTAGCTTACTGACAATCATCGAACTATCGATGTCACGGTGGGCGTTCATACCTACAACGTCTAAGAAAGCACTTAATGACAGGTGTTTCTCTTTGAGGTTGGAAGTCTCCACTGAATCGACAGTATGCGGCTCGCTTTCAACAGCTGATGGTATTTGAATTGGCGACAATCTCTCCATCATTGTTAGCTCCATGTCATCATCCATTTCCGTCGCCGTTTTCTCGACAAATCGGGTTTCGTCACTAGCAGCTTCCAATTTCCTTTTTTTAGATGGGTAACTTTGATCCTTTCGCATTTCTGGCTCGATACCGTGATTATCAATCTCCTGGGTTGAGGTGACGATTGGTCTTGAGCCCAGCTCATCTACAGTCGGCAGTTTTGTAGCGGCATTATCCTTGACGTTTGCAACACTCCTGTTGGAATTTGGAGCAGATACCGTAACAGTACCCTTGAATGGCTCTGTCGTCTCCATATCTGAAAGGTCGTCATCGATGAACTGGGACTGGTCGGAAACCACCCCAAATTGTAAGTCAGTTGTTTGCGGGTTGGTGAGGTCCAGATCTTCCTCAACGTCGTCCTCACTAGCGCTTTTTTCGGTAAGTCGCGCTGGCTGTGGTCTTCTGAACTCCGTAACTTCCATATCTTCTGCATCTTCATTATTCTCGTCTAGTTTTTCTGGTTTTCCACTATGCTTTGAAAACAACTGAGTGATTTCCATCGATACTTCTTTATCAAAGACAGGAGTATAAGGTGCATGATCTGCGCTTTCAGTAGTAGCGATTTTCGAAGTTCCCTTTACACTCTCCCATGGGTCCCTGGAATGTGCAGAGTCCACAGAAACTTCTGGGACTACAGTGGAAGGTTTTTTAGGCGTATTTTTCCGTCTAGGCTCTCGTAAGCTCTGTGGAAGCTGCGGCACAAAATCGACTCTGTGAAGTGTAACGTCTGGTGCAAAAGAGACTCGTCGGTCCAGTTTCGACTGCAATTTAGATGTATTTATTCTGGACGTAGTGTTGTTCTGATTTAATGAGCTCGGGAAGTCTTGAGTGTCACCAGACATAGGAATGTCCGAAATTGTTAAATTCTCCCCTTCCCCTTCTTCGCCTAAATTTTGCTTGAGTATACCTCTACCTGGAGCCACAAACTTGGACAACATATCATCATCTTGACTGTCGGATTGTTTCCCATAATGTTCCGCTTTTCTGCTCATGAACTGGGTGAATCCAGTACGTTTTGGAGCTAGAAATTGTTTGTTTATTTGTTGTTTGTTTGTTGTGTTTAACTTCATTAATTATTGTTTATCCGATGAGCCGTCAAAAGTGCTATCACCAGATTTCGAAAAATTTGAGAATTAGATTAGATGCATTTTAACCTTAGTGAATGAGATTTATGGCTATTTTATAGATAAACCTGCTCGCAAAAGGCTGATTCTACTGCTATCTAAATGTTTCTGGGACTTCTTCGGGCGAGGTCTTCTGGCGCAGTTTCGCAGCAAGGCCAAGGACTTTTGAAAGCCACCCTTGGGCTTTCAAACCCGTTCCTTTCAAGAGGCTTCAAAGTCAGAACAGCTATCAAAAAGTTCTGCAGTGATTGCTACGTATGTGTTCTCAGTGGCTCTTGAGAGTCTTTTTTTGAAATTTACTGGTTGTTACTAACTTCTGAATTACAAGATGGTAAGGCGTAAAGGTAGAGTTTATGTTTACTGCAAGTCTAACAAAAAACATAAGCAACGCCAAGGTTGAGGTTCTTTCACTAATAAGCTAGACACGAAGAAATTATAACATGTAAATAGAGAGGAAAGAGAGGCCTCAAAGCACTGAGAATAAAGGGCGGTATGTATCGGTTGCTTTGTGGTGCCCTTTGTGAGTTGATGGTAACATTGTCATCAGGTCTGGCAAGCAGAAAACGTCAGTAAAAATATTATTACACTATGTACATCAAAAAATTCCATCATCGTTGTGCCAAGTTTAGTCGCCAGGCTGAGAAACCGACTCCACCAACGAGAAGAAGTGTGCCATTCGGCGTCGAAGTGGCGTCTAGGCAGCCTGTGTCCGCATTTGTTGTGTACATCACGTCTTTGAGTTTCAAACTGTGATCGGTGACATCGTAGCATTTTAACCTCTGGTCCACCGATGCAATGACAAGCATACTTCCATCGTCAATCAAACAGGCAGCAGTCACAGTGGAAGCCGCTGCCGTCTCATCAAAGCTCAAAACGTGCCCAGTAATTGCACGACCCACTTCGCTCACTTTTATCTCAGAGATGGCCACTGCATTGTCATCACCACCTGAGTACAAAACACAAGATGACTCATTGATTTTCTTTGCCTCTAAAAACTTAATGCCAGCCCGGTGTACTGGGAATCTGGTCGAGTAGGTTGGAAGCGCAGAGACGGCAGAGACACCTGAGAAGAGGTCTTCTAGTTTTCCCTTTCTTACGCTGAAGGGCAAGCTGAGGGTAATATCCCAAACAACAAGATGACCGTCACTAGGTGAAACTATTAGCAAGAGGACATCTTTCAGCAAAAGCAATTTAACATTCAACAGACAGCACGTTTCGTATTTTCCTTCCCCAATCAGTGTGAAATGTTCACTTTCCTGGTCAAAGTACCAAAGCTTGATGGCAGAGTCCGAATAAACTGTGACCATAATAAAGTTTTTAGAGTTTCCGAAGAACTGAACATCGAAATCCATAATGCGGAGATCAGGTAACTTAGTTGAGGGAGGTAGAGTAGCAATGGCTTTCATGTATGGGTTCGACTTGAACTCCGACGAAACTTTCCATACATAAAGTTCTTCGCGGGCTGCAGATGTTATGAAAAGTTCGTTGCTCACAAATTTGCAGCGTTGTAACCCCGATGTGTGTTTCCTGAAAGTCCAGATTGCCCTGGTTGCCCCGCTTTCATCAACAGAGTTCAGCTTAACAGTTGTGTCCTCCGACCCGGTGCAAAATACCTTCTTGCCTTTTCCGTATAGCCCTGGGTGCAAAGAGACATCCCTCATTTCTCTACCGTGTAACCCATTTCGCAACAGTAATGGAAAAGTGGGTTTATGCAGTTTTCTTATATTTATACGCGAGGCCTTGACATAGGCAAAGACGTATTCGTCCAGTCCAAAATTAGGCAGGAAAGTCCATTGGCGGTGAGAGCCGCCACAAAGCTCATTCATAATCTCAAACTGCTGAGTCTCGTTGTAAACCACAAAGTAGTTAGATTTGAAACCATAGGTGATATAGTCACCATTCGAATCGTAGAAAGCACCCTCCAAAAACCTTTTTGATGTTTTATTATTGAGTACAGTTTCCGCATCACCGGCGTCAAGATCGATAGAAGCAAAACAATAGAAACCATCCCGATCAGTAACAGAAAATAAGCATTTGCCGTCACTCGATTGTTCCACATACTTGAGAGATGTTATCGTATCTCCTGGAAGCAGCCTACTCAGAACGTGAGGACGCTTTTCGGTATCTGCGAGGCAGAAAATTGCTAAGGTGCTGAATTTTGAGCCTAGCAACAAAAAGTTATTATGATGAAGCATGCAATTAGCGCTGAAATTAGGAGGCCGCTGGAAGCTATACGTTTCCAAGATTTTCAAACAATTGCTGTTGACCTTGAGACAAACCAGGGAGTCGTTTGGGTTAGGAGACTGAAGAAGCACCAACAGATCGCCCTCGACGCTGTCTACAAGACAATTGGTTACTTTTGAGAGCCCCGGAACAGTTGTTTCGAGCGTTTCTATAACTTCTTCATCATCGTCAGAAAACTTTACAACGAAAAGATCGCCAACGCCATTAGCGAATATCACTAAATTGAATTCTTGAACGCCTGTGGTGAGAGAAAAGTCTTGAAATTTGTGGTTCGAGAGAACTTGGGACCAGGTGGCATTTCGGTGATTGAATTTTATGATTTTTCCTTCTGATGTTATCGCCACAAGTCCAAAATGAAGCCAAAAGAATCCCTTTATTATTTCTTTGGATGAAAAGTTCACATCATGAAGCGAAATGTCTTCTATGGAGAAAGATTGGGTTTCATCACCTATTCTGTTGAGAAGCTTTAGATCCGTCAATTTAATGCGGCCGTCATTACCTGAGGTGGCAGCAATCATTCTGTCTGAATCTACGTCCAAACCCCATACACTTTTACTCAAGTGGACCTCATGAACTTCCTGCTGCGTTAATTGACCAGTCTCTTGGCACACCTTCCACACGCGACAAGTACAATCTTCTGAAGCACTAATGAGCTTTGTATCACCGTCAAAAAATTGAAGATTCCAGATACGAGCCGTATGACCCCATCCGGTGGAAAGTAAACTTCCTGACTTCAGATCCCATAATTTGATGGAGCGGTCATCGGAGCAGCTTGCCACGTAACGTCCATTTTGACTGGCTGTAACGTAAAAAATGGAGCCTTCGTGTCCCGTGAAGTGATGCAAGTTTTTCTCAGAGAAAAGATCCCAGATCAACACGCCGTCCATAACGGTACCCGCGTTAATGTGAACTTTTTCTGCGCTTCTAACCGTGATTGTTCCCGAGTACAAGATGGATCTTTCGCCGTATACAGCTTTCGTTTCTAGTATCTCAAGTTCTAGGTCGCAGCAGAGCACCTTATTATAGCACGTTAGCAGAAAAGCTGTGTTTCCATCAAAACTAAACTCTGCACTGGTAATCCACTCGGGGCTCAATTTTTCACACATTAACTGGCATTTGGACTTCAAAAGAGTTTCTATGCTTACAATGCTTACAGAGCGAGCTCCATAAGCCAAGACATTTCCATTTTTTATAGAAATGCCGTGTACTTTGTTTCGATGGAAAATTTGACACTCGTTCACCAGTTTGCCGCTGAAAACATCGTAAACTTGAATACATAATCCATATCCTGCAAAAACATAATCGCCATAGAATTTCACCGAGAGAGACGGGCCATAATGCGATAGCTTTTCAACTCTCAAAGCCATGAGAGGCTGTCCTTTTTATACAGATGGGATTCAAACATTTGTTTGGTGCTCAGTTTAAGATTGAATATTTTATCTATATATATATATAATTGAAATAATGAAATGAATATGTTCAATTAATGTTTTGACAAGATAAACGCAGAGTCATCGACCAAAAGTAAAGCTGAATTGACCGTCCTTGAAGCGAAAATTAAGCTGAACAAAAACCGCTGGAATTGACGCGGTGAAAGAAACTTCCAACGGTGAAATTTGACGTATTTTACCTGCCAAAAAAGGTACCCTATATTAGTCCTTTTCGCCAATAGTTGTGGTACTCTCGTGTACGTTGGATATCATTGATTGGTTATGAACAACTGGCAATTGACATACCGTACGCCTGCAGACCTTACGGAGCATTTGAGAAAGCCATATCTGCTATATGACGAGCGCAATAAAGATGTGACCAAACTAATATTCGATGAACAGGCAAATCTTTTATGGGCCGGGGATACGTACGGTCGAGTTTCCTCTTATGATCCATCTTACTCACTATACACACGACATGCAGGACACATTGGTGGTAATGCTGTTGTGGACATGTTGAGTCACCCTGGCGGCGTAATAACTCTCAGCACAGACTCGTTGAATTTTGCAAGCAGACGAGGAATAACGAGATTGAACTTAACAAACGCCGATGTAGCACAGCTCAGTGATATGCGAGCAATGTGTTTTGCTGGGAGCGGTGCTAATCACGTTTACTGCGGCGGAGTAAACTCCGGCAGTGGACTCATTGACATTGATCTTCA
This sequence comes from Lachancea sp. 'fantastica', assembly GCA_900074735.1. Classification (NCBI taxonomy): domain Eukaryota; kingdom Fungi; phylum Ascomycota; class Saccharomycetes; order Saccharomycetales; family Saccharomycetaceae; genus Lachancea; species Lachancea sp. 'fantastica'. Next base: position 272,196 of record LT598475.1, read on the forward strand.
GAAGGGAGCCCTGGCCCGCAACGTTGATTATGCGTCCAAAGTCAAGATTTTGCGCTCTGACAGCAAAACCCTGCTCATAGGAAAACAAAGCGGATCCATTGATCTGCTGGATCAGAATTCCAATCAGCTTATCAGATCCTTCGCAGGTCACTCCGCTACCATTTCCGATATGGACTACAGAGACCACACACTGGTAACTGTAGGAATGTCTAAACGATTCAATCAACTGTGTTCAGATCCGTTTGTGAATGTCTACGATTTGCGGATGATGCGTCAATTAACGCCGGTCGCATTCTCGTACAATCCATCCGTGAACACACCCGGAAGCGCAGGCGCTGACTTTGTACGGCTTCATCCAATACTGCCTACCGTTATGACAGTTGCATCTGTGTCGGGCGCATTTGATTTTATAGATCTCGCCAACCCGACGTTAAGGACCCAATACTGTCATCCCTGTCATTCTATATCTCAGTTTCAGCTTTCCCCGAGTGGAGATTATATCGCTGTCCTAGAACACGATAATAACATTAACACATGGACGCGATCGAAAGAAATGACAGGATTCTCAAATAGTTCTACTGTGTTGGAATATCCAGACTTCCCGGATGATAATTATCTGCCATCTGAACCGGATATCGATGATGCAGATTTTCCACTCAGCTCAGTTGGAATGCCATATTATTCAGAGAAACTACTATCAGCATGGCCACATACCATCTTTAGAAGCAGTGGAACAATACCAAGACGCATGAACATCGAGCTGCCTAATACGCAACAGGCCACCTCACGTCTATTTCACAGATCGACTTCACAAAAACAACCGTTTCAAACAATGCCTTATAATGTGAGTAAATTTGGTCCTCGAAACATGATGAAGCCTTATAAGTCTCTGAGAGAAAGGAAAAAGAAGCTACTGATATCCGACGAGGATGGCACAGACAAGAAGGAATTAATGAGGTATAAGGCTTCGAATGAATACGAAGTGCCTCCTGCATATGCAAAGCTCCAAATGGTCTACGGAAAGTACGGAGTTGAGGATTTCGATTTTAAAGCTTTCAATAAAACACACCTCTCGGGACTAGAGTCTGACATAGACAACTCCTACACTCATGCGGTGCTGCAGATGTACCGATTTGTACCAGAATTTTACAATTTTGTGGTGAACTGCTTGAAAGACGACCCTTGGTCCGAAAACTCCCTGTTGGCAGAGCTAGGCTATCTATATGATATGATGGATAAAGCAGATGGAATTGTTTGTCGTGCATCAAACTTTCAAAAAACTTTAACATCTTTCAAAGAAGTCAGAAAACTTGGGTTGTTGAGCAACTCTCTCGTTGCTGACCTTCGAGAGTCATTCACCGGGCTTGAAATTCAAGATCAGCCATTACTGATGGATTCGAAATCATCTGAGTCACTCTCAACTTGCAATCTTCCGCAGAGGTTCAATGAGTTTTTAGTTCAAAAGTTGATCTCTGAGGAAATTGACAAGAAAAAGAATTCATCCTATAGCATTGTCATGAAGGAGCTATTTGGTTTTCATCTGGACACTGAGACTCGGAACATATCCGCTTGTGACAGTTACGAGCATAAGACATCCAGTAGATCAACGCTTGTCATAAAGAGCCCAGCAAGCAACAACCCCAAATATTCGAATAAGAAGCTTACCAACCAAACAATATTACCTTACATTGAATCGTCTATGAACAGGGTTCAGCATGACAAATCAATGTGCGGGAAGTGTCAGAAGCCAGAAAACATTGAGCTTGAGTTTACTGTCAAAAACTTGCCACCTCTTCTGTCCCTAAACATCGACTTGTCTAACGATGAGTGGGCTATTGCAAAGACTGTAAAGAATTGGCTGGCTAAAGAATTTTATGCAACGCTATCAAAAGACAGACCAATTTTGAAGCTACAGCCGACAGACTTAAAAACTAACAGCGCAATTTTCAAGTATGAGCTTACAGCGTATGTCGCAAGAATTGCGGACGAATTGTCAGAACCGCATTTGGTGACTTACGTCCGGGTTTGTGATTCAACATTGAAGAAAGGGAAATGGTTCATGATAAACGACTTCTTAGTGGTTGAAGTAGACGAAGAAGAGGCGCTTAACATATCTCCTTGGTGGAAGACTCCTGAAATTTTGGTATATTCTGACGCTGAAGAATTGCGCAAACCATTTGTTCCTGTTTCGCAATTCCGTATCGATCATAGTGTTTTGTATCGAGACTATTTCGGCAAGGGCACAAGATTGGAGCTCAAAAAGGACTATAAACTTTTGACAAACTCTGAAGCTCCCGAGTTGGGCAGTCTTATCGCCATGGATGCTGAGTTCGTTGAGCTTGCCGGTGAGCAGGTTGAAATTAGCTGCCGAGGCCAACGAACGTTGGTCAATCCAAAGAAGACCGCACTTGCGAGGATATCAGTATTGCGCGGTAACGACGGAGAGGACTTTGGGGTACCCTTCATCGACGATTACGTCGTGAACACAAATCATATCGAAAACTATCTTACCCGCTATAGTGGTATTGAACCCGGAGACCTAGACCCGGTTACGAGCACGAAAATGCTAGTTCCCCGGCAGATTGTTTACCGCAAAATTTGGCTGCTGCTTCAAATGGGTTGTGTGTTTGTTGGCCATGGACTTCACAACGACTTCAGGAATATCAACATACACGTTCCTCAAGAGCAAATAAGAGATACCGCATTATACTTTTTGCAAGGAAAACGTTACCTTGCTCTTAGATACCTGGCATATGCATTGTTAGACTGTGATGTTCAGAGTGGCAACCACGACTCTATTGAAGACGCTTATACGGCACTCACACTTTACAAAAAATACCAACAGCTTGTTGCGAGCGGTACTTTTGAGAGCGCTCTGAGTCAAATTTACGAAGAAGGTAGACTATGCGGCTTCAAGGTGCCAGGAGACCGCGCTGTAGCATTGATGTGAAAACGGCAAGGCTATACCTTAAGAAGAAGTTGTAACACTATATATAATTAATGATGATCAGTTATATCAGTTCTACACCTTTGAGACTGAAAGCACTCTAATAGAATTCATGTTAACATTGGGGGTGCGTATTATTAAATTTCAAAGCCTCTGCTGTTGATTGAATGCGCTTTCCATGCGCCGATGGACAGCCCTAGTCGTCGGCTGCAGTGATCCGGATCCTAGGCCGCGTTGATGGTTTATGCTGTTTGATGACCCGTAGCTTGTTCTCAAGTTGTTGCGAGTCTGTGAGCGCAACGGCATTCCATGAGAGCTTGACGTGTGATTGAGATCATTCTGGCCGGGAAGTTCAGAACTTCTGTTGAAAGCGGCGCTTTCTTTGTTCCAGATTGTTGACAAGACTCGCTGGATATCAATATCTAAGTGTAAGTTTTCCTTGCAAAAGTCTTGCAGTGACTGCTGATTCTGCGAGCCATCTTTTCTGAAAACTTTAACGAGCTCTTGTGTTTGGGAAAGAGCAAGGCGATTCTTTTTTGAGTCTAATCTGTTTCTAGGAGCTATTCTGTTCAAAGAAGCCGTCACAGGATTGCTAAAACGTCTAACGTTGGTGTACTCTCTCGATATTCTTTCAAACTCTCTTTTGACTTCTATGTTAGAGGCCAAGAAAATAGTATCTAAGGTTGGAGTTTGAGACGAAAGATCTATGAGGGAGTTTTCACGCTGCAGCCAGAGCTTTTGTTGTGTTCGCGACTCGGTTCCGTTGCTTTCGGTTTGCAAAAATTGAGAGAAGTTATTGAAATTCGACAAAGAATCGGGCCTCTTACTACTTGACTTTCTGGAGTTTAGTTGAGGGCGATTATTGTTGTGAGAAGTCGCAAAATTCTGACCAGCTCTTTGGTGCAACGCTTTTTGGGCCTTGTTGTCTGTCATCAACTGCGTTGGTCTGGAAAGATGGCTCGATAAACTGGAAATAGATGTGGAAAAATCGGGTTTAACAGAACTCTCGCTCAAGTGTTGTACACCCTGATTTGAATTGAAAGACGCTGCAAAGTCACTGTTGATATACTTGAAGTTGTTATTGTTTGAGGGGATAGCCCCGTTAGTAGTATTTTGAATGCCGTCATTTTTCAACATGCGGGAGCCTGTTTCTTCTGCCAAGGGTGGTGATCGGTCAAATCGTTTTTCTATGCCGGTTGACTGTGACAAAATCATAGTCGGGCTATATCTCAAGCCATTTCTGTTTCCTTTATCTTGCTCATAATCGTCACTAGCATTGTCTCCGTTGTCATCAGCATACGCCAAGTTTCTTGTCCTATTTGTTGTCGGACCATGTCTCTTTAAACTGTTTGCCATTGTTTCAATGTTGTTTGGAGCGTTGATAATATCTTCTTCGGTGCCATTTTGATCTATTCGATCCGCAGAATCAATCCTGTCATCATTAGAAATATGATTGCCCAAATGTTCCCTGCCACTGTGATGACCATTCCTTGTTAATTGGTCCTGCTCGGGCAAACTTCCAACGTTGCTGATGTGGTCATCGCTTGAAGGTCGTTGATGAGACGGTACTGCATAGGAAAGCTGATTTCTTAGGGTGTTATTGCTATCCGCTCGCGAAATGGAGTTTCGTAGATCTGACGACACATTATGCGACTGAGATGGCGCATCCGTTCCTAACAAGGTTTGTTCTTCTTCAGAGCTACTAGAGCCCGATGTATCGTCCATGCCGCCCTGCAGTTCCTGGACTTGCGAATTAGAAGATGAATCTCGTTCATTTTCAATGTCGTCAGCTCCCGACAGATGACTGGACTTTTTTTGCACCCTGTCATTTTCGAGCATTTCAATCCTGCCGTTTGTGCTTGAACCCTCCCTTTTATCCTCCTCATCTGTAAAGTATTCCACTTCTTCGTCTGTTGTTGAGTGATCATTATACATCTCATCGCCGTCCCGCAACTCCAGAACAGATTTAGTGCTATTTCCCCGTAGCGGCTTGAGGCCAGACGCAGGACCAGACAGATTACTCCAATTATCATGATGTGGACTCATTGAGTTCGACGAAGTCCGTCCCAATGCTGTCATACTGAGACTGCTTATTGCCTTTCTCTTGTGCAAAGAATCACTACTTTTGGATTTTTTCATCGACCCTGGTCTTTCCTTTGTATGATCATCAACCGCATAACTTCCATCATGACTCAGGACTCTTCTCAATTGATTCAATCCCTTGAAGTTTGCAGCGCTTTTGCTTCTTGATTTCGTGCTAAACTGTTTTAGCTTTTTGTTCGTGTTTGTACCATGCTTGTTGTTCATAATGAAACGAATTTTGGTAGCGGCTCAAAGCTCTTGGTCTGTGGAGTGCAGCACAACCTATTGCTCAGTCCTAAATACTGATCTCTGGAGTCTCTTGGTCTGTTTTTCACTTATCAGAAGTTGAACTAGGCAAGTAGTGTCCCCGCATGTATAATTCACTATATTAACAGATGGCATTGGATACGACTAGACTTGACGCTGAAGAATCGGTAATGTATGGACATCGAAGAAGTAGCACCAGCTTAACTCTTCCATGGCAGCAGTCTAGGGAGTTGCTTGAGCATGTTGTTGAGCTCTTGCGCCAGTTTTCTGATGCTCCTACTAACATCTTGAAAATTGGTCGAACAATGAAGGTTTTCATTGCTTGGTGTTTCGCAGTTTGGTGATTTAATCTAGTTGCTGTGCTCGATCCAACAGTATAAGAAGCCTTTTCCAATGGTTTTCTTGTATGTCCGTTTGTTGAGAATTTGTCTGATGTGATCAGTGACATCGTATTGTAAAAAAAAGGCCGGCAGGAAAAGTTAGTTTGGCTTTAGCGAACGGACGGCCAGAATTTTAACTGTAAGGATTGTGAACGAGTTATCGAGCTCTGGAATTATCTCTTTTGTATTATTGCACGGGGAGCACGTATTTTGTTGGCAGAGAATTGGGATGACTGGAAATTGATTGTTTGATGGACCAAAGACCCCAAAATCAGCCGTCAGGTTGTCTGGAAAACATGTTTTCTAGTGAATGGATAAAGCTGTTTGTGGTTAAAGGCTCTTGAATTGAGTTGAACTCTTAGTGTCTGGAACGCAACCAACACTTGTAAAGGGCCACACTCCTGCCGGACGTTTTTTGGTGGGTGTCAGCGATGAAAATCGATTAATGGGACGCAGCAAACTTGATGAATAGCAGCCATAAAAATTGATCGCTCTTTGAGCTAATGGTAAAATAAAAATCCCCAATTTGTGAGAGTCATAGATGATGTCGACAGGTCGTTGTAGGTAAATCAGAGAAGAATTCCAATAAGATTATTTCAAGATACCATTTTTTCTCTCATTATCCCAGGGATCTGCAATGACAATAGCGAGCATCAGTTCGTGCGTAGTCTTGGTGTCTCCTTTGAAATTGGAGCATCTTGTGAATCGAGCCCAAAGCGTAATGTTGACTGAAAGTGTGGGAGAATCAACTTTTCTCTCTTCTTTCCAGCTAGCGCCTGACTTGAACACTCTCACTTGATTGTTCGAGCATACACGCTCATTCAGTAGGATGGAGATTCCACAAGACTTCCGTCAAGAATGCAATAATCAAGAAAATTGGCTTTGGAGTTGTCTCGGCCCGTCAAAAATTCTATCAGTTCGATAAATCAATTTCAATATGCTTTCCAATCACTTTTCTGGTCCGTAAATGTACTGCTGATCGCGGATCATGTTCTTGTTCGGAGTTTTCGAGAAACGTGAAGTTATCTGACAGCATATATAGATAGTTCAATTTAGTCAATATAACACTCACTGATGACAGCGACACAACCGATCGCACCGAACAAAGAACATTAGTCGAAGCTATCTCTTTGATTCAAGAGCTGCTCATTTGACAATTGGTGTCTCGATCATTGATGCGTTCTTCAATCAGCTATCAAGTCACTAAATTTACGCAATACCTTAACATATTATAAAGGTCTTTTTGCCACGAAAATACGATCTCTTACTCGAGTATGATTATCCTAAAAGAAGAATGCGGACTATCAATTGCCAGCAAATTCAATTTCAAACTCTTTTGAGAGCAATGTCAATCTTCTCGCCTTTCTCGGCACACGATAAACCATGACAAACATTTTTGTTCTGTATTTCGCCCAATTTTGGTTCAAAAACCGGAAAGACGTATTATCTGGTGGATATGATTGCATTCGCGCCCTGGTGGCTTTTCAAACCTGAAAACTAGTTGCACTGACTCAATTGAATACTGGTGTCAAAATTTTGATCTACGAGGCAAATGACTCCAGAGATCACTGTCATACTACAAGAATTCCGATAATCAATATAATCAGCAGAAAGAGCAGCCAATAGAGTCACGTATTCTTTACTTGCAAAGTCCTCCATTTGTTCGCGAAAAGACACGAAATTAGTTGCCATCGAGGAATTGTGGAAGATTTATCACTACATTTGCGCGCAAATCAAGCTGGTTGGAGAATGCTGTGCAGCCAGAAAAATTATTACAGCTAACCTTAAAAAAGAAGCTTATCCAGGAGCGCTTACTGTGCTCAAGTCGGATATGAAACCTGTCCTTTTGGTGTCAGCGCTGATTAAAAGAAAATCCAAAGTATGTGAAGATCAGAGAAAAAAAATAGCGGCAAGAAACTCCAGATACCTAACATGGTATTGGCAATCAGCAACAAGCTCTCAAGGATAGACCTTAACACCTATCATGAATTGAATGTCAAATACAAGTTCTTGTACCATAACGACTCGACATCACGTGAAGAAATCGGCCATCAACCCTTTTAATATAATGGCACATCGCTCTCAATTCTAATCGTTAATGGCTTCATCCCGGACAACATCTTTGCCAGCAATGAACCTCTTTAGTGCAGCAGACGTCTACATCGATCGAATCACCAACTCTTCTTCTAGAGGTTCTCGCAATGCGGTTTCAGAGACTCGAATCCGAGCCCTTCTGCTGGACAAACACACAACAGGTACTATTTCGATGTGCACGACACAAACCGCGTTACTAGAGCGCGAAATATATCTGATTGACACACTGGAAAACGAAAATAGGGATGTCATGCGCCATATGAGGTGTCTTGTCTATGCCAAGCCTACGGATGAAACTATAGAATTGGTAGCGAAAGAACTTAGCAACCCAAAATATGGCGAGTACCAACTTTTCTTCAATAACTCTTTGACCAAGGCACAGCTCGAGCGTCTCGCTGAGAGCGACGAGCTGGAAGTGGTTAATAAAGTAGAGGAAATTTTCCAGGATTACCAAATTCTGAACCAGGACTTATTCTCGCTCGACCTTCCGTCTCCAGAGCTCTTTTCGAACCAATTGATTTGGGATCCATCGGGCTTGCAGAAAGCTTGTCGGGGGCTCACATCGCTTCTGCTGTCATTGAAACTCAAGCCCCAGATCCGATTCCAAGGAGGCAGCAGACTAGCATCCAAACTAGCTCAAGAAGTTCAACACACAGTACAGCAAAATCAAAAAACGCTGTTCGATTTTCCACAGATAGACGCTCCGCCACTACTTCTGATCCTCGACCGCCACCGGGATCCGCTGACAGCCTTACTGCAGCCTTGGACGTATCAGTCCATGATAAACGAGTATTTGGGTATAAAACGCAATGTTGTCGATTTGTCCAATTCACCTGAAGTTGATTCAAGTATGCAGCAAGTCGTTCTTTCCTCAAGGCAAGATCATTTTTTCTCTGACACAATGTATCTGAACTTCGGTGAACTTGGGGATAAGGTGAAGCATTATGTTTCTAGCTATAAGGAGAAAACGAATACCAACAGTCAGATCAATACAATTGAGGACATCAAACAGTTTATAGGAAAATATCCAGAATTTCGAAAGCTGTCCGGCAACGTCTCAAAACATATGGCAATTGTGGGAGAATTGGATCGTCAGTTGCAAGAAAAGCACATCTGGGAGGTGAGCGAGCTCGAGCAAAACATTTCATCAGACCCCGGGGACTCTCAGAATTACGAGGAATTAATTAAGGTGATTTCGAATCCTAGCGTTGACAACTACTACAAGCTGAAACTTGCATGTATCTATTCTTTGAAAAATTCCGGCGCTGCACGTACATCCGAAATTTCAAAAGCCTTAGCTCTTCAAATGAGTGCAGAGGAGGTCAATTTTCTTCACCATTTCAATAGTCTCTTCCAGACCCGCACGAATTCTTCTCCATCCGGTCGAGAAAGAGAAGATCTGATTAGTGAATTGGCTAAAAAATTCAATCAGAAGGGTCACCCAAAGGCTGATAATGTCTTCATGCAACATGTTCCTGACTTGTTTGCTTTCCTGAATGATTTGTCAAGAAACAAAATTTCTGACGATAAGTTTCCGTTTTTGGAGACCCCAGCGAGCAGGTCACCGGCACAAGATGTCGTTATCTTCTTTGTTGGAGGTGCTACGTTTGAGGAGGCCCGGATAGTTCATGAATTTAACAAGACAATTAAGGATGAAAATGACGGGAAAATAAGAGTTATACTTGGCGGTACAAGCATTGTTAATACTCATGAATTCATGAAGTATTGCAGCGGTTCCGGTAGAAAAAGTACTGACGTATCAGATCTCTTATAATTTTTATATATCCCAAACATGCATCAATGGTTTACAGCATATTTTTTTTCCCACATTAGCAGTTTCCTAGTCAGTTCATCCATAGTCTTTAGACTGTCATCAAAATTAGAGTAAACGACATCCACCTTTTTGACAAACTCTTGATTATCAATAAATTCGGTAAACTTGTGCTTTTCGATCTGATCGTCTGATAGCTCCAACTGCGTTCGTGAAATAAACTCCAAAATAGCACCAACGCGGCGTCGCATTTCGTTCAAGCTCGTTCGCTGTGTCGGCAGCCTGGGTTTAATAGGTTTGCTTATACCGATATCTGAGGTATTGGAGCTTGTGTCGTTAGAAGAAGCTCGCGAAGAATTTCGACCTCTGACTTTACGAGGGCCTCCGCGTTTTGGCTTCCGTCGGCTGTCGTCCTCTGATGAAGTCACTGAAGTAGTTGGGGGAGAGTTGTTATTGTTGATACTGGGCTTGGCGCGCTTTTTGGGGGGCTCTTCTGCAGCCTGTACGTCCAAGGCAGGAGGTTGGGCACTAATTTGTTGTTCCATATCGTTCGAGTTTGATTCCAAAGCGAGGTTGGCCTCAAGTTCCTCGTCAGCCTGAGACGCACGTCTGCTTTCCTTCAGTGCCTTCTCTAGCATCAATTGGTATTGCTTTTCTTCGCGTGCAGACGACGTGGCTCGACGTCTGTCGAGCGAGCGACGGTCTTCATCGGAGTCTCTGCGACCGTAGATCACTTGCTCTTGGGTGGTGTTTTCCTTGCGTCGCTGTTGCCGTTTACGGGGTTTCTGTTCCTCCGCAGGTATAGATTTTTGGGTTTCGGTCTTAATATCTGTATCCACCTTTTCAAGAGCGGAACTCAAACGCTTGCCGCTGCCGGTGTTTGCAGGACCATTGCTGCGATGGGAAGACGGTTCGTCGTCTTTTTTGATGCGTCTATTTTGACGCCTGGATTGCTGCACGGGCTTGTAGATTGACCTGCCTTGTCCTGCATCATTGGTATATAACGTATGCAGCTCTGGCCGACATTTTTCACACCAGTATTTCTCAGGAGCACTTCCTTCACCGTCTGTAATCCCTACACAGAAACCATGCTGCCATACGCTGCACTGTTCACACTGGATGTATAATCCCGATTCGTCCGGTGGATCTACTTCTCCACAAACGCATCGTGTCTCACCTTCCTCTTCTTCTTCCACTTCTGCTTCTACTTCAGCTTCTGCTTCTTCTTCCACGGCATGATCATCTGCATCTGCTGGATTTTTCAGAACTCCAGAAACTGAGGTCTTCTCAGCTTCTAATGAGCCTTGAACTTCGTTTTTCTGAACCTCAGAACGCTCTACTGGCGATCCAGTGTCTGAGGGGACCTTTTCGTCTTCCTTTTGAGCCGATCCACTCATTGGTGTCTCTGATGCTATCTGTCCCGCTTCTTCTGCAACAGACTTCATTTCGGCTGGTTGATTGTCTTGCACTTCCGGGTTTTCCGGAACGCTTGATGCAACAGCACCTTCTTCGATCGATTTCACCGGCGTGTCCGCCATTTGTGGTGTCTAGAGCTGGAAAAACTGGATGTTGTTAGGTTCAGTGGGATAAACTCTGTATGTTAGTGGAATTGTGTGTGTATAAAGGTTCATGTTGAATATTCATATTTGTATAGAGTACCATTACAGATCTTTAAAGATTGGCGGTCGCTATGTACGGATCAATTTCCACGACGGGGTATAAAAGGGCAAGGATTTATTTTCTTTGGGCGGCTAACCGTTTTGTACTTTTGGCCACCACTTTTGGCCGCACCACAGAGCTTAAAAGGATAGACAGTCGGTAGATAAAGCGATGGAGCGCATTTGTTAGAGAAACGTGTCGTGGGAGAAGCATTTGTGTGAGACTGTGAACGGCTGTTGTGGCGTGAAATGCAGATAGTAAGGAGGAAGGGGGAGGACTCTAGAAACGATTAAATCCTGGTGAAAAGCTTGTGATGTACTGTGAAGAAAAACAATACTGTTTGTCAAAAGCTCCCACACACACACACACGTTTGCTATGCTCTTATATGTCTAGGATTCGGGCTTTTGGTGGCCTACGACGCACTCGTACGATGCGAGCGATGGTACTCGCAAAATGTACTCGTGGATCTGATATTTCAATCGTCATGCACGATATTTCAAGATAGAGAGACAGATAAGGAATCTGAAGTGAGATACGCTCCATACGTATCACACAGCCATTCCCAATTCCCCTATATGGATCATCCTCCAATAATCGCACCCAAACTGTTAGTATTCGTGTACCAGTCCGACGAAACACCCTGGTCTAGACCCATTTTTCCATGTGCATGGTAATCACTTTTTTCCAACATGATGGGTTTCCCCACATGGGCTCTCTCAACAGACCGAGTATCTCCGAAGAGAGAGGCTGCGAAAAGATACCAACAGAAAACCAGCCTAAACGAGGCCTGGGAAAGAACCCAAAAGCCACTATTTTCTACGATCGATCGCGGGAACTACATCTACGACAACCAGGACGTCTTCTACACTTCCCACCTGATCTTCAAACCCGTATCATCGAAATCGATTCCCAACCTTGAAAGCCTATAGTGGTTTTTCTTTTTCGGCTTCTAAATTAACTTTTTCTTCCACCCACGTTACCCGGCCTACCTTGGGCCCCGTCCACTTGACAAATAAAGAAAACCTATGGAAATCCCACAGAGAAAAGAAGAATTATCGAGCTTAACACGTACTACAACTTCGAAACCCAACCTATTTCTCAACACCAACAGCTTTCCTTCAGTTCTACACACAACAACCACTTCCTGTACCACCCATCACAACACAACAAAACCCCCCCCTTTCGATTGATAATCGACGCATAACGGATCCGAGTTTTCGCTTTCCCATTTTTCATCGTCTTTACCTTTCTACAAGTTATGGGAAACAGCCCGTCTAAATCCAGCTATGCCCTGCCGAGTACGAAGACAGCCAACAGCACGACCAACGGAGTCCTCACCTCGAGTGATGACTTGAACAGCAATGAACCTAATGACCCCGATGATAGTAGGTCTCTACCTACTATCAACACCCCAACACAACATATAAATCTCGTCCCGAGATCGGCTCCTGGAGAGCTTAAACCCAAATCCAAATCCAAACCGCATTCACCCCCACCAAGCCTGGCATCGCTCGGCTCAACCCACTACACGCACTCACCAGCCCCCGATGGTTATCCCACTGCGCACGTGACGAAACATCGTCGCAGACGGTCAACCACCGCGCCCTACGATCTTGACATTGACATGTCGTTTGCCAAAGCTCTGGGCACACAATCTTTGGCCGGGTCGGGGTCCAGCACCAGCTCTGGTTCCAGCAATAATGGTACGATGACCCCTCCATCGTTCTCGACGGATTCGTCGTTTATGAATTTCAGCTTCACAGACAACGAACCACAGACACCTGTGGGCAGTTCAGCGCTCGGCACCTCTACTACGCACCCGTTGCCTCCAATCAAAGAAGAGATTCAGGCATCGGCTTCTCTGGCGCGTAAGAACCGAGCTCCTAAAGCCACAGCCTCCCAAATACCACACGATCGAACTGCAGCTCCACCTGTCATTTTGAATCGGTATGCGCATGACGCTCAAGCAACCGAGTATGTCGACATCGACGACGTTATCGAAAGACTATTGGAGATCGGAAGTACCAGATACTACCAGGCCAAGGAATTTCCACTCAGCGCCTGGAAGGTCCAAGTGATTTGCAGCAAAGCACGCGAATTATTTTTGGAACAGCCATCTCTGTTACGTTTGCAAGCCCCCATCAAGATTGTTGGGGATGTACATGGTCAATTTACAGACTTGATGCGTATTCTACGTCTTTCGGGTGTTCCGCCAAACACGAGCTACCTATTCTTGGGTGACTACGTGGATCGTGGTAAGCAATCACTCGAGACCATGCTGCTTTTGCTCTGCTACAAGATCAAATTTCCAGACAGATTTTTCATGCTGAGAGGCAATCACGAATCGGCCAACGTCACCAAAATGTATGGATTTTACGACGAATGCAAACGGCGATTGTCTTCCAAAAGTTGGAAAGTCTTTGTTGACGTTTTCAACTCTTTGCCGCTTGCTGCAGTTGTTCAAGACAAGATTTTTTGCGTCCATGGTGGTATTTCTCCACACTTGCGCGAACTTCGTCAAATCGAACGCGTGGCTAGACCCACTGATATACCTGAAGAAGGTCTGATAACAGACCTTCTGTGGAGTGACCCTGATTCTCAAGTATCCGACTGGTCTGTGAACGACCGTGGAGTGTCGGTCACTTTTGGGAAGCGCAACGTCCTTGATTTTTGTTCCCGATTTAATTTCGACCTGGTTATCCGTGGCCACATGGTAGTTGAGGACGGTTACGAATTTTTTGCACGCAAGAAACTTGTTACGGTATTCTCTGCACCCAATTACTGTGGTGAGTTTCAGAACTGGGGAGCTGTCATGAGCGTAACTACGGGGCTCATGTGCAGTTTTGAGCTATTAAAACCACATGGTGTCAAGAACAAGCTCAAGAGCTAGCATGCTTGTTTTAGCATAAGAAGTGGTGTGAGGATTCTGCTTCTCGGCTGCGTGTAGTTTTTCTCTTAGTTACCTTTATATATAGCCTTGAATATGATCGTTTTTTATGTTAAAAAGCTGAAAAGCTGAGTTGTAGGCGAAAGTCGACTAATTAGCTCAAAGTAATGTTCATAAAGAAAATCTAAAAAAATTATTAAAAATAATCTCCGATACGGGGAGTCGAACCCCGGTCTCCACGGTGAAAGCGTGATGTGATAGCCGTTACACTATATCGGACTCGAAGATGATGTGGTAAAAGATGCTAACGCTATACACGTAATTAAACACCACATGACAAAAGATGAATTCACTCGAATGTGCAAACAATCAAGCTAACAACGTTTTTGCTATCTTGGTAATACGTTCCATCACCAATCCTTGTTGTAGCCTCGCTTTCTACCACATTTACAATGATTCATCGTTATTCCTGTTTCTGTGCTTGACACTGGCGCCAGCTGTTTGTAGATTGAAAATATTATTGACCACATTAAATATTACACTTTACCCAAAGAAAACTGCAACCGATTAAAACACACAGACGTACACACACGACGACGACAGATAACAGTGGTGAAGTGTCCCTTACAATCACATAAAACTGGCGTACAATGTCTTTGGCAGAATTTGACGACATACACTACGAACACTCGACGTCGCGGCTGGACGTGCCTTCAAATTATTTGATGAAGAAAGCACGTCGAAATCCCAATGGACTGGACGAACTTCGCAAATCTATGAAATCTGCTACGATATACGTGGGCAATCTTTCGTTTTACACATCTGAGGAGCAGATATACGAGCTGTTCAGCAAATCCGGTACTATCAAACGCATCATCATGGGATTGGACCGGTTCAAGTTCACGCCGTGTGGGTTTTGCTTTGTTATCTACAACACGCCGGAGGAGGCCCTGAACGCAGTGAAATATCTGTCAGACATGAAACTGGACGACCGCAACATATCACTGGACCTGGATCCCGGTTTTGAAGACGGACGACAGTTTGGCCGGGGCAAATCCGGTGGCCAGGTTAGCGATGAGCTGCGGTTTGAGTTCGACGCTTCAAGAGGAGGGTTTACGGTGCCGCTGGTGGACCGTATTGGCACGAACCACACCCATAACTTCGGGGCCCGTCGTGTGCGAGACACGTACATTCCAGGCCAGGATCAAGAGGGGACCGGGGGCAGTCAGTTACAAGACGCTGACGACGGGATGGAGCAAGAAGAGGAGCAAGAAGAACCCGATAATTACGTACCTGGGGAGTGAAACTGTGGTGGGTTGATGGGTGAGTGTGCGTGTGATCACCATGTACGACAGGAAGATCAAAATCGGATTGGATCGAAAGCTAGAATTTTAGGATTCCAATTTCAATTCCAATTTCAATTTCAATTTCAAATTCAATTTCAATTTCAATTTTAGATTCTCTTTATTTACTAGCTGTAAACTCGCATGGGACGCCAGGTCCCGTAGAATAACAATAACATCAACGTCAGATTAGTACAATTTGGTGGTGGGGGTGTGTGGGTGTAGGACTGGAGTAAGAAATTCCCACGCTTCGTCGTCATCATCATCGTTCACGGCTGCGCCGAAGCACGTTTCAGTTCTTCTAGACGATCAATTAGTTTCTTGCGTCGTGTTAACGGTGGTATAGCCGCGTTTACGCGTTTGTCGGTCACTTCCGACGGCAAAGAGGAGCCAGCTTCTTTGGGTACCGGAGCCGCTAATGTAGCCGCGACCGTTGTGGTTGTGGTAGTAGGGAAAGCCTTGGAAGTTGTTGTGGTGCTTCCCGTATTGGCTATCGACGACGCGTCTGTTTCGCTGGACGACGACGATCGCGACATCAGGTAGTAGTCGCTAAAGACCTTGCGACGCCGTACATTGATGAACCAGTTGCTCAATTGTACTTTGCTGAGACCTGTCTTGAGCAGTAGTTCGCGTTTCTCCTGTGGCGATGGGTACGGGTAGTTAAGATGTGTTAGTAGCCATTGGTTTAGTATCTCTACGGTCTTTTTGGGCAGGTTGGAGCGGCGGGGCGTCGTTCCGGACGGCGCCGAGACGGGGACCGGGGCCGAGACCGGGGCCGGGGCCGAGGCCGGGACCGGCGAAGACGCGGGCGACGGCGCAGACGCGACCGAAGAGAACAGCGACGACGACGAAGACGAGCCTGCAGAGTACGACGACGATGCAGACGACGGCACAGACGGAGCCGCAGACGGAACCGCAGAGGGCGCGGCCGATGCCGGCGGCGTAGGCACGTATAGCCGCAGAGCCGGAACCGGCCTGGTGAGCACGCCGTTATCACGTGACCCTATATTATGTTGTGGAAATTGCATCTGCGTTTGCATTTGTTGTTGATGGTGGTGTTGTTGTAGCTGTTGCTGTTGTTGACCGCTACTGGTATTAATATTGGCATTGTCCTGTTGGTGGTCCAACGACGCAATCAGCGTTTGAATAGAGGGCAGCTTGACATGTGGCGACATGGTGTCTGGGTGTTTGTGTGTTTGTGTACGTATGTTGCCGCGAGCACTTCTGCTTCCGCTTCCGCTTCCGCTTGCTTCCGCTTGCTTCCGCTTGCTCCCGCTTGTTCTTCTTCTTCTTCTTCCTCTTCTCCTTCTTCCTTTCTTTTCACTCTCCTCTGCTTTATGTATTCCTTCTCTGCACTGAAGAAAACAGCGTCGGATTTACTACTGTTCTGCCCGGCGGGGTGTGTGGGTGGATAGATGGAGCGTCTGTCGCCTTAATATTTTATGTTATTTTATTTTTTTCTTCTTTCTCCTCTTCCTCTTCGTACAGTGTGCCACGTTTCTCGCACTGTTATCTGTAGTAAATCTCTCAAATGCGGGGTTCCCGATAGCCTTTGAATATGCTCTCTCACACTTTCTTTCTTCTTTCTTCTTTCTTCCGCCTGTTGCCTCTTCCTCCACCTCCTTGTTTTTCGATTTTTCCCATCCCTCAAAGCTACTCACTTTAGACCCGGAAACCCATTCGCATAAATATGCCATTCAACACACTCCATCATAGTTCTAGGGAGATCTCAACCCTATCTGCCATGTAAGAAAAAGACCTAGGTGAAGACGTAAGAGGAGGGAAAAACCACCAAAAGAAACCAACTAAGAAACAACGGGAAGAAAAAAAAAAAAAGGAACAAAAGGACAAAAAGGAATTTACAGAGAAATATACGCTCTGGTTCCTCGTGGGATAGCTAGCTTGTTTAGGTAGAGGTAGATCTGGCCCAGACCTGCCAAAACGAGAGAGAGAGAGAGAGAGAGTTGGCTGTTGCTGTAGGTGTGTATGTGTGTATGTGTATGTGTGTGTGTATGCGTAAAGCTTCAAGTTATGGTTCAAGAAACAATCATACTCAGAAACCCATGCAGGAAAGCACTTACGTATGACCGTAGTGGCGGGCTCTGATTGGCCAGCTGTAGTAAGGTCTTACGGAGCAGGAAGCCGCACCCACAGGCAAAAGAGAAAATCCAAGAAAAAGGTGAAGTTTACTTAGAACGCAACGTAGGATGTAATGTAGTGCGTAATTCGGGCTTCTGGACGCGTTTGTGTCAGGAAGGCGCGGCGTGGGAGGGTTGCAATTGGCACCAAAAAGGAAAAAAATAGCGCGTGTATGATGCTTATACTTTTACGTGTCAACGGGCGAGGTTTGGGGTCTGGCTGGCTGGCCCATTGGGATTGCACGAAGTGGTCTAAGGGCGCGGCGGGCGGTCATGACAGTTTGTTAAAAGTCTCGGGACACAGTAGAATGAGGGCGTGACGGTGCAGGGTGTGCAGGATGAATGGGTGGAATGTTGGTGTGTGAGGGTGTAAGGGTGTAGAGTGTAAGGGGTGAAAAGGGTTATTGGTGTCTGGGTGTGGGTGTCAGGGGTGAACGGTTATTGGTGTCTGGGTGTAATTGCTCTAGAAAATTCAAACAGAACTGATGTATAGATATCTTCTTGATACCATAACGCACGAGGTGAAACAAACTACCCAGCGTGGTCTAAGTCACCTGAGTGGTAGATTTTTCTTTTTTTCTTTTTTTTTTGGGTTAATTATGAAAAACGACTGGGCATACATGATCCCTGTGTACACCCGGTAGGTTTTTTCTTACACCGGGTTTTGGCTCTACCCACCCGTCGTCTCGTGTGATGAGTTGAGCTGGGTAATGTAGTTATGTACGAGTGAGTCAGCCTTGGGTTTCCGTCTACCATTACGTAGGACACCATAGCCATTTTCATTATTTGGAGTCGAGAAACATCGTCGGTGGTCATATAAAAGAGCAGCCATAACCATATTCGTACAATGTGCTGAGTACTTCAAAGCACGATCACTGTATACGGTTCATATTCAACGGGTTTAATTAAAACAAAATTGCGACCCGCGCTGATCATGTCTGCGAATGTGAGGTTTATCATCACGGACGACGCCGAGTGGGTCACTTCTTGGCGCTAAGCTTGGCAACCTTGTCGTATAAGAGCACAGGGTGTGGGGGGAACGTTTTTTTTTCGAGATTCTTATTACGTCACGTGCCGAATCAAAAAGTCCGGACTTTTTTTTAAAATCTGGTGTCAGATTAGAGAGCTTGTCTTGCAAAAGTCACCGCGCGAGAGAAAAACAAACTCATCTTGTGGCGATTCTTGAGATAGTTTTTTCGGCCCAACCTCAAGATTTCAAATCTGGAAGTGAAACGCTTCTGCGGGTCAAGTGATCACTTCCATATACCTTTGTACGTTGTGATGTAATTTAATAAACTTGAGAAACGCGTAAGTTTAAAGATAATCGTTGATGACACCCTTTGGCACCATTCGCGGTACCTTAGTAAAGCTGATACAGAGGAACCCTGGGGGGTACCGAAAACAACGAACGATCGATAGACCTACCCGCCTATAGGACATATGCTTCAAGCTCTCGGACGATGGAGGTCGAGCGCGCCGGTACTTCACCGGTAGAAAACTAGTCGATCTCAGAGCAGTCTTCGAATATAGCAACTCACAATAGTAGAAAGCAGAGTCAACTATATGAGCAAAGTTACCAGTTTCGTATAATTCCTGGAGAGTTGTCGAGCTTGCGGTGTCCCAAAAGTGCTAATTCTCAAATTGTCAAAGCCATAGAGTAAGAGATTTAAAGAAATCACTACAAAACCTCAGACGATGGAAAACAGTTTAGGTTCAGGTGGGATAATACTTCAACGTATTATTTAGCGAAGAACTGTTGCGAGATTGGTCCTTTTTTGGGGTTTGAAAACTTGAAGCCAGAACTGTCGTTCAAACTAGAGACCAGCTTCCTCATCCAGGCTAAGCAAGATGAGATGGCACTAGAGAAGGAAAAGATTGCACAAAACATGGAATTAGAGAAGGAAAGAATTGCACTTGAATAGGAAAAAGTCAAGAACCTTCGTGTAACTTCACTGATGACCACATATTTGCAATACCATGAAAAGCTTGAAAACACTAACCCAGAACTAGCAAAATTGATAGGCGACCAGTGGCGTGTTTTCTCTAGTAATGAAACCTTAACATAAAAATTGAGATCATAAACGTTCTATTAAGTTGAAAGACCAGTATGTATCGTCCTGAGATCACTCAAATGATCGAAAACTATGTTTTTCTGTTGCATAGAATAGATGCACCCGCTTCCAGCTGGATCAATTAAAACATCGTCGAAGAATTTGGGGAAGTTAATTTCATCCATGTATTCTTCCAATGTTGGGGGAACAACTTGGAAGTACTTGGAGGCCTGTGATCCCTCCAAACAGTGCTTGATGTTTGTCAAAAATGTCGCTATAAGAAAATAAGCCCCACATCCCCTCACACCACTACTGTTAAAGATACAGAAGTTATTTTTTACAGCACCAAAAAACCACTCAACGGAAACCCGAGATGTTGCCATAATCTTGTTCTGCTTTTTTTCGTCTTGGGTCAGCATTTGGCCCTTGTACCCAACTACCAGGACGTCAGAGCTTCTGTATGCAGGACCTCCATACACCTTGTATTGCTCATTGTCAAATTTTAAACCATTGAGTTTATCATACAAGCCACTGTACATGAACATGAATGAATCATACTGACTTCCTACTGAAGGGCCCGCAAGGTCAACGCAAATTCCATCGGGAGTGGTTACTGCTTGGTATTTCAAAATATGGGTTCTTTTGTGACCACTGTAAACAGCGTTTGGGGCAACTCCATATCCATGCTGAGTGTTATTGTAAGGCCGAGCAATTTTCATATGAGTACCACCGATGAAGGCGACAACCTTTGGGTCTTCGATTGATTTGTTGGCCTCTACAAGTGCCCTGTCAATGTCTGTCAATCGATCCGGTAGCCAAGTTGCGCTAGTGACAGCTAATTTTGGTTTTACGATATGATACAGATAACAGGTGAGGAAAGAAACCACCTTGGAAATTGTCGATATCTCTCTATTGCAGAGCCCCGAAAGAGCGCTATAATTGCAGCCATTGCGAAGGCGAACAAGGAAAATGAAAAAGGACTCATCGGGTGTCAACGCGAAGTTGGCGACGTTATTTGGTATTTTCAAGGCTTTCGCGATTTGGGACAACTGACTCTTATGAAAACCTGTTAATTTACGAAAATCAACGTCTGTATACTTCAACATGAAGTCTCCTCCTCTTTCATAATCATGATTATACCGGAATTTCTTACCTCGGGCTCTTGGTATTTTGAGTCCCGCAAGTGCAAGCTTTCGAATCTGCAATTGAATCCAATTCAGCTCCCTTATCTATCGTTTCGCTGAAGCAAACATTTTGACATCTTCGAGAGCTTCCATCTCATATTGCGATGTCGATCTGGCACTGCTACCTATTGCATTACAAAAATTCAAATTTCCATATTGATATTGGGCCAGATATTGGCCTGATGTGAAGTTTTGCAGAAATTCTGAGGGGCTATCGAGCTGCCCACGCCTGAGCAAGTACTTCAAATAGCCTATACTATGCCACAGCTGTCGAAAATTCCATAGTTCGGGACTCCATTTCTAAGGCACCAGGCTGAGATACAAGTCTAGTTCAATGAGTAAGTAGCCGGCAACCTTGTGCACTGTATAAAAAGCCAAAGGGAGTCTCGGAGCTGCGACGCTATTCATCTTTTCAAATGTTTTGGCGCTTCAATGCTTTACTGAGCGAGGGCTCGATTTGACGTGACCTCACGCGTTCCTTGATGCATATTACTAGACGCCAATTGTCCATGTGTTACAACAAGGTTGCCACATCCATCTAGTCACGTTATTTCAAATAGGTCTTTTTGCCTCGACCTAGAGGTGGAAGAGTGATCTTAAGCACGTGATACATAGCATCGACAGAATCGATAAGATATCAAAATTCGACCCCAGGGTACCACCTGGTATTATTACACCAACCGAACAAAAGTGACCAATGGTTCACTTTGCTCAGCCTGAATATCATCCTCTGTGCACTCAAAACATGATAAACTTGGCCGCTACATTTCACTACAATAGTCACTCAATCTCAATGGAACGCATCACCCAGGGTAGAAACAGTTTTCGTTCCATAACACTTCAGAGACTCAATATGAATTTCACAACACGTTATAAACTAAAATCTACTCGTCTCCACTCGCGTCTCGAGAAAGATACTCATTTTGTTTTTTTCTGACGCTGTCGCTAGTATACCATTCTGACGCGGAATCCCAGATTCATGCGCGTCAGATTCACCGTCTAAGACATTTTTTGCATCACGTGATGTGGACGGAAAAACCCATACATACAAATTTTGTAAAGTCCTTGAAAATGAATTCTCAAGGCGTGTGCGATACCCAATACTAAAAAGCGACCAGGTATTTCTCCTCCCTGATTACAGTTAGACACAGCTTACAATTGAACACCTGTGATACTTAGCAAATTTCAACTAGATTGTCACCCGATCACGTGACACAACGACTGTCACTTACCTTCTGGTAAATGTTCATGGTTTTGGCCGTCTTGAGTTCTGTTTTCAACTTGTGTTTGGTCACATCACCTGTAGTCTTGTTCGACTATGATTTACAGCAAAAGCTGAGTTGGTTTTATTTCAAACTATTTCGGTGAGCTTTTCATAATTTTGAAGGAAATCAATACATTTATAACACAGCGAGGTGAGGGCTCCTTTTTCTACTCTAAATTGCAATCGATTGTTAAAAGTACATACCCACGCAGAGAAAAAGCCTCTGCGAACAGCGTGTTTGAACCACCCACATTGTTTCCATCTGATAGACCCACTTAGGTTTTCTGTCGCCAAAGTCACGTGACACAGAATAAGCTATTAAGACGCCGCCCATAGCCTGCCTTTCAAACAAGATCCCTTGGGTGTACGTTTGCAACTAGCTCACCAATTCGACTTTACTAACTCTTTCAAGCACGACTACGATTTCCGGTCACTTATTGGTCTCCCTATTGTCGAACAAACTTATGCGCCAATTTCTTATTTATTGTTCACAATACCTCTCCAAAACCATGCACGGCCTCCAACTGAGAAAACGAGCTGGTTTTTTTATCTCGACTCCACCAACACAGCATAAAATTGTATTTTCCGCTTCACCACCAACTTACTCTCCTCTTGACAAACTCCTGGGTACGTTTCATCGCGCTTGACAATTGTGACTCATTGTTGTTTGTCATCTTTTTATCCCAATTGAAATCTGTGGCAAATCCCTGCATGCCTCCTGTTCTTGTATCATCTAGAAAAGTCATCTCCGACAACCGGTTGTTCTTCGATCTATGCCTTTGCAACAGCGCTATTTGACTTTTCAAAACAATAGTAATAGTCATCGCGAGCATTAGAGTATTCTACCAGCCAATCAAACCGTACGTTCTTATCACTTACACCAAGCCTCTTCACTCAATTGTCACAGGCTTGCGACCCGACCTTGTTTTGGGCTGACGTGTTTCCACCATGAGTCCTTACATGCCATGGCCAAACAACTGCTTGGAGCTTGAAGGCCATGAGCTCATATATAAGTGCTCTAACTGCTCGCCTGAGCCCGAAGTCGGTACTGAAATAAGCAGCAGCTCTCAATGAAAACATAGTATTGTTGATCACCTCCAAGCCCCGATTGGACCATCAGTTTAGCTGAAGTGATCATCGCCTATGTCAGGACATCACTTACTAAACGCTTCTGGTGTATTTTCCGCTGCAGGCCCAGACAGGGCGACAACAAATATCAAAATCTGCGAGCTCAAAGCGGGCAGAACTTTACTCAAACACACTTCACCAGAGATTCCAAAATTCCAGTACAACCCTTTTGATCTTGAGGAGAATCCCTCTGTGTTGATCCATGAAACCAAGCAGCTGAAAGTCTCACTCGTGCTCGACTCAGACACTTTTTACTTCCAAAACATGGATACAGAGTCACTATTAAAAGTGTCATGCAATGACGGCAACACCACTCCCAAACGACAACGGTCTTCCACTAATCTTGTATGCGGGACACTGCGATTGACGGTCAAAGGTCTCAAAGAGGTGCCACTGAAGAACGTTCAGGTACGACTCAGCGGATATTCGCATGAGTGTGGGTACGAAATACAAGATAACGTAGTAAGGATTGTCAATCGATCCGAATCAAGCACTGGTCCGTCATTTAAAATTCCCTTCATACAGGACGTGGTAGTATTCAATACTCATGAACACAATCATGGCGATCACTTAGAAATTCTTCCTCCAGGTTCGTATGAATATCGATTCGAATTTCCACTCGAACCAGGTTTGTTTCCAGGATCTTTAAAGTCTCATCGCGGCTCAGTAAGTTATAGAGTTGAGTCTTTCATCACCGTTTTGAGACCCAAATCCAAGTTCGAAACCATACTTCTGAGCTCAATTGTTTCACTCAAAAACACTGTTCCCATTGATCGCTACGCGCTCTTACAAACACACTCTGCATTTGGACGTTGGAGGAACGGATTAGTTGAGTATGATATATTTCTAGGCTCACGTCTTTTGAAAGCCAGTGCTTCTTTTCAGGTGTCGATAGACTTAAGCCGAAGACTCGATATCTGCGCAATTGATTCCGTGTGTGTGAGTCTCCACCAGACCATGACTATTCCATGCTATGATCGCGAAAGCAGAAGAACGAATGGGGAGTGTTATGATGAATCGACTTCTTGGTGTCTGCGAGAGCACCCGGTCAGTGAAGACAATCAAACATTTTTCAACTTAGTCTTCAATGACTTGACTATACCACCATTTTCGAAAAAGGCTTATAGCGACAAAAGATTCTTTCCATCGTACATTGAATTTGGATCTTGTTTACTTGGAACCGACGAGAACACGATTAAGCTCAAAATCTCACACACCATCAATATCACAATTCGGGCAAGGATAAAGCTTGGGAAAGGCTCGAGTAGCTCAGAGTGCTACCAAATAAAACTCAAATTTCCTGTCATAATTGCGGAGCACGACTCTAATTTCTACACTGATCTGCCGAGATATCAGTCCCGAGTGGAATCTGCTGCTGCTGCTGCTCCTCAACGCAACCTCAGTGTACTCACACCACCCAAGTATAGCGAAACAATTGATGAAATGCAAACTTCTTGATTTTATTAAATCAGGTGGAATGAACGATCCAGCGTTCTTCCTATCTTTTACTTACAACAACACACGCGTAAAGGGCTCATTTCCTTACTGACTCACCAAATGACAATTCAAAAACTCTTTGAAAAGGTCTCGGATTCACGACTTCCATTCCTCCATCAAATTGAAATGTTACTGCACTGGTCATTATTAATGTCCTCTTTTCCAATATTCTGTATTTGTTTCCCCAATTTCACCATTATCATGTTATCATACAATTGATGTTTATGTTCAACAGAGAGCATGCACAGTTGGTTTAATCAATCTGAGTCCTCTGCAATGGTTTCCAAAAACCTGTTTCTAGTTTGTTCGTCATTCTTCACAATCCTTTCGATTTGAGCATCGTCTAATTCGGCCATCAACTTACCGCTATCGAATGGATTGACCTCGGTAGATTTGAACTTACGAGCAGGCACGCGGAGATTGAATAGTTCATCGATCTCGCTGAAAGTGCGTCCTTTGGTTTCGGGCATCTCTAAAATTGCCCATGTCAACATGATCAAACTGATGCCAGCCCAAAACAAGCCGGTCTTGGCCCCCCAGTTCCATTCTTCCGTGTTCAACATGTATGGGGTCCAAATATAATTGATAATGCCCATGAGATTGTAGAAATTACGGGCCAAAATAACAGTCTTGGTTCTTAGCTTTGCATTGGGAATTTCCGGTACCACACAGTAAGTCACTGGGCCTACGCCAATGTCATAAACAAAAACAAAAATCAATAATAGAGAGCCAATAGCCCAACTACTGCCGGAAGAGTGCTTGAAACCCAAGCCTCCGATTAGCAGCAAAAGAACAGCTTGAATGCTCAATCCGCTTGAGAAAATGGTAAACCGACCGTACTTTTTGGAAATGAACCACGACAACACGGTACCAATCAGACCAAGACAGTACTGAATAATGGTGAATGAAAACGCCATAGAATCACTGAGGCCGGCCTTGATGTAAAAGTAGGTAGAGTAACCCATCATTGCACTGCCGCATGCGTTCTGTGTGACCCACGTGAGACATGCGATTCTTGTTCTTCTGCCGTCAGCACCTTTGAAACAGTCCCAGTATGTGACGTCTTTGGTAGCCGAATCTTCTTTCTGGATTGTCAATTGGATTTTGTTGAGCATTGCGTCAATGACAGTTGTTCTTTCTTCTTCTGGAATACCCGTGACGAGACGGCTCAAACTGTGAGCCGCTTGTTCCATTCTACCCTTTTTGACGAGCCACCAAGGTGATTCGGGTGCGAAATAGATACCAATGGCGATAGGAATGGGCCAAATCCATTGGAGTGCAAAAGGCAGTTTGTAACCGAGATCAGAATGCTGGAGATTTGTTTGAGAGTTTTTCAGGATTCCCGAGGCGAAAATTTGGCCAAAAATCCAGCAAATGTTAACATAGGTAGTGAGGTAGTATCTGAGTGCCAAGGGACACACTTCGGTGGCGTAAGACACAGTCAAGGTTTGGAAGGCACCCCATGGGATCCCGCACAAGACCTCACCGACAGCGAGGACTGCACAAGAGGGCGCAAAGAACAAAATGAAGATGAAACAAAACACCATGGTTAGCGAGGCGATCAAGGTGTGGCGGTAGCCGATGCGTTCTGCAACGACACCGGCGATTTGAAGCCCGACGATTTCGCCCACGTTGGTGCACATGGAAAGACCGGTTTGCCACCTTGCAGGCACCTCGTACACCTGGGCGACAGGGTTCCAATTGCCGAATTTCTTGGCAAAAGCTGGCAACGCGTAGAGCGATTGCAACAGGGTGACGTCGTAGCCTTCCATGATCAGCGCCGACGATAACACGATGGACCAGAACGCGGCCTTGGGGTATTGGCGAATGGCCTGCAACAACGACATGTGCTTTTCTTCACCGTCCGCTTGACGCGCATCTTCTGAAAGTCCGAGAAACTTGGCAATCGTGTCACTTCCGACGGCGGACGTTGTAAAGTCCGTTTCTGACACCGTTGTGCCTGCAAACTCCATGTGTTGGGTTTCCTGTTTTTTGGAGTTGGTGGTGGGCGACTGTGAGGGCAAGTCAATGGACGACCCGATAGTCTCCACATGCGTGAGATGTTGTTTGTCAGACATGTTGTGAGGCGCTAAAAGAGGAGAAAAAAACAGAAAAACGATTTCTTGTTACGGAGTGAACAACAGCTGGGGGAATGAGGGGGAAAAAAAAGGAGCAACTCAGAACCAAATTCAACACACTTAATAGCTACACTTGATAGCTATGCCTCTTTTTCAATGACTATGCTTCTCACTGCTTGTCTATAGTTGTGTAGAGTATTTTTTTTTCTCTCTAAAATACCTGTAGTGAAGATGAAAAGATTCCTATCGGTCTCATTTGCCGCTTTATATACTTTGGCGGCTGGCAAAAATAAGGTTTCCGCAACCCCGCATTCCGTGCCAGGCGATACCCCGCTTTTCCGCATTATCGTGTCATGCTCTTTACAGGATGGAAACTCCGCTGGGCGGACATACAATCACGCGGACACATGTAATTTTTTAACCCCTTCACCCCTTAAAATAAAAATGGTTGTCCGCCTTAAAGGCCTTCCTCCCATATTATTCCAAACACCCAGTCACCCAGAAGACAAAACAAAGACGGAGTGTTTGCACCCGCTCGTCCGTAGCGAGTTTTTTTTGATTGTAGCGGTGCATAAACGGTTGGAAGTTTTCGGGTTGTCGAGAAAATGTCATATGCGGTACGTTAAAGGCTTGTTTTGTTGCATATGGGACAACCGGGACGTACAGATAACAATACAGAATGGCAGTCAATTTCTGACATTTTGCGGGCTCGAAAAGAGGGTGTCAAATGTGGTTTGAGGTGCATTTTCTTTGACGAAAAGGTGAAGAAATTACACCGGAATCATAACGTGTTTCTGTTGGATAATTGACGAGAGAGAGAGAAGGAGGAGGAGGAGGAGAAGGAGTGGGGTCACGTGATCCGATCCGGAGACGATTGATAACACATAATAGGAAGTTATTGCATGCTCTTCTCGGTGTATCTGGGATTCGATCCAGGAAACAATGGACAAGGACAAACAAAGCGGATGGCTGATAGTAGAAAGAAGGAGAAATATCGTGAGACAATTGGATATGTAGATTGGGGTGGCAGTAGTATCTTTTTTCCTTTGTTTGCGAAATACCGGAATTGCGGGCCTGGTGTTGGAACCGGAAGCACAAACAGACGGTGCGGTGCTGTTAGATTCTAGGAGTGGAATAAGTAATGGGTGTTGGTAGCCCGGCATACAGGACGAGACGAAGCGAGACGAAGCGAGACGAGACGAGACGAGACGAGACGACGTGGAATTTGTGACTACGAGGATATAATAGTCGCTTTCGTTGCTGGCATTCTAGAAAGACCCCACACAACAGTGTGTTACTGGGCTTTTGTCGTAGTGAGCGTCAATGGATTGTGTTTGATCGATAAACTAATTTATCCATAGCTGTACTTTGTAATTTGTAGTTTTACGCGTATGGAGGTTCGTGTATAGTGATACACTTGGAGTTATTTTATTAAGAGCACAGAACATGGTGAAAAAAGCCTGTTTTCTTAATTTGACCTGAAATACGTACAATGTTGTTCCAAAACTCTCCAGAAACGCTAATATCGCAGTACCAATTGTCTAATACGTTACGCATCGCAAAAATAGCATCCAATATTCCATTTTGTTTTTTTTGGTCAGACTCGGGTTCGCATCACGTGACACTTATAATTAACCTGACAATTGTTCTTTTTGTCCGGGTCTTTAGTCTGAACTGCTCTCGAAATGCAAGATAAACAAAGCGTGCAAAGCGTGCCAAGCGTTCCTTCGTTCGAGGGTCAAGTCAAAATCCACCGGATCTCAAAATCCAATGCATCGTGTGATGTGAAAAATTCTCTTTGTCTTGAACGTCTAGCCTTCTTTTACGGCACGTTTTTCCTCGTATGAAGCAGGACTCCATCCCAGTATTCTCTAGTTCTATTCTGAACTGAAAAAGAAAAAAAAGCCCATAGCCGGTCTCATGTAATCTCCCTCTACGAAAAGTGTCTCTTGCGTTCCGCTACGTCCATCAGCTACTGTCGATATTTTGCCAGGCCCCAAAATCACTTCCGCCTCCTCCGTCGCTGGAATCGCCATTAACTGAGAATGTCGTCATTGGATGTTTGTTTACCTTAGCCCAAATTACGTGCTGCAATGCACAACCTCGCTCAATCCCTCGTAAAACAACACCGATCGATCATCTTTACATCCCCCCACCATTAATACCACACTCTTTTCCTACCCCGGACTGTTTATCACCCACGATCCGCTAAAAATAGTCAAATAGTCAAAGGTCTCAAATACGAGTAGCTAGAGCAATCCTTGGCGCAACTATTGTTTCCCAATAGGTAAACATCTCAACGGAATCAGTAGATACTTTTATCTCGCAGCTTCCGTCCCGCTAATAAGTTTTCTAACGTAATCGTCGCCAAGAGCGTTTCTTCCCCAGGTATTACGTTTAGCAGACGAAACCGTAATTCAACCACTGTATGTAATTTCGTGGGAGCGATGTGAGACGTTGCAAAGAAATCGTATAAATACCCAACTTGACCGTCCCGCTCAAATCCCATTTCTATCTTTTCAAAGTAGTTTATTCTCTTCCATAGCACTAATACTTTTCCAATGACAGGAATTCAAAGAAAATGGTGGAAAGAAGCTACCGTGTACCAAATTTATCCAGCAAGTTTCAAAGACAGTAACGATGACGGATGGGGTGATCTGCCGGGCATTACTTCGAAGCTGGACTATTTCAAATATCTTGGAATCGACACTATTTGGATCTGTCCTTTTTACGATTCCCCACAACAGGATATGGGCTACGACATTTCGGACTACGAAAAAGTTTGGCCTCGCTACGGTACCAATGAAGACTGTTTCGAACTAATCGAAAAAGCACACCACAACGGTATTAAAGTGGTGGTCGACCTGGTGATCAACCATTGCTCTACTGAGCACAAATGGTTTAAAGAATCGCGCTCTTCCAAGACCAATGCAAAGCGCGATTGGTTCATTTGGAGACCTGCCAAAGGTTTCGACGCCGATGGCAAACCAATTCCACCCAATAATTGGTGCTCTTTCTTTGGCGGATCAGCTTGGGAGTGGGACGAGAAAACCCAAGAGTTTTATCTACATTTATTCGCCACAAAACAACCCGATTTCAACTGGGAAAGCGATGAGCTGCGGAGAAACTTGTACGACTCATCCGCCGGGTTTTGGCTTCGCCACGGAGTCGATGGCTTCCGTATCGACACAGCGGGACTCTATTCAAAAGTTGATGGGCTTCCAGATGCACCCATTACCAACCCTGACAGCGAATTGCAGTATCCAGGTTCTGAGACCCGCAATGGACCTCGAATTCACGAATTCCACAAAGAGTTGCGCCGTTATTTCCAACAATAGCTTCCACCCGGGAAAGAGATTTTTACGGTGGGTGAAGTAGGCTCATGTCCAGATGAAGGCCTCTTGCGATACACTAGCGACGGAGAAGGTGAGTTGAGCCAACTTTTCAACTTTGCGCACACGAATGTGGGGTCTACTCCATATTATCGGTACAGTGTGAACCCTTTTACTTTGAAAGAATGGAAGCTGGGAATTGCGGCGAGTTTCTTGTTTGCCAACCGTACAGACAGTTGGTCGACCGTTTACCTGGAGAATCATGACCAACCTCGCAGCGTGACAAGATTCGGAGACGACTCCCCACAATGGCGGGAGGTTTCTGCCAAACTTTTGGCAGTCTTGGAGATTGCTCTTACTGGAACGCTATATATCTACCAGGGCCAAGAGCTGGGTCAAATCAATAACAAGGGCTGGAGTTTGGACCAGTACGACGACGTTGACGTTAAAAATAAAAGGGCTATAATACGGGAGAAATATGGGGATGATTCCTTGCAAATGCAGAAGTTTGAAGAAGGAGTAGCTCTTTTTTCGCGCGACCACGCCAGAAATCCAATGCCCTGGTCCTCGAGAGAGCCTGACGCCGGGTTTGGTTTGCATGGAGGCCAAGCTGCAGCCAAGCCTTGGCTGGCTCTCAACGACACTTTTCGGGAGGGCATTAATGTAGAAGACGAAATGAAAGACCCTGATTCGGTCATGAACTTTTGGCGCAGCGCCATTCAAGTACGGAAACACCACAGTGACATTTTGGTGTACGGTCAGGATTTCAAATTTCACGACGTGGACCACCCGAAATTGTTTATGTTTACGAAGGAAAATGGAGAACCCGGAACGACTCGCAACACGATGTTTGCAGCCCTGAATTTTTCGCCAGAGCCTTGCGATTTTTCCACGCCATGGCCAGACGCTGAATTGACCCAATTTTTCGGTAACTACGCTACACCCTCCAATGTGAAAGACACTACTTTGAGACCATGGGAGGGGAGACTATTTTACGTCGCGTAGCTACATACACTAAACTCGAGAGCAGTCATTGTCGTGACTGTGTCATCGAGCTCCATTATGATTCTAGATTTGTTTTTCAATAATAATATGCTGGTGTGCTTACAACACCATTGATTTAGCTTCTAAGAGAAATATTTCAGTTACCACGGTTTCTTGCCGTCTCCACAGAGAAAGAAAACTGCGTTAATGCTGAGAAACACCACGAACCGAAATGTGAAAGTCCAAGGGTCCTTTTAGAGGGTAAAAAGACCAATTTCAGAGTAGTGAGTTTCTTGCAAGCAGACCCGAAAAAAAGGTCTTTGTTTTTGCCTCTAGCTACGTTCAAGTTACGTGATATCTTCCTAATCCACCTCCAAAGCTGTCATCTGTCTAGGCTAGCCCAGGGCTAGCCCTTCCTGTCTGCAATATTTCACCTTGTCAGCTCATCTCATCTCATCTCTTCCCATCTCGCCATATTTTCAACGACCCCATGTTCGAGACCCAGCCCGTGCCAGCTGAATAATTTTTCAGTCTAGAAAAAATTAGTCACTCTAGCGCAGAATTTGAAATAATATTTCACTTCTATAGAATTGAAAATTCAAGTGTTTAAAAGAGCAGAAAGAGAGCTTTAAAAGAACACTTTCAGTCGAACAGTTTGAGGCTTATTATCCTTCAAGACTTCTACATATATCCAGAATTTTAAAGACTCAAAAACAAGCTATTTAACAGCTTTTTTTCTTTGAATTCAAAAAGAGAGCATTTCAAGAAAACAGTACGATACAGCTAGTTTTTAGCTCATCGAGATCAAAAGTCAAGAAACATAATAGTAATTCTGAAAAATGAGTGCTTCGCCAGTAAGAGAAGACTTTTTGGAGCAAGCTGAGAACATTAGAATCGCTAACCTCGACCCTTTGGTGTCGCCAGCGCTACTGCAATCGCAAATTCCTGCCACCAACAAATGTCTGCAAACCGTGCAGAAGGGAAGAAGAGAAGCCAGCGAAATCATCGTCGGTAAGGACGACAGAGTGTTGGTTATTGTGGGACCTTGCTCGATTCACGACCTTGATGCCGCTCAGGAATACGCCAGACGTCTAAAGAAGATTTCTGAAGAGCTCGAAGGCGATATCTGCGTGATCATGAGAGCGTACTTGGAAAAGCCAAGAACCACCGTGGGCTGGAAAGGTTTGATCAATGACCCAGAGATCAACAACACCTACAACATCAACAAGGGTCTGCAGTCTGCCAGACAACTCTTCGTGAACTTGACCAGCGAGGGCCTTCCTATCGGGTCTGAAATGCTTGACACCATCTCTCCACAGTACCTAGCGGATTTGTTGTCCTTCGGTGCCATTGGAGCCAGAACTACCGAGTCTCAGCTTCACAGAGAGCTTGCTTCGGGCTTGTCTTTCCCTGTGGGGTTCAAGAACGGTACGGACGGAAGTTTGGGTGTCGCCGTCGACGCTGTGTTGGCTGCCTCGCACCCTCATCACTTCATGGGTGTTACCAAGCACGGGTTTGCTGCCATCACTACCACCAAGGGTAACGAACACTGTTTCGTGATCTTGAGAGGTGGTACCAAGGGTACCAACTACGATGCCGAATCTGTGGCAGAGGCCAAGAAGCAGCTACCAGAAGGTAGTGGATTGATGGTCGACTGCTCGCACGGTAACTCCAACAAGGACTACAGAAACCAGCCTAAGGTCAACGCTGCCGTCTGTGAGCAAATTGCCAACGGTGAAGACAGAATCATCGGTGTCATGCTTGAGTCGCACATCAACGAGGGCAAGCAGTCCATTCCTGCCGAGGGCAAAAGCGGACTCAAATACGGTGTTTCCATCACCGACGGCTGCATAGGCTGGGAAACCACCGAGCAGGTCCTACGCGATTTGGCCAGCGCCGTCAGACAGAGAAGAGAGCGCAAAAACTCTACCTCGGCTTAAAAATGGCCGTTATTTTTTCTGAGTTGAGAGTTTCGCAACTCAAGCTGCGGTTCTTCTCGCAGAACAAGAAAAGTTTTGAAAATTTAAATAATGACAGCAGAAATGTATAGAAAAAAGACCACAAGTGCACTTTGTGACCATTCTAAACAATCCTTGTCGTGAAAACCAGGTTCACTTTCGTTGCGCTTGAAATGCGATTATAAAGTCCGATGGTGGAATCAACGTCGAAGTAAGAAATCACTTAAATTCTTATTACAAAACCAACGCAAAGGACTACTCAATTGAAATACTAAGCTTTCAATAGCCATTATTCCGTCAGAACTAAACGCTGTAAACTACTCTGTTGATTGTAGATTTTAGTCGATGAGCAGCTTCATTCCATACGAAACTGTCATTGTATTCAATAATTTTTCAAATTATTAGTTCATGTTCCGTACATAGTGATATCAATATTAATTGTAAAGTTTCTGGCTGGATGCTTAAATGAAAAACTAGCCTGATCACAGCTTGAGTCATACCATAGAATCTGAATCGAAACGTGTACATATAGCCACTAATTCGTCTCTTTTCGAGAGATCAGATTCAATAACTTACTGGTTATTATAATTGAGGCTAATTGGTGAAACAAACGCGACTTCTCTCACTTTTCAATCGCCTAAAACGCACATAAATCGGGCAACAAAATGACAACGGTTCACATCATCGATGTGGAAAGCGGGAATCTCCGCTCTCTGGTGAATGCCATCGAATATTTGGGATTCCAAGCTAAACTTATCAGCCGTGCTGATGATCCAGAGCTGGCTGCAGCCAAAGTGTTGATGCTTCCTGGCGTGGGAAACTTTGGCCATTTCGTGGATAATTTGGCATCAAGGAAATTCGAACAACCAATCAAAGATTACATTGCATCGGGAAGACCTATTATGGGTATCTGTGTGGGGTTGCAGACATTTTTCAAGGGTTCAGAGGAATCGCCAGCCAGTAAAGGTCTGGGCTTCCTGGACTACCAACTGACTAAATTCGATGCAACTGAGAAACCGGTCCCTGCAATCGGTTGGAACACATGCACTCCACAGGGAAAACTGTTTGGACTCGATCCTTGCAGCAGATATTATTTCGTTCATTCCTATGCTGCCGTTTTGAACAAAGACTCCAAAAATGCACTAAATCAGGCTGGCTGGGACATTGCAGTGTCGAAATACGGCTCTCAAGAATACATCGCTGCCATCGCCAAAGAAAACATTTTTGCGACACAGTTTCACCCAGAAAAATCTGGGCACGCAGGTCTTTCCATCATCAAAAACTTCATCGAACAAAAACACCCAGCCATCCACCATTCAGCTCAAGAAAATGCTTTGTTGATGAACGACTACTCAAATTACGGGCTAAGTAGAAGAATCATTGCATGTCTGGACGTTCGTGCAAACGACCAAGGTGACTTGGTTGTTACAAAAGGTGACCAATATGATGTACGTGAAAAAGAAGAAGGTGGTAACGTTAGGAACCTTGGTAAACCTGTGGAAATGGCGAAAAACTACTATGAGCAGGGTGCAGACGAAGTGACATTCCTAAATATTACCAGCTTCAGAGACTGCCCGTTGAGAGACACCCCCATGCTGGACGTTCTTAGAATGGCCGCCAAGACCGTTTTTGTTCCTCTCACTGTTGGTGGAGGTATCAAGGACATTACAGACGTCGACGGGAAGGTGATTCCCGCGCTTCAAGTGGCCGCGCTTTATTTCCAGTCAGGAGCTGATAAGGTATCGATAGGTACAGATGCTGTTTATGCTGCAGAAAAGTACTATGCATTGGGTGGACATGGCGACGGCACGTCACCAATAGAGACTATCTCCAAGCCGTACGGTGCTCAAGCCGTCGTCATTTCCGTGGACCCCAAGAGAGTATACGTCGATGGCCCTGAATCCACGAAGAACAAGACGTTCAAAACGAAATACCCCAATGAAAAGGGTCAGGAATGGTGCTGGTATCAGTGTACAATCAAGGGTGGTAGAGAAAGCAGAGACATTGGTGTTTGGGAGGTAACGCGTGCCTGTGAGGCACTCGGAGCAGGCGAAGTGCTCTTGAACTGTATCGACAAAGATGGTTCCAATTCCGGTTATGATTTGGAATTGATCGAACACGCCAAAGAGGCGGTGCGCATTCCAATCATTGCATCTAGTGGCGCTGGTTCTCCTGAACATTTCGAGGAGGCGTTCGAAAAAACAAGAGCAGACGCGTGCTTGGGAGCTGGTATGTTCCACAGAGGAGAATTTACCGTGACAGACGTTAAAAAGCATTTATTGAGCAGAGGATACAAAGTTAGAATGGATTGAGCATTCTGCATAGTACAGCATTTCATTGATGGCGTTGCACAAATGACGTTTGTGAGGTTCAGTACTAATTGGATGCTGATTTATAAAGTCTATTAGTCCTAATACAATTATAGAAATTCTTGAAGACTGTTCATAACTTTTGACAGGTTTGAAGCCTGCTTCGACGTACAATTTTGCATGAGATAATGCGTTAAAAACTTTTGGAGAACATCAATCGTCATATTTGTCGGCACGCTTTTCTGCGTCTTCCTCCTTCAATTTCACACCACCAGAAACAGAAAATTGTCCACCGCCACCAACAAACATAATATTATGGTCTTGGGTTGCTGTGTTTTTGATTCTGGTAGGAACCTCTATGTCATCTCCAGAAGGACCCAATCCTACAGCATAGGTTTCTCCGAATCCCCATGAAAAGACAACACCATCTTCAGAAATAGCGAGCGAGTGGTGGGAGCCGGCAGCTATATTCTTGAAACGAGGAACATCCTCAAGCTTAGTTGGAACTGGGACAGCACGAGGCTTGTTGTGTGCATCGATATAAGTCTGCTCAGGTAACTTATCTTTGGCTATTCCGATCTCAAACATATCGAACCTACCAAAGGTGTAAAGCTCTCCTTCTTCTGACAGCACGAGAGAGTGATGTTCTCCGGCAGCGACCATCTTCACTTTAGTGCCCTCTGGCAGTAGCACTTCGGTGGGAATTGTTACCAAAGCGCCGTCCTCGACTTGCTCGGTGACACCACATTGACCAAATTGGTTGAGGCCCCAGCTATAAAGCTTGCCGTCATTACTGAGAGCAAATGAATGGTTTTCACCGGACGCAATGTGCTTAATGTTGTCGAGACCAAAGGCTCTGGGATCTAGAGTTCTCAGACGAGAGCGCTCCAGAATTTTTCTGCCAAGCTGGTACTGCTGACCGTTACCCCATGCATATACGATCCCAGCTTCGTCCAAGAACAAAATATGATCTTTTCCGGCTGCCATTTGAACAATCTTAGAGGTGGAAAATTTGGGAATCTTCCAAGGAGTTTTTTGTACACTGATAGTATCTTTGTAGAACCCCAATGTACCCTCGTTGCATCTGAAAGTACCCCAGGCGTAGACCTCTCCGTTGTCGAGCAACACTGCACTGAGATTATCGGTGGCTGCCAGCTGTACGACTTTGGCTTCTGCTAGGGGCAAAACGTTTCCATCGAGCTTTGCTGGCGTACTTTCCTCGTCATTCAGGTCACCATCTTCGTCGTCACTACTGTCTTGAGCGTCCATATCCTTCAATTGGACCTTTGCGCCGGAAGTTTCGCGACCCAAAGCTCCAGAATCATTGGTTCCCCACGACCAAACGCTGTTATCCTGGCCTAAAGCCAAAACATGCATACCGCCTACTGCAAACGATACTATTTTCGCCTGATCTTTGCCCAGATACGGATTCAAACGGGGTCTTTTCACCTCCTTGTTTTTGGCAGCAGGTCCCAATCCCAGCTCGCACATAGACCCTGTACCCCAACAGAAGATATCCAAGGGCTCAACTGCAATATACATGTGTTTGAAATCATCTTGGCTGTTGATCGACTTGTAGTGCTTGTGAATCGTTGAAACCAGATGTTTTTTGGCTCTTTTTGTAGGCGTTGAACTGGGGCTTGCCGAACGTTTACTCATCTTAATGAGATGCTATTCAAAACAAGAGCGTTTGATCTTTCTTTATCCTCAAAGGCTCTTCTTGAGTTTGACTTCTGTCTGTCCGATGAGCTTGCTCGATGATGTTTATGTATATTAGCCTAAATTTAAATGATTTATCGTCCCGTCAATAATGATGGTGATAATTAGAAATTAAGTTATAGAAACTGACATCGTCAAAATAGTTTCACCAGACTACTAACAACACGAGAAACACGTTCAATATGCCGGTTTAAGGATCTTTATTTCACCTTGCGAGAGTTTCAGCTTGATTTATAAATGTGGGTTTTTAGCCCCTTGGCTCAAATCGTATATAAAGGCTCATGGGAAAAATGGTATCTGCAAGAAACAGTAAACCTTTTTGTAGTTGTCAAAAACTTAAGAGCTAGTGTCTGTTAAAGATATGAGATTCGATTTTACTATATATATTTGCAGCTTTTGTACCCTTTTGTGGGCGTTCCAGTCGCAAGATGCCGGCGAAGTAGCTTTCCCATGGACAGCGATGTCTGATATGCAATGGGAGATAAATCCGCAGGGTTTCGAAACTAATGACAGTTTCGCTTTTGGTTCTGACATTTCGTCAAAATGGGAAAAAAGTGCAGTTGAAGCTATCACTAGAGCAGAGTTGCAGCTGTTGCATCTCTATGAAATAGATCCAAGTATCGGAATTGCAGAACAGATCTTCGTACAATGCCAGACGGTCAAGTCGTTGAGCGACGAACTCGCGCGGGGATTGCAAGGAGACGAATGGGAGCCCGTTCGCCATCATCTGGACATGATAATACAAAAGGCCCTTCGCAACCTGAAGGCCGAATTTGATGTTGATGTCATATCAACAAATACTAGGACAGCTGCCGCGAAATTTGTTCAAAATTTCAGAAAATTGACAGCAACATTGCAGGAAGTCTCGTTTCTGGTCGATAATAGGTTTGCGCCTGTCACCGCAAACTACACGCCCGATTTACAAGAGTTGGCCCATTCTCTCGACGAGTTGGATGTGGGTAGAATCATTGCAGAGGGAATAGCCCATAAAATCGAGCAAATGGTGGTGGGGGGAGATCTCCACGCTGCAATAACGGAAATCGCCAATATTTTTGGCGACTTAGGGGTGCTTTTAACGGCGTATGCCACGGGACTGGCCATTTGCACTGCAAACGTCGTGATCGTCCTATGTGGCGTGTCAATCCTTGTTTGCGGAGGTGGTACCGTGATTTTCATCTGTCGTCTCCTCCAACATTTGAACAACATTTACAAGGTCCTAGGCGGATAGTCAACCATAACTGTCGTTGATTCTGTTCGATTTTACACTTCTTTCGAGATAACATTTACTTTTACTGACGTCTGTAGATCACGTTTTCATATTTTGACGGT
This sequence comes from Lachancea sp. 'fantastica', assembly GCA_900074735.1. Taxonomy (NCBI): domain Eukaryota; kingdom Fungi; phylum Ascomycota; class Saccharomycetes; order Saccharomycetales; family Saccharomycetaceae; genus Lachancea; species Lachancea sp. 'fantastica'. The sequence continues at coordinate 310,598 of LT598475.1, forward strand.
TTTTTCTGAAAATTTTCAATAACGCACGATGAGAAGAGCTTTAAAGCTCATCTCATCTCATCGCATCTCGAGTCTCGGACTAACAACTTGTACATAAGAAGCCAAGGCCATAGAAATGGGCAGAGTAAGCAGCAGCAAGCACGCAAAACAAAGACATGACCCGCTGCTGAAAGATCTAGATTCGGTTCAGGGAAACTTGAGGAAAGCTTCGAGAAGAAGAAATGATCAAAATGACAACGATGACGACGAGCAAGCTGAAGAATACGTGGATGCCGCTGCGTCAAGAAAGATCTTGCAATTGGCTAAAGAACAACAGCAAGAAGTGGAATTAGAGCAGGAACAAAGCAAACGTGAGCAAAACGATCCCTTCGCCAGGTTTCGCATTGGCAGACCTATAAATCATGAGGACGAAGACGAAGACGAAGACGCTGTGGGTGACAACATCTCTGATTTCGAACCCTACGATGAAGATGGCGAGCAAGAAGAAGATGAAGAAGTGGTGGAAATCGACGAGGAGGATGCCGCAATGTTCGAACAATATTTCAAAAAGGCAAGCGATTACAACTCAGATTTCAAAAGCTACAACTTGGCAGATAAAATTATGGCCTCCATTCGCGAGAAGGAAATGGAACAAGAGGAGGTGGAAAGCGGGAAAAACGGTGGGTCTGCATCTGGCGGTCACAATCAGCAACCAGAAGGTGTGGCACTGCCTCCAAAGGTTGTAAAAGCTTACACAACAGTGGGATCCATTCTGAAGACTTGGACACACGGAAAATTGCCCAAACTTTTCAAAGTCATTCCCTCGCTCAATAACTGGCAAGATGTGCTGTATGTGACAAATCCTCCAGAATGGTCGCCCCAGCTTGTCTATGAGGCTACCAAACTATTCGTGTCGAACCTGACAGCAAAGGAGGCCCAAAAGTTCATCAACATAGTGCTTTTGGACCGCTTTCGTGATAACATCGAAACTAGCGAGGATCATTCTGTTAACTATCACATCTACAGAGCTCTGAAAAAATCGCTTTACAAGCCTAGCGCTTTTTTCAAGGGCTTCCTCTTTCCTCTCGTAGAAACGGGTTGTAACATACGCGAGGCAACAATTGCGGGAAGCGTGTTAGCCAAGATATCCGTGCCAGCATTACATTCCTCGGCCGCTTTGAGTTATCTTCTGAGACTGCCGTTTTCACCTGCTACCACCGTCTTCATAAAGATTCTTTTGGAAAAAAAGTATGCTTTACCTTACCAAACTGTTGATGACTGCGTCTACTATTTCATGAGATTCAGAATTCTAAGCGACAGGAGTAACGGCGAAGATAGCGAACGCGCGCTTCCTGTGGTGTGGCACAAAGCATTTCTCTCGTTCGCCGAGCGCTATAAAAATGATATCACTCAAGACCAGAGAGACTTCTTGTTGGAAACAGTTCGCCAGAGAGGCCATAGAGATATCGGCCCTGAAATCAGGCGCGAACTGCTGGCTGGACAGAGCAGAGAGTTTGAGAATAATCTCGAAAACAAAGACGACTTGATGCTGGATGTGCAGTAGGTAAGTTTCACAGGCATTTATAGACGTTTTTAGATTGGAAAAGCGCGTAAAGCGTTGAAATCGGAATTTTGTGATCAAAGAAGGGTCTATGTACCTGCTTTTGGACTTGACGCCGGCAAGTTTCACAGATGCCCCTCAAAGCGGCCCTTCAGCTGTATTTACATTACATCTTTGCTTCCTCGAAAGGGCATCTGAGTCATCGCGAGCTTTCATGCGGGAACACGACGTAGGTATTCCCACTTCCAATTCTAAAGACGACTTTCAGGAATGAACTAAACCAGCATGTCTCAAAACAGTCAATTGGACAGGCAATTAGTTCAGGCGGTTCTAATGGGGGAATGGCGGCGATTGACCCTGTTATTGGCGTGAGTTGAGATGCGTGAACGCGCCTTGAAGGAGAAATATTGTGATCCAATCCTTCAAAACTGTGAGAAGAGTTTCATCACAATTGTCGATGACGTCCCTCGTAAATGCGTTCAGAGATTGCGTGTGAATTCAGTGACGATATAATATTGATACCAAAGTCACTTCCCAACACAAATCACCATTAGCTCTAGTTGGGTTGAAGTCCCAATGAGAAAGTCAAAAAGTATTCAACCACGGAGAGCTTTTTGCTTGTCGTGCTGTAATAGAATGTCTTTCAAGTGTTGTGATTCCGAATCTTGTCATCTGTCTCGGTTGATTCTGAAAATTTCAGCACTGATATTCTCACTCTTCTTCTTCTTTCTCAAATGGAGTTTTTATGGCACCTTAGGTCACATCTTGGGGAATATCTTGATGATGAGATATGTAACGAGCAGACTGATGAACATGAATAAGAGACATGTCAAATAGAATAGAATCCCCACTTTGGAATTATGATATTTTTTCAGCTTCCCACCAAGGTCGATTAGGCTACGTGAAGTTGCCTGCAGTCCGAGTTCAGTGGCTTTCAAAACTGTTGAATCATCATCCAATGCAGCTTGGAATGCTTCAGCACCCTGTTTGAGACCAGACACAAGCTGCGACATGTCGCTGAGAAGCTCTTCCTGAATATTATTCTGTACTTGAATTTGCTTTTCCATTGAGCTGCCTGGCTCAGATGTGTCCCCGGTATGATTCTGATGTTTACCCAATAAACGATTTCGTAGTTCTGCCAGTTTCTCGTCATCCTGATCATCATTCTTCGATTCAGACGCCACATCTTCAATCTGTATCTGCGTTTCAGGGCTTGAATTGATTTCTTGATCGAAATCCACACTAAAACGATGAGGTTTTTGAGACTCCATGTGCTTAGCGTATTGTTCTTTCAAGGCTGACATTGAAGAATGATGAACCATGGAAACAGTATATTGTATATCAGCGAACTGATCCTGGAATCTTGCAAAATCCCCTTTGCTGTCAGCATCTCTCTCATGCTCTTTACCTTCGATCTTGCTGTTCACCACTGATTTCCGCAAGACGTCGAGATTTGAGCATAGTTTGGCACTCAGAACGTTTTTTAACGCAGGTTCTTCGTCTGAAGATAAAGCTGGAAGATGACAAGTTTCGAATGCATGTTTGGTGTATGATAAGGTCTCGGAAATAGCTGTCATCTGGGCTTCTTTCTTGATTTTTGTTTAGTTTGGTAAACTAGATGAGTATGGTAACCTCGATTTCAATTCATATAAGGAATCAAACAAGAAACAAAAACTCATGGAAAGCAAGGGAAATGGATTCAGGTGCCATTTTTCTCATGTCATGAATATCACCGTTCGTATTTGCTAGTCAGGATATCTTAATGGGCTTCTCAAATTGTAAAATGGCGGTGTTGCGATAAATGTTCAAGAAGTTGTTTGTTAGATTTAGATATTCCAGGATCTGTGATGACGAAGTAGCGCCAGGATTGGACCCATTCTAAGACAAAAGCTTTGAACGTGCGCTAGCTTACGTTGAACTATGCTAAGGGGAGCTTAAATGCGATGACCAGACATTCTCAGGACTATCGCACAACGGATTAAAAGGGTAAGTTCCGGGCTTCTTAGTTGATGATTAGCCTTCACCAGGAGCCCTTGGAGAATTGGAACGTATGCAATGTCAGAATACCAGATTCAATGAACGAAATCGAGCTTTCAAGAGCGAAAAAGTCCAGATCAGGCTGAAATCCAGATTCATGATACATACTGGCTGCTACTTTCCAGCGCTTTAGGAACTATTTCTGTCATATTGCGTGGTAAAGCTATATGAAGAAAGCGAGCCATGAATTTGCTTGCTTAATATGGTTATGCACTTTTCTTTTCCTGGTGGCCAGCGCATCTGGTAAAACCTCCAAAAATTGTACGACCAGTGAATGTTGGAATCGACTGTTGAGGGATTGCGGAACTTTGGCTTTCAATTGGCTTGGAAAGGTCAAAATGTCGATAGAATGGCTTTGAATACCGAAAATTACCAAGAGCACAACTTTGTTCAGCGGAATACCATCTTCCAAGACGTACAACCGGAATTTAAACAGTTTAAGCGTAAGACCAGCGATTTGTTATACAGAGGAAAATTCGGGACGTAAATTACCTAGCTTTTGGGAGGTTTAATTTGGGAGGATTCTCTCTGGAGAGCATCACTCTTAGAAAATGTCGTTTCGGATGAAGGTGAGGGTATAATTGAGTGCAATTAAGGTCTTATGGCGCTCAGTGTCTGCAAAAGAGAATGCTTGGGCCCTACAAAATTTGGATGAGCTCTGTGAGACCTTGCCTTGGTTTCATAGTTCAAATTTATTTACAGCTCATCGTGGATCATAGGGCTCAATTGTGATTCAGAGATCATGATCCAGCTGTCATTGCCAATATAGCTTCATAAAGTTTGAGAATTTTGCCAAATTGAATCAAGAGGCACACAACTCTCGAGAATTGGATTTCGGAATGCGTTTAGACCCAAACTAATCTCTTTACATACTATCTCCGAGATCTCGCAGGCGCTGGATATCATCTCTGATGGATTCGAGGCTCTTGTTGAACAATGTAATAGCATGTTTCAATTCATACCCAAAACCTAGCGCTTCTTGAATTAGTACTTGACACATACTAGCGTTAAACACCATTAATTCAAGAGAAAAGACCATTATGTGGCCGTATGGCTCTCTTCTCTAATCAGGGCTAGTTCCAAGAAAAATCAAGATCTACTGTTTTTTAGTCAAAGAGATGTACCACGTTTCCGCGAACAAGGCACTAAATTATGTATGTAAATGTCCGCCCATCTACTATCAAACTACGATCTGTGGGTTTCAGTCGTTGTTAGCGAAAAGGGCGTAAGGAATAATCCAGCTATGGGCTACTTGAGCTTATTCTTCATGCGTGGAGCATTCTGGTCAAATTGTCTTCTTGCGAAAACGAGGTTAAAGCTGAAAAAAACTCCCAGCAATAACCCAGATGATCAAAACGATGTATTGAACATGTCGAAATGTGTTAAGAGCCACTGGTTTTTTAAAAAGTGAGAGCCGAGAAGCTATGTTCAAAATTAATTATCACTTCTTTTATAGCTCATCGAGCTGAGCTGCGGGTAACCTCGATGAACTGCTACGTGAGAGCCCTAACCGTCATAATAGTGTAGAAGCCCGAGTTCGAGAGAAAATGATGGTGCCTTGTTCAATTACTTTATAATGCTACTTATGATATCTCAATCCAATGCTGATGACTTCTTTTTGCTTTTCTTGTTTTTCTTGTTGTGTTTCTTCCCATTGTCGTTGCTGTTGAGCGACTTGTGAAAGGGCGATGTTAAATGACCGCGAACACTGTTGAGTTTGAAAAATTCGTCGTCCAGGTCCTGGGCAGCATTGTGAAGAGCGGCCTGCTTACCACCATGGTTGACTGATCTAGCTTCTTGTCCGTCTGCTCCCTGTCCAATGTGTGCAGAAAAAGTTAGTTTGCTTAAGTCACGGGCCAAATCAAAACCTTCGATATTTCTGTGTTTGGCAGCATCCGCCAGCTGCTCTTGCCTGGACTCAGGAAGCTTTTCGAAAGTGTACAGCTCTTTGTTAAATTCAGCGCACTCTTCCTTGGAGTAAGGAGTGTCATCCTCTAGGTGAGGTGGAGGATTGACGTAAAGCAGCTTACTATTCACGTAATCTTTCAAAATGTATCTGCTGGCACGGGACTCATCAGCAGCACCGAAACCCTGAGTCATATAACCACGCGCTCTGGCATAGGAAACTAAAATTTCTTGGGCTGTAGGGACTCCATTTCCGCCTTCTTCTTCCGACTTTGTCTGGATGTGGATACCATAAGTGGCTTCGATGAAGTATTTGGGAATCCGTTCCGCCACAAGACTACATGGTCCAATGTAGTCTCGAAGCTGGTCAATAGGCAAAACACCGTTGCAGACAAGCTCACCTTTATTGTATGCAAAGTTGGGGAATACTAGACCAGGACAGTCGCACAGCATAACACGGTCCGACAATTTGATGGTCTGGAAATGCTTGGTTTTACCAGGTGTAGCAGACACCGAAACTTTCTTGGCACCAACCAGTGCGTTGATTGTAGACGATTTACCCACGTTAGGGTACCCAACCAGACCAATTTGTATTATTGATTCTTTTCCGGGAAGAGGTGCGACGAGGGGCTCCTTTGGCGCTTTTTCCAAAAAGAGCTGTTCCAGCTGGTCGACTTTCAAAATTTGGATTTTTTCTAAGACTTCAGCGTCAACCGCTTCGCCATCGACCTCTGTAATTTCCTCTTCTTCCTCATCTTTGGGAATGTACTCTTCGCCCAGTTCGTTTTGCTTCTCTAGGATCTCGTTTGCCCTAGCAGCAGAAAAAAACGTGAACGATATGCCTCTCGACAGGAGATACTTAGCCCATATTATTCTCTGTTTTCTGGTGAGCAGATCGGCCTTGTTGATAAGAAGCAAGTTCTGTTTCCTGTCGTCTAGCTCTTTGACAGAGAGCTCCAAGTCTCTTGATCTGAAAAGCAGTGGGTCACGAGCATCTACGATCTGCACCACCAAGTCTGATCTTTCAGTCACTCTCCATAGTTGTCTCCAGACTTCAATATTTCTTTCAAAAGGTGTCAGCAGCAAATCTTCGTTGGTTTCTTGGAGAGTGGCTAATTTTCGTCTCCAGTTCAAGAACGCTTCTTTCTCCTGTCTATCTAATTGCAAGCGAGTCATGCTCTCATTCCACGCCGGCCTTCTGGGAACAATGAGGTTTTTTGCCTGGCTTCTTTGTAGCTCATTCACTTTCTGTTTTTGACTATTTGTCAAAGAAACTTCCTGTGATCTTGAATCACTTCCAGCGTCCATTCTTATGATTTTGACATTAGAGTGTCTGTCTGCAGCGAAATCTTTATCAGCGAGTTCTGCTGTGTTCAAGAACTCGTCCAAAGCAGACTCCTGGGTGACGGAGCTCAGTTTGACCCAGTTAGCTTCATGCTTGTCGGTAGTGAAACGAAGTTCACCATCTGGCAACACTTGGACCTCGTTTTCCTTTGCACGAGCACTTTGTATAGCCCTACCAAGACCAATAGTGTTCTTGTTTTTACGTTGAATGGGCTTGGGACCCTTTGGAGGTTTCCATTTCTTAGTTGATTCTCTTGGAGGCATTGCTGGAGTATCGATTGGTGCTGTTCTGAACCTTTGGCGGCGATGGCGAAGGATGCGATGAGCTTTCTAATACTAAAATTTTCGAACTGCTGAGACCTTCGTTCTTAGTGAGTACTTTGAACTTGACTTGGTAGTAGTACACTCTCTGACTGGAGAGTGTTCCAGGACGGGACGTCCATTTCAGCAAGTATGGGAGCGTCTGTTTCTAGTTATTCGCCACTGCAAAAGGACTTCCGGAGGAAAAGCGGAAACTTCTTATTTAACGAGTAATTCCCGGCCTTCAAGACGCTTCATCCCATACCTGAACAACTTTATCGTAAAATGAACACGTAGCGATCGTACCGGTGCTCCAATCACCACCGTAGCACATAGATTCGTGGTTCTTCTTCATGTAACACTCCACACTTAGCTCGTCATCTTCTCCTACGGTGACGATTTTGGCACCGTCGTACATGCAGCACACGAGAAGCTTGTTCAAATGGTTAGATCTTGAGTTCTGTGGGGACTCGACAAAGCGCCAGACTCCACCACCCAGATTCAGGCTATTTGTCTTGGCCAAAGGTATGTTGTGGCCTGGATAAATGCTATCTCCCAACATTCTCAAATCGAGTGTTCGTATGTGGTCGTCATAAGAGCCGGTGACAATGCTGGTGGGCTTCGAGACGCGGAAAGTTGGGGTACTGGTCTTGATAGCCACAACTCCGGCTTCATGGATTCTTGAGTTCGTCCATATGTTGGCCCCGGAACGCAGGTCGTGAGCTGCAATAGTGGCGTCATCACCTCCGGTAAACAGCACGTTCTCGAACGGCGCAAGCTGACCAAATTCTGCTATCCAGCCCTCCAGGTCGTGCCGATGATCAAAAAGCCTACCTGGAACATTGGTCGTCGCCACAGTTTGGTCCTGGACCTGAATCTGCTGTTTCTCTATTTTATCGTAAGCGCTGCCAACTGCATCCGCTGAGAAAGTAGTTGAAGAGTGTTGGATGTCCAATGCCTTCGTTTCTCCACTGGTAGCAGTTACAACAACGCAGCGGGGGTCTAGGGGAGAAAAATGCAAAGAAGTGACTAGCACTGTGGGCTCAAAAACCTGCAAATTGGCCAGCGTATCTAGCCTCTGGAAAACATCATCGTCGTCCATATGAATTTTCCATAGTTGTACATTACCTGTCGAGTGTGCACTTGCTAGCAGGGTATCGTCAAACGGGGAAACTTTGAGATCTAGAATCGCTCCATAAGTATTATATTGCTGTATCAATCGCAATTCAAGGTCTCTGATCTCGATTGAGCCTGTTCTCAACCCACTTTCTTTGTCCAGATCGTACGTTCCCAATAGAATATACTTGTCGCGCACAATACGCAAAGCACAAGGAGGCTTGTTGGCATGCGCTAAAAGACTTTGAGACACTTCAATACCACACATTGGTAGTCTATACTGAGACGATACTTCACCATTATGTACTGGCAAGACCGTGAATGAATCGTTAAATATCGAATCTTTAAAGAAAGTACTCATGAGTCTTTTCACTATTTTGAAGATATAGTAGATCAACTATACAAAATGTGAAAATAAAGCTGATGAACAAGTGTGTTGTTCAAATTAAAACAGGACGAGACGGATAGCTACCGAATTGTCTCCTCATTCTTCAAGCTACCATTTGAATATATATTGAAAGTCACTGAGCTCATTTTTTTTTGGAAGTTTCAATGGATAATAAAGAGTACGTGGAAGCCCTCGTACCTTTTCAAGAAGGTGTTCCTGCTTGGGACTTGAATCTCAACAAGGAAAAGTACCTACTTAAGGATTCCAAAAAATCAGAATTCGATCTTGAAGGTACGATAAAGAGGTTCCAGCATTTGCTGAATCTAAGTGGACTATTTCGTCACTTCATTGAGCGTAAGGCCGCAAAAGACGCCAAGTTTCAGCGAGTTTTGAGCATTTTAGACAATCCAACGGGAGGTAAAGGCTCAAAAAACGGAGTTCATCACGACATAAGAAGACGGAAAACCGAGCGGGAAGAGGATGCAGAACTTCTGCGAGAAGAGGAAGATGAGGTTGATGGGGAAATCGAGTTCCGTTTTACTGAATCACCACCTTTTATCAACGGATCGCTTAGACCGTACCAGATCCAAGGTGTGAACTGGCTGGTGCAATTGCACAAAAATGGTCTAGCTGGGATCTTGGCCGACGAAATGGGTCTGGGGAAAACATTACAGACTATATCGTTCTTGGGGTACCTGAGGTACGTGGAAAAAACACCAGGCCCATTTTTGGTCATCGCTCCAAAGTCCACGCTGAACAATTGGCTCAGGGAAATCAACAGGTGGACCCCTGAAGTTAGAGCATTTATTCTACAGGGTGATAAAGAAGAGAGAGCAAAATTAGTTTCCGGAAAGCTTTTGGCTTGCGACTTCGAAATCGTCGTAGCATCCTACGAGATCATCATCAAAGAAAAGAGCTCGTTCAAGAAAATTGACTGGCAGTACATTGTGATTGATGAAGCGCACAGAATCAAAAATGAGGAGTCTTTACTGTCGCAAGTCCTCAGAGAATTTTCCTCTCGCAACAGACTGCTAATCACTGGTACTCCATTGCAGAATAATTTACATGAGCTCTGGGCCCTATTAAATTTCTTGCTCCCAGACGTATTCTCTGATTCTCAAGCTTTTGATGATTGGTTCTCCGCCGAATCGACGGAAGAAGACAAAGAAAAAGTGGTTAGACAGTTGCACACTGTTCTTCAACCATTTTTGCTGCGTAGACTGAAAAACGAAGTGGAAACATCTCTTCTACCCAAAAAAGAGCTAAATCTTTACATTGGTATGTCCACGATGCAGAAAAAATGGTACAAGCAGATTTTAGAAAAAGATATTGACGCTGTGAATGGATCTAATGGAGTGAAAGAGTCCAAGACCAGACTACTGAACATCATGATGCAACTAAGAAAATGCTGTAATCACCCATATCTTTTTGACGGTGCCGAACCAGGCCCTCCATATACTACAGACGAGCATTTGATATACAATTCTGCCAAAGTGAAAGTTCTGGATAAGCTCTTGAAGAAATATAAAGAGGAAGGTTCTCGAGTGTTGATTTTCAGCCAAATGTCGAGGGTTCTGGACATTATGGAGGATTATTGCTTCTTCAGAGAATATCAGTACTGCAGAATCGACGGTTCTACAGCACATGAGGATAGAATTGAAGCGATTGACGAGTACAATGCACCCGATTCCAAAAAGTTTGTGTTTTTACTGACGACCCGTGCTGGTGGCTTGGGTATCAACTTGACGACTGCGGATGTTGTTGTTTTATTTGATTCTGACTGGAATCCTCAGGCCGATTTACAAGCTATGGATAGGGCGCATCGAATTGGGCAGAAAAAGCAGGTCAAAGTCTTTAGATTAGTGACCGATAACTCGGTTGAGGAGAAGATTTTGGAAAGAGCCACTCAAAAGTTAAGATTAGACCAGCTGGTCATTCAACAGGGTAGAGGTGCTGCAAACAATAAGGAAGTGAAGAAAAACGATACAAAGGATGCTCTATTGACTATGATTCAACATGGAGCCGCTGATGTGTTCAACTCCAACAGCGAAGCTTCCAGCAGCAAGGGAACACCACAGCCAAATTCTGCTGGCGATGTTGACGGAGATTTGGATTTAGACGCTCTTCTTTCCAAATCGGAAGATAAAACGCAGTCTTTGAATCAAAAGTACGAGGCGCTCGGACTAGATGATTTGCAAAAATTCAACCAGGACTCGGCTTACGAATGGAATGGCAAAGACTTCAAGAAAACCACGCACAAGGAAATTATAAGTCCAAGTCTTATGAACCCCACAAAGCGTGAGCGGAAGGAAAACTATAACATCGATGGTTATTACAAGGACAAGTTGAATCCCGGCAGGTCCACCACTCCGGCTCAACCGCGGATGCCAAGGCCGCAGCCGTTCAACAGTCATCAGCTTCTGTCGCCGCAACTAAAAGTTCTTTATGAGAAAGAAAGAATGTGGAACACCAAGAAAAACAACTATGTGCCAACGATGGATGATGTGAAGAATACTTATGGGGACATTGCGGACGAAGAGGAGCGACAGAAGAAGTTGAACTTACTGTTACTGTCAGTGAGCAACGCCCAACCGCTGAGCGAAGAGGAAGTGAAACAGAAGGCCGAACTGGAGGCAGAAGGATTTACGAACTGGAACAAGAACGATTTCCGTAAATTCATAGCATCTTGTGGCAAATACGGCAGAAACTCGATCAAGGCGATTGCGTTGGATTTTGCACCACATAAGACCGAGCAAGAGGTGCGGGACTACGCCAAGGCGTTTTGGGCCAACATACAGCGTGTGGAGGACTATGAGCGGTATATCAAAAACATCGAGGCGGAAGAGGAAAGGATCAGACGCACGAAGCTGCAGCAGGAATCGCTGCGCCGCAAGATTGCGCAGTGCACCAACCCATTGTTCGATCTGAAACTCAAACATCCACCTTCCAACAACAACAAGCGTGTTTTCTCGGAAGAAGAAGACAGGTTCTTGTTGTTGATGCTATTCAAGTACGGCATCGACCGCGAAAACGTGTACGAGCTGATCCGGGACGAGATTCGTGATTGTCCGCTGTTTGAGCTGGATTTTTTCTTTCAGAGTCGTACGCCTATTGAGCTGAATAGACGAGCGATAACGCTGTTGCAGTGTTTGGAGAAGGAGTTCAATGCCGGGGTGGTGTTGGACGATGCGATGAAGCACCGTTTAGCAGAGGAGGACCAAATTGCAGAAAAAATGGCAGAGGCGGAAAACGCTGTTGACCAGACCAATGGAAATGGAAATGGAACCCACAATGCCGAACACGATGCAGACGTGAATGGCTATGGCAAACGCGAGTCATCTGCAGAAGCTGATGCTGAAGCTGGAGCCAACATCGAAGGCCACGAAAATTCCTCAGCCAAAAGGGCCCAACTGGACGACGTACGAGCCTAGAGCATAAAATTCATGTCATTTTCCCACAACGTCTGTTCTGGCCGATCCGGTCTCTTCAACTTAAACAAAAGTTTTTAGTCAGTCCATCAGCCACTAACTAGTTGGCTACCTGGTCGGTCAGTTCGTTGTGTAGTTAGTTACTTGCCTGGTTAAAATTACATCCCTATATTATTATTACACGGTTGCAGTAGTGCTGTTGTTTTCCCTATCTGTTTAGCAGTTTTTCCACCGTGTGGTCAAGGTTGGCTGGTTTGGTCAACGACGAGTAACGGTCGTGAACGTTGCCGTGTTTGTCGATGAGAAACTTCTCAAAGTTCCATTTGATGCCCTTGAAGCCCAACATGCCTGGTTTCTCCTGTTTGAGATACTCCCACACAGGGTCTGCGTCTGAGCCATTGACGTTGACCTTTTTCATGATTGGGAAAGTTACGCCGTAGTTGACTTGGCAGAACTGGCCGATTTCCTCGTCTGTGCCCGGTTCTTGTTTGCCAAACTGGTTGCAGGGGAATCCGATGATTTCGAAGCCCTTGTCGTGGTAGCGTTTGTAGAGTTCTTGGAGGTCCTGGTATTGCGGCGTGAAGCCGCATTTGGACGCTACGTTGACGATCAGCACCACTTTGCCTTCCAGTTTCTTGAAAGGGAACGGTTGGCCCTTCTTGTCCAGAGGAGCCAGTTCGTAGAACTTGGAGTTCGAGTGTTGGTGGTGACTGGTGGAGTGGTGTTCTGACGACGTGCTGGAAAAACGTTCTGTTGGGTTTGTCATATTGAATGTGAGTGCGTTGGTGTTGTTTTTGTTGTTGTTGTTGTTGTTGTTGTTGAAGTGGTGAACAGAGAAGACAAAAGTGTGTGTGGAACCAAAGTTTTTTGTCTTTTGAAAGGGGAAGAGCGAGCTAAATGAGATTGATAAGACGAACGGGTTCCAAAACGAGTTGAGGGCTAAAACAAAATAAAGGCTGGAAACAGGTTCTTTAAATATAAGTTTTTCTTGAGCCAGTCAAGTTCCCAGTTTAAAGAATGTTCTTGAAGAGTTGCTGTAAGATATGGTTAAAGAACGTTGAGATCTAAGAGGAAAACACAGGCTTTATATAATAAGAAAAACAGACACAAGAAAGAGAAGCAGTAAATACAACAAACACAGTAGACACAGCAGATGCGGCAGATACGGCTGATACAAAAACTTAAACAAGAGCAACAGACGTTGCTTCCACACTGCATAGACACCACACATCACTGAGGAATAACCAACCGGTTTGCAATTTTAGTAGAAGGAGGCAAAACGCAACTGTATAACGGTCTCGCAGTGCGATACCTGATTCGTGCCCGTTCAAGAAATCTTGGCCAGCCCGTAAACATGGCCCGGACAACAATCAACACAATGTGGCGTAGTGTAAGAGAGTATGTAAGAACACCGGCACGTGAAACACTGCGGTCAGTAGCAACTATGTATATTGCTCACAGGACGACATCGAAATACTAGTCATAATAAGCGGAATCGGGACAAAGCTTGAAGAATGGTAATTGTGTCTGGTAAAAGGGCGCAGCCTGTTGCGGGATATGGAGAGAGCTCCCAAAAATACGCGGTGAGGGAGCTGGAAAGAGTTTTGGAGCTTGTGGGTTAAAATGGGTAGTGGTTTTGTACGGTTGGGTCTCAGGCGGGTTGTGGTTATGTACGGACAAGATACAAAATGGTTGTGGTTTTGTACGGTCGGGTCGCAGGCGGGTTGTGGTTATGTACGGATAAGATACAACATGGTTGTGGTTTTGTACGGCTGAGTTTTAAGTGGGCTGTGCCTTGTTACGGACAAGGTGCAAACGGGCTACGACATTGTACGGACAAAATTTAAGCGGGTCCCAAATGGGGCTTGATTTGGGCTCCCAATATGGACAGACAAACACACACACACACCCACACACACACACTTGCACGTGATCTCTCGTGAAATACGGTAGTTGCCGTAAGACTTGTAGTAGGATTCTTTCTCAAAATTGAGAGCCTTTAAGCAAAAAGATATTTGAATTCTAGAAACGTCTTCTTTATTGAAACTCTGGACCACATGGACCCGCTACATGGGGTACCACCCCGGTGCTGGCCAAATGAAACTGGCCTGCTTGAATTTCATAGTCTCCATGGCTGTCGCTATGTCACGTGCCCTAAATCTCTCTGTCACGAATTTGACGCTACATCCAAGCCATTGAATCTGCCCGCTTTCATTCATCATGTCCCTGACTATATGTCTCCTCGGATCTCGTTCTTCGAAACCGTATTTCTTTGCAACATCCCACCTTTCATATTGCCACCTCCTCTACATAACACATACGTAACACATTTACCAAAACTCGCAGTCTCTAAATTCGTCAGTTGTTTTACACTAACTGGCTCCTGGTTTGAAACTGTGATCGTGCCAATCCCGCACAAGGCGTTCGTCAACTGTTGTCTGCAACATTCACCTCCGGTCAGACTTTCGTGTTGCTCGCTCCTCAGCACATTACATCACATCGGTCGCGGGCCTTTCAAATTTAGTTCTGACGCTGTCACCAAAAGTCTGAATACTACGCTGCAAGACTGAGAATCCAAGAACTATTATTTACAACAGTATATATATGGACCTGGAACTTGGACAACAATTGTAGGCTCATATATATATATTGCCATTTCGTGACGCCTTTCATGAAGAACGCGATGCAGTCTCTGTACTGAATTCAGAGCGCGACAGTAATGCTAGCCTAACAACACTCTTCAATCGGCCGTATCTGTGCTCATCATAACATTGAGTTCTTTTCCCCCAACCTTGTTATCACAGCGTAAATTATCATTTCCACTCTTGTATGTTCTTGACCGCAAGACCTTGTTGATCCCTCTGCTTAAACAAATACTTGAGTAGCAGCTGTTTGGTCGAGTTCAAACAACTGTCGCTTGGCGACATCAACCGAGATGCGTCACATAAACTTTCCACTTGAACAGTTCAGCAGGTTTGCACCTTCAACTGAAGTTCTTTCTCGATTCCATCCATCCAACGCCTCGACCGGCTTTGTTTCTTGGCTTACACACAGATTTCTGGCAGCTCTTTTCATGACCGCTGATGAGCGCTGATGACAGAAACACACTTAAATTCATTCGAGTACGATGATTTCCACAAACGAACTTTCCCATCGTCTCCCGCAGAGCTGAGGATGGTGCCAGTTAGATTCCAAGATACAGACCACACCTCGCCCTTGTGGTCAGCACTTTCACTGACCAACTCAACATTCAGTCCGGAATCCTTGCCGTTGTTTTCAGAAGAATCGCTATCTTGATCAACGCTCATGGAATCTTCATCGCGTTTGCCTCCATCTGCGCCCTTCAATGTTTCCGTGACTTTAAAAATTCGAACTTTCCCGTCTTTACAACCAGTGGCGATCAACTGGTACCATCTGCCAATTGAGGAGGCCCAACTGACGGATCTGATCAGGCCTTCATGACCTTCAAGCTTAGCAGCCACGTACATTTTGTCATTTTTGTCTTTTTGGTAGATCAAGGCCTGGTCTAAAGCACATACAAGTAGAGTTTCGCGCAGAAATCTGGACGGGCACCATGTCAGGCAAAAATCAGACTGTAGATGAGAAGCGGGTGGAGATCCAAGTACGGGAATTTCAGACGTTAGACTCCAGGACCTCAAATCCGATGGTTCTAGCGCTTCATATATTCTTAGAGTTCCGTCGTTGCCTAAAGCTCCTAGCTTCAAACCCAAATGGCCCGGGGCAAATTTCACGCTGAAAAGTGGGCCTGTAGCATCATTCAACGTGCAAAGCTTGGTCCATCTGCGTCCTGAACACTCTGGAGCATCTGGTTCTTCTTCCCATAATCTAATCAGCTTGTCGTATGAAACTGAGGCAATAATTCTTCCATATTCTGGGCTTGCCCAATCCAGACTTACCACTGAGCTATCGTGAGCTTTCCAAGAATCGCTCAGCTGCCATTCGTTCGTTTCTCTATCCAACCTGAAAACTTTGATGTGCTGGTCCGATGAACATGTAGCAACGTGTCTGCCATAAAAATCGTACGCCAAATCGTGGACCAAGTCCTCATGGCCTGTAACAAAAGGCTTCATTCTTGAGTAATTGATATTGCAACGTTTGAATTGAGCTATCTATAAGTCTTCAGCTCAATCTTTGGTAGTCTTTAGTTGTTCTTCGATTGTTAAATCTCGAAATATCTTGAAGATCATATTTAATATTCGATTTCAATGCCTAGATGATACCAAGTGTTAACAACTTCTTGAGTAAAACAAGGATTTGAACACGATATAAAGGCCCAGAATGCGACAATATCTGCTGATATTGATCGCCATAACTCTTCTGTACTTTTCGAGACATTACTCGCCACTCCTGGCTGCAATTGCGTTCGCAATCATAGGATACCAGGCCACAGACGTTTTGATCCCATGTGTATCGCCTTCTTTTATCCAAAAGGGACTATTTGGCAAAGATCTAAGCAAGCCGGGAAAACCGGTTATTCCTGAGTCCATTGGTGCAGTTTCAGCAATGGTTTACTTGTTCATCATGTTTTTCTACATCCCATTCCTATTTTACAAGTACCTGGTGGTTACTACGTCCGGTGGGGGACACAGGGACGTTTCCGTGTTGGAATCAATCGGGCAAGAAGAGTATCTTTTCCCACACGGCAAAATGTCTGAGTACCTGAGCGCTGTTCTGTGTTTGCAGAGTACAGTGCTCTTGGGAATGGCAGATGACCTCTTCGACCTAAGATGGAGACACAAGTTTTTCTTGCCCGCTGTGGCAGCAATCCCGCTTCTCGTGGTATACTATGTGGACTTCAGTGTAACTTACGTTTTGATTCCAGACGCGGTCAAAAGCTGGTTCCGAACTTCAAAAACTGTATTGAACCTAGGTGCTTTTTACTACGTGTACATGGCGTCCATGGCCATTTTCTGTCCGAATTCTATCAACATTCTCGCCGGTGTCAATGGTTTGGAAGTGGGGCAAAGTATAGTGCTGGGTGTTATATCTTTGATCAACGACGCACTATACTTGGCGCTAGGGAATGAAGCGTCCAAGGAAGCCCACCGGTTTTCGGCAATCCTGATCATTCCCTTTCTAGGAGTGGCTTTGGCACTGTGGAAATGGAACAAATGGCCAGCCAAGGTTTTTGTTGGTGACACATTCTGTTATTTCGCAGGAATGATTTTCTCAGTGGTTGGAATTCTTGGTCATTTCTCTAAGACTACCCTGTTACTATTCATTCCTCAAACTTTCAATTTCGCCTATTCTTGTCCACAGCTTTTCGGCCTGGTACCTTGTCCCAGACATCGAATGCCAAGGTTCGAGGAAAAGGATGGCTTGCTGTATCCGTCAAGGGCCGAATTCTCTGAAAAACCACCAAAGAAAATTATGCTACCGATTCTTCGAATTCTACACAAGTTAAAGTTGATAGACCTCCATTTTGAACCGAAGACCAAGGAAATCAAGAGCTGCACAAATATGACGCTAATAAACCTAGTGCTTGTTTGGTGGGGACCCATGCGCGAAGATAAATTGTGCAATAGGATTTTGACCATTCAATTGCTGATTGGACTTACGGCCATAGCAGCAAGGCACTGCTTGGGATCTCTGATTTTTGGACACGACAACATTCAGTTTGTTTAGCCCTCAAATCCTCGGCTACTTTTTATACGCTGTGTAATGCAATTAGATTGTGAATAGATAAGTAAAGTGAAAAATCTCGAAGGATGGAGAATATCTCAATTGCTCAGATTAGAGTAAAAAGCTTCGCGCTTTTGGACTAGATTACGGGCCCAGCCTTGTACTTCCTCGGTCTTGATGCTCTTGATGGCATCCCAGAACTGATTCAAGTCTCGCTTTCCGCCTGCTCTCTTTTCGTATTCGAAACATTGGACTAGCATTTCGAACTTGTCAATGTCCTTGACGTATCTGGCTTCCAAAGAGCCTATATTTTCATACGCGAGCCAATCGTCCAAAATCTCTTGCGCGGCAACTGGATTGTACGGTTTGACTAGTTCTTCGCACAGATAATTGATCGTAGCCAATTCCCGTAAGTGCTTTTCTTCCTTTCCCACAGGATCAAAAGGCGTGATGTCACCCACCAGAGATTCGGCAATATCGTGCACCATAGCGATACGCACGCATTTATCTCTGTTGACAGCAGGGTCCGTAATGAGCATACTTGTAATACCCATACGATACATATGGTCAGCAATGCTCTCGCACTCTTTGATGTTGTGGTCCAACCAACCTGTACGTTTTTGAACCTTGAGTAATTCTACCACATGCATAAAAGCCAAAACATGGTTTTGATCAGAGCTGGAAAGAAGATCTTTGACCTCTTGCGGTACGTGATCCTCGGGTTTCCACACAGAAGTTGTAGTCATTGTGAATGATCTATTGTAACGCAACCCCGGAGCGTAAAACAGTGTGTTGAAGTAGCGAGAACTGCTATTCTTGATGACTTTCTCAAAGTTCAAGATTTTATATGTAAAGTTAGTGAAATAAACAATCAATTTATTCGACTGAATACTTGGAAATCGGTCAAGCTCATCGCGATAATTCCGAACTGTAATCAACCGTCTGTTCCAGCCGCTCAATAGCAGAGACATCGATTTCCAGTTATGATTTTAAACACTACACTTTCTAATGTACAGGAGAATGAGTTTTTATGAAAACGGCTCAAAAGACATCTATTACTTTACACATTTTTGAATTTAAAAAAGAGCGCAGTAAAAGATTATTATGCTTAGGCGATCAATTCGATAACACCACCGGCAGCTCTGATCTTCTCTTCGGCCAACTTGGAGACGAATCTGGCCTTGACAATGACAGGAACGTCAGGGATTCTACCCTTACCCAAGACCTTACCGTAGCCAGCAGCTAGGGTGTCGATGACTGGGGCAGCAGACTTGGAGCCGGACTTCAAGTACTCGTCTCTCTTGTCCTCTGGGACCAAAGTCCACAACTTGTCCAAGTTCAAGACTGGCTTCCAGAAGTGAGCGTTTTGTCTGTGGAAGTATCTCATACCAACCTTACCGAAGTAACCAGGGTGGTACTTGTCCAAGTTGGTTCTGTGGTGGTGCTGACCACCGGCCATACCTCTACCACCGGGGTGCTTTCTGTGCTTTCCGACACGACCGTTACCGGCTATAACAGTGCGTTAGTAAAAAAGTTTGAGTTGATTATATGGACGAAAATGAGCCATAGGCGTTAATTTTGTGAGTCCCTTGGGCGCGAGAAGCGCAACAGCTGGATCGAGGTTACTGGAAGGGCTAGTTTCTCCGCATGAAAAAGAGAGACCCCACTTCCTGGAAGAGAAGCTAGGTAAAAAGGACTCCAAAGGAAGTAAGATTAATCTTATTCCACAAGTCCTACAACTTCAATAAAAACAGAAAAGCAACCGCGAGAAAAGTTCAAAAATGTACAGTTAAGCACACCGGTGTGCAATTTCTCGACGCTTGCACTGTTCCCCTCTTATGTCCACGTTGCGTCTGTTCTTCCTCGTCCCAGAAAAATCAACGTCTTGGTTCTTTCGTTCCCTCTTCCATGGAACTACATACCTGAGACGTGACCTCTGTGCTTTCTGGTCTTGGTGAATCTAGTTGGCATCTTTGTTGTCTAAAGTCGTAAGTCAAAAATGAAACTAAAACGTGTGTCAAGCATAACAAGATTCAAAGCGACCATCTAATAGTTTTGAACTTGGAAAATATCGATGAAGCAGTGGATTCGAGTGCGTGGGTGAAATATTTCAATTTTTTGCGTGGGTGTCAAAATCCGAATTGTTTTTTGTAATTTTTGATTTTTGAAAAATATTTTGAAAAAAAGCAGTCACAAGCAAAAGTAGAAAATGTTCGGACGTACGAAGTAGTATAGAAACAGAACTTTTTGTGGAAGTTGAAGAAGCTCCAGGAACGAAAATTATAGCTATGGATTCGAAAGAGTGTCAGCGCTAAAAAGATTGTAATGTGACAGTAAGAATAGAGTGTGCGTTATTTTGTCACTCTGTACGGCTGTGACGTGTGTTTTGTACTGTAATACAGCCCTACATTGAAAAGGTTGTGACTGCACGCGTGATGAGATTGACTTAGAGACTGCTTTTCGTTCAAAGAACTGGTCTCGTCGCGTAAACAAAAATTTGATCGGGTCCTGGAGTATAGGCTATTTTGCTTGAAATAAGAGGAATTGATGGTGGGAAAATTGCAGTCTTCGCAGCAGGCCTTATATGAAAGCTTTCAGGAGTAAATTGGAGAGTCTTGGTCTTAGCTAGGATACGTAGTGCAACTATTTGATCTTAACAGCTGTGTATATCACGTGACTATGTCGGACTTCAAATTCAAGTTGGAGATTCTTTTTAAGCATCTTATTATGGAATTTGCTTATAGGAATCTGATCTGCCGATAGTTCTTCACCCATTCTTCCTGATTACTTTTTGGCCACTGGGATATTTCACATCGTGAAAAGAAAACGTCATTTTTTAATATGTTAATATACGTCAAAAACTTTAATTACCACCACTGGTTCAATCAAAGACGCCTTGCCTTGGAATTTACTCTTGACATCTTAACCTTAGCCCAAATCTAGAATCCTCCCACCATGAAATATTGGTCTCTACACAACACATGAACTAGCTCTAAATGCCTACTTTTGGACTTCAATCCGGATATTTTATACCCTCAATCTCGACTTCTTATCCGTTTGTACGGCTGTGTCGCAGCTGAAAAGAACACATTAAGAAGCGCTCTGAAGACGAGAAACCCGCAAAATATAGCTCTCATTATGAATCTATCACCACCATACTTGCTTCCGCACGCTTTTCGTTCTGATCCCTACCATCACCCTCGCTTTTACCGTCGCGCCTGCAATTTCAGTTAAAGTGTCAGATAGCACACACTCAATAAACTCAGGTCTCCCTTATAGATCTAGCATCGCCAGGGTGAAAAAGACCGGATCTAAAGCTGGACATCTTGCATTTGTTTGGCTCTCTCGTAATGGAATCACAAGCCCTCATGCCCAAAAGACATAAGGTGACACCATCTCTGGCATTCACAACACTAGTGGCTTGTTTTGGATCTATTCAATATGGCTATCATATGGCTGAATTGAATGCACCAGCACAGGTGCTTTCGTGTTCTAAATACGACAATCCATGGCCTGATATACCGTACAGCCATACGTGGCTTGGATCTCATGGTTTCAACGAGTGCATTGAGCTTTCTGAACAACAAGTGGGTCTTGCAACTGCTATCTTTTCAGTTGGCGGACTTGTAGGCTCTCTATATGCAGGTAAATTGGCAGATCGATACGGTCGTAAACGTTACAGTTTTGCAAATTGCTTTGTTGGTATAGTCGGGTCTCTGACGCTATTCGTTGCCAATACGTATGCACAATTGATTGGGGGTCGTTTTATCGCAGGCATATGTTGCGGTAGCTCCGTAGTGGTTACATCCCTTTTCATCAATGAAATCTCTCCCAAAGAGCTGCGTGGCTCTATGGGGTCTATGAACCAGGTATGCATCAATTTTGGAATCCTGCTGACCCAACTGCTTGCGCTTTATTTGGCAGATTCGTTCCGCTGGAGATGGCTGATGTTCGCCGGAGCACTGCTTGCGCTAACAAACTTATTACTGCTTCTAAAAGTGGACGAATCCCCGGTCTGGTTGGCATCTCAGGGTGACGTGGATGGGGCAGAAAGCGTTTTACACAGCTTGCGTGGTGGAGACCTACATCACACCCGCGACGAGGTCGAAGAATGGCTCACAGCTCGTGGTAGTTCTAGAGGCGGTGCGGGTGGAAGTTACAGCTCAAACCCGAGAAATGTCAGCCCCTCACCAAGAGCCGCTTCACAACAGTCGTCGCTTCGATCATCGCAAGACACACACGACGGGTTATCGATAACGCAGTATCTCACCGATCCTCGCTACACCAAATCGCGGTGGGCTATCACCGCGATCTTGGTGAGCCAGCAGTTTTGTGGGATCAATTCCATAATATTCTATGGTGTGAAGGTGATCAGTGGGCAATTACCGCAGTATGCGCTCGCGGTGAATTTTGCGATATCCATCGTTAACCTGGTGGCCACGTTTGGTGCTTCTTTACTCGTGGATCATTGGGGACGCAAGCCGTTGTTGATTTTCTCGGCAGGTGCAATGTCGGCTGCCACGGCGTTTGTTTCTGCTGGAATACTCACTGACAGCGCTGGCGTTCTGGTGACATCCACGATTATCTACGTGTGTGTTTTCGCACTTGGAGTGGGTCCCATCCCGTTTCTGGTTATTTCCGAGCTCTCACCGCCGGAAGCAAGAGGCATTGCCCAAAGCTACGGAACCACTTGCAACTGGCTTGCCACGTTTGTTGTTGGGTACGGATTCCCGTTTCTTCACCAATGGCTGGGTGGTTACGTCTTCCTAATTTTCACCGTTTATGCTGCTGGATTCACAGCCTACGTGAAGTTCAAGATTCCAGAAACCAAGGGAATGCATGAAGCAGAGCTTCGGTGGAGACAATAGAATCCTGCTATTTATGTGTCAATCCTCCGCCGAATCTGGATCACCAAGTCTTGAAACTGACGCTGTGGTGCCAGATCACTTCCTCCTGCCAAGTCGTTTCTAAAAGCTCGGACATATTATTCCCGTTGAATATATTGTCTAGCCTTGAAATTGCATACTACACCAAAGGAACTAAACGCATCAAACTCACAAGGCGTTAACTTCATGTCTCAACCATACGAAAATGCTGATATCACGCGAGAAGTCAGCTAGCCTAGACTCACCAAATAAAATATGATCGATATATAATAAGAGCTACCAACCGGATTCCATTGTGGTCACAATTGAGTTCTTTGTAGGCGAGGTTGCGGAAACTTTGATACCAGAGACTGTGTGGTGATCAGCTAAGTAGAAGATACAAAATGAAGAAAGGAGTGCTTGGCGAAAAAGCCAATTCACGAACTTTCACTGGATGCTGGGCATGTCGATTCAAAAAACGACGTTGTGACGAACGGAAGCCACATTGCTCACTATGTCTACTCCACGGCGATAAATGCTGTTATGACGTTAGACTGGTTTGGCAAAATGAGAACATCTTCTCAGTGAACGAAGCAAAAGAGCTCATCACTTGGAAAAAACTCAAGAAACTATGCAGAACAAGCAACAAAAGTAGAATGTCCAAACAGGAATTTTGTCGAAGGACACATTTCCGCGAACTTTCACCGCCAAATTCGGACGACGAAGGTACCGGCAGGGACGATGATAAGATCTACGACTCTGAATTACAGAACTGGGACAACAACAACAACAACAACAATAATAATATTAATAATGATAATAGTGACAGTGGAGAAGACGAGAAGACCACTTCCTTCACTATCAGTGTACGAAGGCTTAAATTGTATGAAAATGCACTCGATTGTGTTCACGGCAAGAAAACCAAAGATTACAGCCAAAAATTCGTCAATCAGCAGCTCTCAGAACTTCTGACCGCGTTGGAAGAGCAAAGTCGGAATGGTGAATACAGTGGTAGCGGTCCCTTCCACGTTTTTAAACAAGAGTCTCCAGAGCAGTCAAGATCGCTCAAACAAGCATCTACATCTTTTCATTCTTCCAGTTCAAAATCCGACAATGCAAGCAGTGTTTCGGCAACTTTGCCCGATACTCCAATATCACAGGCCTCGTCTTCTGCTCGTTCGTCAACGACTGACGGGACCACTAAATTTTTAGCATGCCAGTGGCCTCTTCTATTACAGTCAAACCAGTCGAATTTTTGTTTGCAACAGCCCGCATACGTGGATTGGCTGACAGCCCGTGTTGAAAATGTCATCAATTTAGCAGATCCAGAATTCCTAGAAGAAGTGATGCAGCAGAGGTTACAGCCTTCGAAATGGCTTCCTTTGATACCACAGTTTTCGATGGAAATCCAAACATTGTATTTGGTACTAATAATTCTTGCAGATGACTCAAACCAGTACGTGGATTACCTGTCGCGCTGGATACAGTCGCAAACCAAAGTTTCCTACCTTTCCTTCCCGCTGGTGGCCTATACATTGAGCCACAACACCAACATCACTTTTCTCATCCATTGTCATGAACTCCTGTCCGAGGCTGGCCTACAGGACCTTTTCCAGTATGATCTAACGGCGATGCTAAAAATCAACACAGTCCGTCTAATTCTGCAACACTGGAGCAATGTGATGATGGACCAAATCTGTGAATGTACAGACACAACTCACGCAGAAATGCAGCTGAAATTCTGGGAATTGCAGTTGCAGTGCAATGAGGAGTTTTATAGAGACATATGTTTGGTCTAAAGTAGATGACTTCAATATAAGATTTGATAGAGCGACTCTTTTGTTGCCAAAAAAATATTAAAGAACGATGCATATAAACATTAGATTATCAACGGACGTTGGCGCCTGTGATGGATGCGACCTTGAACGAATCGCCACGAGCATTGGTCAACTTCTTAGGCTTGTCGTTGTCTTCTTCGTCCTTGAAAAAGACTTCTAGATCAGAATTGGTAGAGAAACTAGGTTGTAACTGTTCCCAAATCTTTTTCTTAGGGTTGAGCTGCTTGGCAGGTTCCTCATCACCAAAGCCTTCGAAAAAGACCTTTTCACCTGGCTTGCTGCCCTCTGGTGGTTGAACAAATTCAACGTTGTTTTCATCAGAACCACACAACACCATGGCTGTGGATTTGATACCTCTCATGTTCACGGGTTTCAAGTTGCACACAGCAACCACGTAGCGTTCCTGCATTGCTTCAAGTGGGAAGTACTTGACCAAGCCGGAGCACACCGTTCTGGGACCTTCTTCATCGCCAACGTCAATGGTGGAGGCATACAAGGAGTCGGCATCTGGATGCTTGATACACTTTTGGATGAAACCAATACGGAAGTCAATAGCAGAAGGTCTGGGCTTTTGAGGCTGCTGTTCCTGCTGCTGGGCCTGCTGAGACTGCTGGGCCTTCTTGGCAGCTTTCTTGGCCTTAGCTTCTTCTCTGAGTTTTTTCAAAGTTTCCTCGTCGGGCTTACCCTTTGGCCCCTGTTTCGATGCTTCGCCCTTGGCCTCAGACTTGGATGCTGGCTTGGAATCATTGCCGGCTGGTTTCTTGGCGTCTTCCTTTTTCTTCTTTTCAATCACTTCCCTTGGCAACTCGAGATCAAAGTTTAGGGAAAGCTTTTGGTCTTCAGGAACGTCCAACAGATCTTGTAAGTACGCACTCCATCTGATAATGTGTCTGTATTGAGCATAATGACCTTTAACATCTTTAGACGATGCCAAAAGGTCCTTGATGATCGGGAAAACTGATTCAAAGACAGTAGCGTCGGTTTCAGTAGGGACCAAAGTTCCCAAAACAAAAGAGTGGTCTCTTAGACGCAAGTTGAGTTCTTCAATGTGACTTTGGATTTGTCCAGATTTCACCACAGTTTCCCACTGTGTAGCCAACGCAAGTTGCTCGTTGTTGAGCTCGCTGGAAAGCGAGAGAGATCTAAATTTCTCAATGAAAGTGGACATAATTCAATGTTGAATTCTGGCGAAGGAATTGACCAGTCTTGACAGTGAACAACGTATGCTTTAACAGGGGTTTTTGATAGAAATGATGAGCACTACTACTACATCAGTCATTTGGTCCAAAATTTTCCGAGTCATTGGCTGTGATCACCTTTGACGAGAAAGACGACACGATATTGTTATGATGTCTTGTAGGAAATCTGAGAATTTAAGGCAGACTTGAGTTATGTGTTATCGTTGATAAGTGCGTGTGTGGTATCGACGAACTAGAATTAAAGAAGAAATTTATCCAAGGTGTCAATCTTTCTCACGCCTGTTGATCTAATTTCAAAAGCGTTTTGCTTGTTCTGAGGTTTTTGGTAAAATTCTCGAAAATTTCAGTGTTTATGGCGATGATCTCTTGAGTTGATCTTAGTATTCTAAAAATAGAGAGCTATTGTAATCAAACAAATGCTTACCAACTAGGGTGCGCATTTTTGACTTGAATATTTTACTTCCCAGTGGAGCGACAGATTAGTACAAAGTGATTTGAACAGAAAACACTTACATCAGGCTTACCGGCGGAAACGATCAGTGAACTTTCGAAAATGATGCACTCTCGAGTCTATGTTTGTGAGTGGCTTCCGGAGAGGCGAAAAATTAATGTACATTAGCGCTACCTCGGTTTTTTTTTAACCTTATTGGTGCTTCTTCACCGCGGAACTAAATTTCACGACGATGAACGTTCAGTAGCCCAAAGCTCACGTCCTCTCACAATTCAAAGCTCAAGAGGTTTAAACTTCATTTGCGATGCACGTTCTCGTCCTTGGCTCATCACTAACATCCAGGATCACGTGACTTTTGATCTTTCACAAGGTCTGCAAGCTAGCACCACATTCAAAGTGTTCGAAATTGATACCGTAAGAGCTCGAGGTATTCACATCTCAAGCTCGGCTGCTACCCATGAGCTACTGCCCAAAGTTCTTTCGCTTTGGCGTGTAGTGGGTACCATTTTATATACACTAATTACAACGGCTTTATTTATACTGAAAAATCAAGCGATGAGCTAACGCTTCAATGATCCTACATGTTGACAAAAAATGGCTCCGCGAAGAACTAAGACCAGCGTAGCATGCATCAATTGCTCAAAGTCTCATGTAATCTGTGAAGAACGAAGGCCATGCACACGTTGCGTAAAAAAAGGGTTAGAGAAATCATGCGTTGATACGCCAAGAAAACGGCGAAAATACCTGGCCGATGTGCCGACCGATCAATTGGCAGGGCAGTTCAAACAGCCTCCAGTCGAAAGACCAGAACTTCAACACCTTGAGAAGTCAAGAAATATAGCACATAAGCCTCGGTTTATGTCTGATGCGGTAGATTCCGAGTATTCTATTCTTTCGGATATTATACATCAGGATGCCTTACTGGGAAAAGTTCCTGTCGAATTACTGTATTCACAGAACGTGGATCCGCAGGGAAATGGCACTCAGTACTCAACGCCCAATTCGAACTCGGCATCGAGTGTTCCGCCATTGGTGGCACCTTCCACAGACCCACTCATCTATCATACAGCTCCTACTGCCAGCACTGTCATGCTCGCTCAAACGGAACGCTACAGGGTTTTGCTGGGAGAAAAGGGTCGCGAGGCGCTTCAGCAGGACGTTGACATTCTCACTACCCACTTCCCTCTTATTCCCTTCGAAAATCAAAACTCTCAACCTGCCATCGACTCACATATTTCAAATGGCAGCGTACGACAGTACTATTTGAATCACCAACGGTCTCTAGCTGACATCATCAACATATTTAAGCCTGATCACAAGCTCGTATCATTGGCGCTAGACGTTACTTCGCAGGAACAGCGTGCAGTACAGAACTTTCCCGAAATTGCCCATACACTGCGTTACGAAACTCCGCTCGAAATATACACCCTCATATCTGCTCCTTTTTCGCATACATCTGGTTTTCACTCACTTCTTCAATATTTGAGATCTCGATTCAGCAGAGCGGATATTCTAGAGATGTGTCGATCACTTGCCGAATTTCGACCCATTTTCATTGCAATCGCCGTTACACTGACAGAGGAAGATATGATTTTCATGGAACAATGCTACCAAAGAACCCTATTGGAATATGATCAATTCATATCACAGATTGGTACCCCAACGTGCGTTTGGCGGCGTAATGGACAGGTGTCGTATGT
The DNA here is from genome assembly GCA_900074735.1 of Lachancea sp. 'fantastica'. Classification (NCBI taxonomy): domain Eukaryota; kingdom Fungi; phylum Ascomycota; class Saccharomycetes; order Saccharomycetales; family Saccharomycetaceae; genus Lachancea; species Lachancea sp. 'fantastica'. Next base: position 338,352 of record LT598475.1, read on the forward strand.
CAATGACGAGTTTACGCTTCTGACAGGATGGTCTAGACCGGATCTACTGTTCAAAATGACGTTCATCGTCGAGCTTATGGACGATCAAAGTGTTCGTGAGTATTTCAAGACTTTCAATCGTGTGGCCTATCAAGATTTCAAAGGTAGCGAACGCATGAAGACGTGCAGATTGCTTACACCTGTTCGCGATCAAAAAATCAATTGCTGTTGCATTTGGACGTTAAAAAGGGATGTTTTTGGGTTGCCATTGATGATTATTGGTAATTTCATGCCAATATTGAACGAAGAGAAGCAATGAGACATCCCAGAGACCGCTAGCTGGCTAGCAGGCCCGATCATAGTGGAAACAATATGCCTAGGTATCACGTATATTGATGTGCTGCTGCGTTGAAGAGGAAAAGCTATAGACGGTATATTTAACAACTACGACGCTCCAAAAGCCCTGGACCCCTACTGCCTTAGAATGTCCTCAATAAACTTACGGTAGTCTACACCGCCATCAGCGTCCACCTCCACACCTTTGAGAAGCTCATCGACCTCTGCGTCCGATAGACGTTCCCCTAGACCGGTAAGCATGTAACGAATATCACCTACAGAGACTTTACCCTCGTTTTCCTTGTCGAAAACCTGGAAAGCTTTGATGAAATCCTCGACTTGGGCCTTTGTGGTCTTGTCTAATGCTTCACGATGTTTCGACACCAGTGTTGTGATCTCATCAAGAGTCAAAGCGTCGGGTGCATCGGCACCAACTTCTTCCACTAGGGCATTGGTGGGATTGAATCCAATGGCACGCAGATAGTCGCCCAATTGTTGTTTCGAAATCTTGCCTCTGGCTTGCTTGTCGAACAGCGTGAAGATATCTTTCTGGGTCTTTTCTGACATGGTTAAATGACTTGGTGTGATGAGCGTATTAGCGGAGAGAACCGAAATTGATACAACTTTCTATTCGTTCCAGAACGCTGCCTATGCTATGAATCAATTGGGTAGCCAAACAATTGGAAAGGCGGGGTATCTCAGGAGAATCGTTAGTTTCTGGACGGATTGTGTTTTCCAAACAGTAAATACTGGAATATTTAAACACATTCGTGTTTTCTCTACTTTCCCTCTCGTGAGAAATGACAGCTAATTGGGAAAGACGATCTTCCCCTCGTGGGTAGAGAAATGACTAGATGGCGCGTCATCATTTTTCAGTTTCAAATCTGCTTTTTAGGAACGATCAAGACGCAGCAATACCGGCCACTGATCTGGCTTATGATTTCAGGTGCATATTAAGGTTTCAAAATTGCTGGATTTGAAAAAAATCTTGCAACCCGAATTTAAAGTGAACGAAAGTCTCAAAAGCTGACTAGAATTTGAGGTTTTTTTGAAGCTTTTGACGAATAGACGCGACAAATGTCGGAGTTTCGAATGCCACAAGGTCAAAACCTGCTAAACTCCTAAAAAAAACTGTTAAAATTGTGTCCCTAGTCTGTTTTTTAAAGAAAAGTCATCACGTGACAGAAGATTACCATCACCCACACGTGATCGTCTCTTTCGAATCTTGTGCGCGGCTAAATTAACGAAAAGCACAAATGTTTTTGTACTTTAGCCTTCTTAACCACACATGAAACACGATACAAACAATCAAACACCAACCCATTGATGAAGCGTTTTCTTTCATTAAGCAACAGCCGCATTGTTTGACGCTCTCAGATCGATTTCTGCGTCGCCTCCGAAAAAAAAGAGTTCAAAAAGGCGGTATAATGAGCATTACTTCCAAAATTTTGAGTTTGAACTAGCGATTCAAGCGTGTCTTTTGAGAAATACTAGGGTTGGAATCTGTATATTCCAAGGACCATCGGCTGTATTGCAAGTCCATGTGTTTCCTTTAGATAGCTCTATCGCCATGAACAGGATTTAGAAAGTCCCCCCCCACCCCCCACTCAAAAAACAAAAGCTTCTGCGGACGCCTAAAACAAATCTCTACAAACTTCACATTTGTGAATCTATGGTCACGGCCTCTTCCGAGATGGTTTCTCTTTGACTCCCAAAGACTTTCCCACCCTTTGAGGCCTCCGATAAAGCTTAGCAAAAACCCAACCACTTTTTTTCTGGCTCAATCCACCAAACCTCGCTGTTTCTGCAGCTTAAAGTTCCTCCCAACGCTGCCTCCTGGATAGTCCCATTGAGCTAAAGTCCGCCCGATGAGCCTTTTAATCGAAATGTTGAATAGATGAGCCAAACTTAGTTCGCATAAATCACGGTTAACTGCGCCTGTATGCATTCGTTCTGCTTCCTAGCCAACTGCACATCACGGCACACACAACAAATCAACATTCTTGCCTGCGTTTCTATTGGAAACCTACGCAAGAGCCCTTCCGTTACACTCAACTGAATTTTGATGGTCCCTCATGTGACTGGCTCGGCCAGGTGTCTTTTCTTTTCCAATCTGTCACCGGCTGCGCAGCGTGTATTCAACTTTTTTTTTTCACACCACTCAATCTAGCCTACAGGCATCGCTCATCGTTGACTCTCACACCATAATTCCAAGACTCAACGTTGAAGCTATCAGTAGTTTGGTGCTACTATTAAAGCGTATAACGTTTCTGTGAACGGAAGAGAACAACTTTTGGGAAGCTCAAAATCATTATAACAGCTGTATTCTTCGGCTGTGTGTTTTTTACTCATCTTCAAAAACAGAACGAACAGGATAGATAAAACATCTCAACCAAGACTTGCATCTCACTGAAATCAAACAAAACCAACTTTGCAAAGATGCTGAGATTCGTACAACACTCACATGTGCTCAAGAGCAGAGTTTCGAACCAAATTGTGTCGGCCAGCGCAAGGTCGCCTTTCCATCATTCGCTGCGGCTGAATTCAGCCGTGGCAATGGAACGCTCGCCATCGCAGGAAGCGGCTGCTGCTGCTGCCGCTAACACTCCTCCACAGGCCGCCAAGGCTGTGGAAAAGGTACGCGCCATGCGTAGGAACATCAAGATTGACAAGCAGCTATCAGCCGCTCCAGATTCACCATGGTTCCATAAGGTTTGTGCGTTCGAAGACTGCGTAGCACAGACACTGTATTTGTCACAAACACCACGCAAACGGAACAATAACAATAACGGAAACGCAGGCTCCAGACGCACACAGGCATCTCTGGGTAGTGGCAATACCAACCCACTTTTCTGGGACTCTATAGGTCGGGCTATGGGGCTATACCGTGAACTTCTGGGTACTCCAGAGCTCAACAGTGACCGGGTTTCGAAACTAGTGCATCTCTTACACAACGGACTGCGTGCGAACAGAAACCAGCTGACGCGAATGAACAAAAAGCCCGATTATGACTCTCAGTCCTTCCACAAGGAGATGACCAACTACCTGTGTGAGTCGCTGCGCGAGATATCTCAAGATGCGTTGTCTGGCAAGGTTGAGCTCAATGAGTATGGTGCAATGCATCTAATCACCGCTTTCAAAGAGCTGCTTTTACTTGAAGAAGCCGTCAGTATATGGCGCTCTGCTATTAACGGAAGCAACACGTACACCGCAAACATTTTCTTGAATCCTAGGGTGGTCGGTGTGGTACTTCCAATTCTTTATGACAACGGAGTAACATACTCAGAAATTCAAGACCTTTACGAAAAATCCTCAGCTATGATATCTTATTTCCACCCCAATCTCTCTGTGGGTATGATTCGTGCGTCTTTGAGTGCGGGCGAAAATGAAATGGCCCTCAACCTATTTCAAAAGCTTTGCGAGGAATCGAGCGAGATGAAATATGGCTATTTGATAGAAACACACCTCTCTTTTATTGGGGAATGTAAGGACCTTTCTATCTCTCAAGCATTTTTCGACAAAGCCTTAAACAATGAAATGCCATACAGGATTGATCTCCAGGTTTCTTACGTCAAGTCGTTTTTGCGCAACATATGGTCTCAAACTCGAGACTTTCAAAAAGTATATGAAATTTGGTACAAATCATCAGTGCACTACGGCCGTGATGTGAACCATGGAATCTCCTCATCATTGAATGACACATTTTTCGATATCTTTTTCGAGAACTTCTCCCAAGACAAGCTCACCGGATTGCAGCAGCTACAAGAGATAATCTCCACCTATAACGACATCAAACCTATTGACGAGCCATTCTTTAACATTATTCTTGCCAAGTGCACTGTCTGGAAAGATCGTCAAATTATCGAATCTATCGATAAAGCTTACGATCTTTACCAGACCCCCAGAACCATTGTTGCTTACCGTATTCTCTTGAAGTCCATGGGATCCGTTCAGGTGACAAATCAAGAGATCTTCCAACGTTGGTGTAACTTGGTATCCAAGTCCGATGAAATCGGCCAATCCTTCATCGCCAATGCCGATTGGGCCGCTTTGAGGGATGCTACTGTCACATGGACTCAAAACAACGAATCCCAACCATCACCAGAAGAACTTTACGGGAGCGACGGTTTCGGCGCTGCCATGCAAGCAGCTAACGCATCTGGCGCCTTTGACGATATTCCACAACAAACAACACCACACATTCACCAACAAGAAAAGCTGGAAAGCCGTTTGGATCTTTACATGAAGATTGTCAAACGTTACAGCATCTTTTGCCGTGATTCCCGCCAGCTTTCACGCTTGACATCAGGTACTGCTGTGAAATACCCAGTGTTACAGCAAGCCCTATCCAAATTTAACACTTTGGATGTCAACGACGTCTATATTCCTCAATTCCACAATTTGAGACCTCAGAACTGAGGCACAGGCCCCTACTATCAGATACAACGCCATGCTCAAAAATTGGTTTTTTTATGATCTTTATATACTTTGATGTATGATACACTAATATGTTCTTATTCCATGTCATGATAATAGTTAAGGCATTGTTTTTCCGAGACTAGAGTGCTAACTGTTTTCATAATTGTTTGTCGGCTAACCTCTGTCAATAACACCTTTTACGGATAGCTCATCGCCGGAAAGCTATTGTTGCAAACTCATCGTCTTTGTCATTGTCGAGATCACGAATCATGGGATCTTGTGCTAGTAAACAGAGATCAAAAGATGAGTCTAACCTTGACAAAACCTCGTCGTCGACACAAAAATTACAAGCTGTACGTAGAACTCAGAAGTCTCAAGTCTCTCAGCCTAAGACCTCATTGCCAAAAGTAAACAAAAACTCTAAGAAGCCTGGAGTGGGAAAAACGCTGGGCACATCGGGCGAAGATGGAAAGGAAAGTTCTGCTGGCCGTGCGGCCGGTATAGCTGCAACTGAGAGACTTGAGAAATCACAGAAGAAGTTGAAGAATGGAGATTTGGGCAAGAAACTGGATCAGCAACGTTCCAAGACAATGAATACACATTTGAAAGATAATGCCGAAAGTCGAAGAAAGGAGAGAGAGGCAGCTTTGATATACGACTAGCAAGCTTCAAAATTTTATTCTAATAGTTAGACAAGGATATAGGTTACGTATTTAGCAATTCACGGGTATCTACGATTGAAGCAGCGCGTACATCCGAAATTTTTTGTGCTAAAACTTGGTATTTCTACTTTCTTGAGCACTCACCTTTTTAACACCTTCTCTGACTTTTTCCTCTAGCAATTCAATGGCCAGCCTTACGTCTTTCTCATCTTGACTCTCGATGAGAAGATAAAGCTTTGGTTCGTCTTGCGAATTCGTCGGGGCTGTTCCCTCTGGATAGAACTTACCCCTGTTAGTGATGCTACACGCCGTTTCATGAATCACAAAGGACAGTGTTGTGTTTTTGGTAGCCTCCCATCTGACCATTTGAGGGAGATCATTCACATAGACTTCTGCGCTGTACGTAACTTGCCCATTTGAGTTTTTGTTTGGCAGAAACAGATAATCCAGCTTAGGAATTGAAACTTGACTTGTATGTATCTCGATTCCCTCAGCTCCTTCTTTGCCGTCCGATTTCTTGTAGTCTCCAACACCATAATTTTTCAGCTCTGTATCCTGCTTCTCATCGTTGAGCTTTTCCATATGCTCGAGACCTTTCCCTCCAAAGCCTTTGGCTAATCTGTACTTCCCGATTTTCATACCAGACTCAAACTGATCAGCCATTTTCTTCAGACGCTCTCGGCTTTCGTTTGACAGAGAGTGCAACTCCTGGTCCCGAAATGACTTGTTGAGAATGTAGGCTGCCGCGAGCTCATCATCTAACAAAAGAGTGACGGCAACGCCGTGCTTATCACCTCTTGCGGTTCTGCCGGTTGTGTGAACATACTGTGCAAATGTCTTCACAGCGTTATAAAGAATAACCAACGAGACCTCTGGAACATTCAGTCCACGGGATAGTACCTCAGTGCAAATAAGAATACTGTTTTTGGTTGATTTGAAGTTCTCGAGGTTAGATGCTCTCTCGTTGTAAGGTTTTCCTGCATGAATAGCGAATGGCGAGTAATTTTGATCAACGAGACGATTGTAGAGTAAATCGCATATTTGCTGACTTGAAGCAAAAACAATCGTCTTTTCGTCGCGATCTTCTGCCTGTTCATGATGGGCTTGTGTATCAAGAAGCCTCAGAAGCGATTCGAATTTTGTCTGATCTGAATCGAAAATCTGCACTTGCTGTTCTATGTTTTCGTTCACTATACTCTTTGAGTTGATTGTGATACTGATTGGTCTGTGCAGTATTCTCGATGCGAACGATTTCAGTTTGGTAGGGAAAGTAGCACTGAATAAGACACACTGTTTATCAGGCCGAATCGTTTTCATGATCTCTGTTATCTGTGGTTCAAATCCAAGATCAAATAGTCTGTCTGCTTCATCCATTATCACAAAGGTCACACGTTTTGTGTTGATCAGTTTCCCCGAGTTTAGTGTTAGCAAGTCTATAAATCTCCCCGGCGTGGCGACGACAATTTCCACACCTCTCTTAATATCATTGATCTGATTCTTAAGCTCGGAACCTCCAGTGCAGCATATTGTTCTTATTTTAGGTGAGTTTTTAGTAAATTTGCACGTTTCTTCGAAGATTTGAATTGCCAGCTCTCTTGTAGGCGCCAGAATCAGGCCTAAAGGGCCAGTTTCTTCTCTGGAGAGAGGACGCAACGCTTTTATCTGTCGCAATAATGGCAGAAGGAACGAGATCGTTTTGCCAGACCCGGTTTTTGAGATGCCTATCACATCGCGCCCCGACATGATCGCGGGGATTGCTTGAGCCTGAATGGGAGTTGGAAAGAGAAACTTGAAATCCTGCGTGATAAGGTTCATAACATCAGTGGTGAGACCCAAGTGAGACCATTTCGTGATAGGTCTGAGACAATCGTGGCCCTTTATTATTACATTATCGAGACTTAGTCTTAGATCGGTGACTTCAGTATCTGACATTGTCCTGATCTCTTCTGGCTCGACATAAAAGGACTTGGTGAACGGTTCAAACTCAGTGCCTTCTGTGGCGATTCTTTTTACTCTTTTCTTTGATTTCAGCTTTTTCATGCGTTTGTATTCGGCTTCTACTTCATCGTGATCCTGAGTGTCACCAGAAGGATCCGAGTCTTCTGCCTCACCTAAATCATCTAGCGCCCCCGAGCTGCGGGGTCTGGTGCTGCTAGAATCTTTAGTTTGGCTCAAGCTTTGTAAAAATGCCTCCAATGAATCTTCCGCTGAATCCTTCTCCTCTACGGGTTTCTTATGGGCACTGATGTCCTCCGAATTTCCTGGTTTAAAAAGCTTGACGTCAACTGAAACTTCCTCCTCATCACTTTCGTCAAACAACCGTTTCTTATCGAGATTCTTCTTTCCGTTCTTATTCGCCGGTGGGACGATTTTTACACTTGCGGGACTGTCATTCCCAGAAACCTCGCTTTTCCGTTTCAGCTCCCGTTTTTGACGCCAGCTATCCAGTTTCGCCTTCCGTTCGGCGATTTGCCCACTCTTGGCACTCTCATTGTTTGCATCGCTATTGTTCTCGTTAGTTTTATGCTGTTCTTTTAAAGCGTCAACCTCAGCTTTCTTCTTAGTCCACTTCTTCTTTCTTTCAAGCAGCTGTCTCTTCTTCTCTTCAGCACTTACAGTACTCATCACAGGTCCACAAGCAACTGGTCTTCACGATGCTTTGACTGGATTTTGTCTTTTGAAGAGTAACTCAAATATCTAAAGGACTAGTTGTAAAACTTGTATTTAAACCAAGTTCAAGATCGTAAGTCAGATTTGAGTCAAAACATCGACTAAAGATGAGTTTGAGGCCGGAGAAACCGGTTTGGATGAGCCAGGAACAGTATGACAAACAATACGGTACTTTAGTAGAAGAAAATGTGGTCAAAAAACCTGCTGTGAAAGGATTAGAGGAGGATCAAGTTCAGAACAATTCAGCTCAAGATGAAGCCAATAAAGTTGCAAAACAAGAAACAGAGGATGGAACGGGGCAAGGGCAGGATCAGGAACCGGAAAAGCCCGCTTACCGCTTACAAAAACGTAAACGGCAGCGATACGATGTTGATGAGAAACGTAAGAAAAGCCAATTGCACCGAATGAGAGAAGAACAGGTTAAAAGACATGAAATCGATATGACGGCAAACAAAGTTGTTAATGTCGACCAGATCATTCGCGAGCATTACAACGAACGAACTTTCGTGGCAAGACGAAAGCGTAGAAATTTGTCCCCAATCATCAAGCTGAGGAATTTTAACAATGCCATAAAGTATATGTTGATCGACAAGTTTACCTTCCCAGGAAATGTCGTTCTGGAATTGGGCTGTGGAAAAGGTGGGGATCTCAGAAAGTATGGTTCTGCTGGGATCTCCCAATTTATCGGGGTCGATATCTCAAATGCATCCATTGTCGAAGCTCAAAAACGTTTCTCATCAATGGGCAACCTCGATTTTCAGGTGGTTCTAATAACCGGCGACTGCTTTGGTGAGTCTCTTGGGACAGCAGTCGCACCGTTCCCAGAGTGCAGATTTCCTTGCGATGTGGTTTCGGCCCAGTTTTGCCTGCACTATGCATTTGAATCGGAGGAAAAAGCAAGGCGTACGCTTTTGAATGTAACAAAATCCCTTAAGGTCGGTGGATACTTTTTTGGAACCATACCAGACTCCGAGTTCATACGCTATAAGCTGAATAAGTTTTCAAAAGATGTGGAGAAGCCATCCTGGGGCAATTCCATCTACAAAGTGGCCTTCGAAAACAACGATTATCAGAAGAACGGCAATGAGTTTTCTCCGCCATTTGGTCAAATGTATACTTACTGGCTTGAGGATGCTATCGACAATGTCCCGGAGTATGTGATCCCCTTCGAGTCGCTAAGAAGTTTGGCAGACGAATATGGCCTAGAACTCGAACTTCAAATGCCCTTCAATGCCTTTTTTGTTCAAGAAATTCCAAACTGGCTGAACAAATTCTCACCACGCATGCTCGAAGGACTCCAACGCAGTGACGGGAAATTTGGTGTTGAAGGCGACGAGAAAGAGGCTGCGTCATATTTTTACACTGTTTTCGCTTTCAGAAAGGTCAAATAAAATTAAATTTAAAACTAGTCTATTCTTCTAAAGAGCAGTGGTTACAGTTGTTGATTTTGAGTTGATCAACATTGTGGGCGGTAAATCAGCTAGCCACACATTGAGGTTCTCGATGTATTCAAGGCTACCTTCCTCGCTCTTGTGGGTGTCTAAAGGTGGCAGAGGTAAAGTTGAGAAAATAAGGTCCGACTTGCCTGAGACCTGAATCATTACGTCGTTCAAAATCAAATGCTGCGCTCTACTTGGAACGTCATTAAAGGAGATTTTCTTGAGATCGGCTAGCAAACTTTCAGAAGATTGACAAGGAGAGAGAGGAGAAAGAACTTTTTTCCTGCCACTTTCTTGTGTCGATGAGTTCATGCTACCATTTTCGACAACAGGAACTAAAGAAGGCGTATCTCCGCTTGCTTCCTCAATCACTTTTGTCTTCGGTAGAGCGTCGCTAGAAAAAACTGGCATAAAAGACCGTACTGACCGGTCGTCTGAAACCTTTGGGTTTTTGGACCGGGTTGTTTTGGCCTGGTTTCCGGCTGAAGAAACCGATAAGTACTGTTTGATTCTATCAATTTTGCTTCCCTTGAGGAAGTTGGATCCGTCACCGGCGGAATCCGAACTAGGGTCTGTCTCAGTTTCCTCATCATCAGAGCCATCGGGAAAACTAAATTGGCTATTGAGAAAGCTCGATTTCATCGACATCGAGACGCCTAGTCTTTGCAGCTGAGAGACCTCATACCGTGGTACAGTTTTCCCGGAACCATTTCGGGGCTCGATCGCAGGTGTTGCAATTGTGCTGAATCTTCTTCTGGTTTTATGCGTTCCTCTCGCTTCTTTTAGCTCCGCCCACCAAGGATCATCTTTAAGAACTTCAGAGACCTCCCTCATCTTGATAGAATCTCCCTTGATTATAGTATTGTAAACGCGGAATTGATCAAGTGATACAACAACAATCTCTGCATCAATTCTAAGGATACTGAGCAAATTACTAATTCTTTGGTTCTCATCCTTTTTCTCAAACTCGTTCTCGATGAAAACTATCACTCTTAGACGGTGCGTCTTTTTCCATGATGGCACAGTGACCAAAATCGCTCCCAGTTGCAAAATCAAAGTGTATGTGTCAAAATTAGTGGCTGTAACGCTCTGTGATGAATCGTCCTCGATTTCGACCTTCGCTGACATTTGGATAGGGTAGAGGTCAATGTATCTCTTTTTTTTGACATGGTCCTTTTTACTGGGTAACTTCAAGTCTTTGAACTTTTTAGCAACGGCAATGTTGCTGTTCATGAGTGACAGGTCTTCAATTATTTGCACCCATTGTTGAACCTTTACTTTCCGCTCATTCTTACAAACGTCAGTCGGCAACATTTCAGGAGTGTCTGGAATATCGACTGCTAAGCCGCCATTTTTCTGTCGACTCGCTGGCAAGCCGGAGAACGTTTTTGCGGACGTCTTTTTCCGGTGGGAAGGCCCTTCGCCTTTGTTTTTTTCTCTATGGTAGTTTTCCAAATCGAAGAAGCCAATCACCGTTATGTTTGGCCGCATCCCTCCCAATCCAGAGCCCAGAAATACATTTCTTACACCCCACGGAAGAGTGGGACCAGTACCCACCTGGACGAATGCTTTTATGCTCGCCATATCTCTTATTTTCACCCACGCACGGGTTTGTTTCCTCATTTCTTCGTATTCCTTCTGAAAGCTTTCGCCCACTGTAACATGTCCCAGCACGTAAAGACCACCTTTTTTGAGGTTGTTGCAGAATTTAATCAAGTTCCAACTGGTCCGAGGATTATCAACCAGCAGCAAAATTTGGGGCCGCCAGTACTTCACGTTGTCTTGTCTCAACCGTAACAAATACTTGCGGACTTGGTGGTAAATGATGTTTTGAGAGACATCGCCCCAAGGCTTAGGTGCAGAGAAAAGATGTATCACGACGAAAATCACTGAAATGGCCAGAATAACTAACGACGCAGAAATGGCATCAACAACGAGCATTGCCAGTATTGACAGAGTTCCACCAACGCAAGCAGTGTACCAATCAAAATACCTGAACGAAGGCCTGAAGTTCGGAGCGGATGAGATTTCGAGAAGGAAGCAAGCTAGATTCACGACGACAAAAGTAGTCAAAAATGTCATGGTAATGAAGGTTGCTATTTGATTCACATCGGAAAAAAGGCATAGTTGGGTTAATAGCCAGGTGAATAGAATTGACCAAATCGGATGTTTTTCGAACACGGAGATTCCGGGAAAAATGCAATCTTTAGCTATTGCTTCAAGCACGAACGCGGCGCCCACGATACCAACAATAATTGAAAATATGGACGTGGACAACTCGCCTATCAAAATGACAATATGGGAAGAACTTATGGTTTGGATAATTTGGACATCTTTGTGTAGAGATTCGCGCGGGACGCTCACACCTATTGTGAAAATAACAATCAAGTAGCAGAAAAAAGTTAACACCAGTCCCCATAGCGTTCCTTTTGGAATTGACCTGGATGGCCTTCTCAACTCACTGCTCATGCCAGCACCTGCAAAAATGCCGGCCGTGGCAGGATAAAAAATTCCGAAGAGATCGTTGAAAGTTTCTTTACCCTTCAAAAGCGATCCAGCAGCCCGCTTAGTAAACTGCGGATACAAGTTTTCTTTTAAAGTTTGCATCGAAGGCCCTGTGTACAGAATTTGACCATCGTTGAAAGGCGACACAAAGAGAGCAGACACGGGAATCGACAGAGTCGAGAAAAGCAGTAGCCAAAATAGTATTTTCCCGGCTTTGGAAACGGTAGCAGAGCCGATCAGGGCAATCCCCAAGCAAAATAAAAGTATAGCAGAAGCATACGAAAACTCCCACCAGTAACCGCGTTTCAACAAGGGATATATAGCCGGGGTTTCTTGGTCGATTTTAGACCCAAAATTGTACATCAGAGGCTCAATGAGACCGACCACGTTCATACCACTGTTTAGCATTTGTCCCAAAAAGAAAATGAGTCCGATGGAGCCGCCAAACTCGGGGCCCAAACTGCGCGAAATCATATAATATGCGCCTCCGCCACGAACGGTACCATTTGTGGAAATTGCAGAAATACTCAACGTTGTCAAAAGATTGATCCCGTAACTTATAACCAGTAAAAGAACGGTTCCCAAAATCCCCATCTGTCCTATGATGAAGCCAAATCTCAAGAACATCAGAATTGAAAGCACATTTAGCGTTGTCGGCACAAAAACTCCGTCAAATGTTCCAAGCTTTCCTTTGTTGGGATTATCTGTGTCTAGTTTCGAAGACGTTTTTGGAAATCTTTCAGTAGCACCATAGTCAAAATAGGTCAGACTAGCCCGACGATCGTTTTCGATTGCGATTGGATCACTTTCCTGAGCATTATGTGGTTTGTGAGATCCTGGAAGTTCAAAGAACTTAGACATACGTCAGTACAAAAACAGATGCTTACGCTGCCAGCAGTCGAGCCTTCACTATTTGGTTTTTTTCTTTCAGTTGAATGTTCAAGTTTCTAAACCTGAAGTTCACGGAATAGTCCAAGAGTACTTATTATTTGTTCGTCTGAGCGGTTGTACCAATGCAAACAAAGCAGCTGAGTGTGAGCTTGGTTTTCGATCTTTCTTATAGAGCTTTGAACTACTCTTGAAAAGTTCCCGGCTCTTCCTGAACTATCTTTTATACTTGTTCAACTGTGAACTGTATCTTGACTTCAATTTGATGTCAATATTCTAATTAGTATTTTGACAGATTATTGACCGATACCAGTTCGAACCAGAATAAACTGAACAAGAATCAAAATATCAGGTCCATCATGATTGCTGAGAGCCGTCAGAAGATCTGGGAGATCAATGGGGGTGACAAAATCTCCCTGCCAATTGTGAAGTTTCCACCATTCAAATTAAGAGCAGCAATGGTGGAGAAAGATCCGGTTATATGGTTACATCTTATAGAAACTTACAATCAGTACTTCTCTTATTTGATGTCCAACGGAAGGCTGGAGCAGCTGAGTGACTCTACATATGAAAATCTGTGCTTGTTTGTGCGACATTATCTGCGAGAACTTTCTGAGGAGGAGGGCAAACTTTTGAGTCTTGGGATGAATAAAGATGTTGAAGAACAGCTACAAATTTTGAGAAGATGGGTATTTTCGTTGGTCAAAGTATGCGGTTTGCTTCACTTGCAGCTTTCTGGCGACGCTCTATGGGATTTTGTGAAGCTGTATGTGAGAAAAAACCCCAAAACAGTGCGCTCGCTGGTGCAAGGAACATTAAAGCCCGAGATAAATACGCAGAAAGCACTCCTTAACAGAACATACCAGGTCCACCAGCATTTAAAGCAGCTTGTGGATACTTCGAAGTTTTCAAGAGTGGATTTAAAAGCACTAGAAGGCCTGTTGTCCGATTCTGGAAGCAAACGAACAAACTCGTTTGCAGACCAATTTTTAACAGCAAAGTGGGTTGAGATCATGGAGAGCTGGTTCAAACAGGATAAGCGGACCCTAAAGGCCACGTCTCGAGAACTAGGGATCTTGACATACATGTGTGCTGGTGAAAATCGAGTAATTGAAGTAGTATCGGAACTCAACATCGCCACGCTAGATTCGCTGCAGCTCTATCCTTTACTGGCAGCTGTACTCTTGCATCGCTCATCAAGAACACATTTCAAGGGTCTCAAGTCAAAGCTACCATTCCTGAGACCATTACTGGCCGAACACAAAAAGCAAAGTCTAGCGACTATTAAAGCCGAAGATGTAAACACTATTTTAGAGCTTTTCCCCTTCTTGACTACGGGCCAAGCCGAGAAGAGGCTCCAGACAAGTGACGGTAATGTGGAGGTGGCTATTGAAAGTTTATTCGAAGATCCCTTAGAGTCTCAAGAGGAATTAACATTCGAAGACCCTGTATCAGAACCGGTGCAAGGTTTAAAAACTACGGCATTCGAGAGCGAGCTGACTCAAAGTGATAAGGTCACAAATGAGGAGGTTAACACTAAGCATGTCCCTGACGAGGTGCGTAACAAGACTCTCACGAGGGCCTTGGCTCTTCTTTACCAGGCCGATGAAGACGAAAAAGATGATACTTACGATGACGCAGAAGCTCAGCCGGTGCGAGCCGAGGATAAGGTTAGTGCAGAAAATCCATACGATAAGATCGAAGGGTATTTGTGGGCAGTATTCAAAGAAAATCAATCGCTGTTCGACCGCTCCAATAGAGGATCCAAGGTCAGGAAGGAAATGAAGTCTGCTTCTTCCTGGTCAGATGAGCAAATTGAAGGCTGGGCGCGCATGTTAGAGCGGAGTCCCAAAAGAGCACAGCTTCTTGAAGAGAAGTACATGTTTAGAGGAAACGTTCGCGCTGGCAAGAAAGCATTTGTCCAAAATAAAGACGGCGCTGATAGTGATAAAAATGAAGGGCGCGCTTCAAGAGATGAGCATAAAACACAGCCGAAGAAAGCGTCTGCTAATGGCAATGGGGACAAGAGTCGATCTAATGCCAAAAAGGAGAAGAACAAATCGTCTAGAGCTAATCACAACAGGAAATCGGGACACGATAAAAAAATGTCCAAAGTAATGCCTTAGTTATATTATCTACTAATTCGTACCCTCTTTTGTTTGGAGTTTTAAAAAATACAAGTCTATTCAATTAGTTCTAGTTTTTTTGGCTGTTCCTTCTAAAGTCGTCCAGATCTCCTCATCTTCTAGAGCCTCCGCTTCAACGTCTCGGTCTTTGACTTTCCTTTTCTTCTCAGAACTTTCTGGTTGCGGTACTTCCACTTCCTGGTCATCTATGAGCAACACAGAGCTGGCTTTGGCTCCCAGATAAACTTTACAAAGCAAAGCTCGGGATTCAACGTCAAAAATTCTAACATATCTATCCAGGCCACATTGTAGAAGATATTTTTTCTCAACAACACTCACGAACGTAGTCGCCCCCGTTATTTCCCCAGCTCCATATTTTCCTATAGTTCTGGGTGAGGTGTCGCATGCCAGGACATTTCTCTTGGAGTCTGTGATAAGCACTTCTAGGTTGTCGAAACTCTCAGATTTGATATTGCCCAGTGGGGTAAGATCTGTGTTCAAAACCTGAAGATTTGTTGCTATCTCATTCTTGGGTAAAAGCGGATGTGATGATTTTGGTTTACGGCCTCTTTTCGTGTCATATTCACGTATGTGTCCAAGACGGTTCAATGCTAGAAAATGGTAATCGTCCCCGTTGACGTCAGCGTCTGGAGTTGGATTCATAAATTTGAGTTGCATCGGCCAGATAGGAACTTTTAGATCGAGTTTGTCATTAGAGACATTCTTGGCTTGCCAGAACTGTTCGAGCTTGTCAAAATTTGGCGATAGCTTCGCCAGCTTTATTAAGTTTTCTTCTCCGCCATATGCAAGTGTTGTAAACCGTTTTTTACTGGCAACATCGATTTGGTTATCGTAGAATTGAACAAACTCTAGAGGTGCTTTTACAGCGTGGCTTTTGAAAATATGAAGTTTGTTGTCTTTCAGGCTCAAAATGTGGATGTGGCCCGATTTCGAAGCACATACGACTTTATCAGAAGCACCTGGTACCGTTTGCAAGGCTATGAACCCATCTCGCGGTGTGGACCTTTTTTTGGACTTTTTATGCAATTCCAACAGGACAGAGTCATCCAACAAACCCTGTACAGATGACACCACTTTCAGATCAGAAATATCGAAATTAGGTCCTATCTCACTGTTTTGGTTCTCCTCAGGACGAGAAACGAGATCCAGTTTCAAAACCTGGACCGTTCCGTTTGCTCTGGCCACAAGTATACTGTCGTCGGAGACTTTTTGCATTATTTCCACTCTGTTGGCCAAACCTTCGGTTAGATGCGTTCCTATGTGGAAAGGTTGAGGTGCCGTTTGCACCGAAGTATCGGTCTTGCGATTACATAGCACCTCTTTAATACTCCCGCTATCGTCACACGCCACCAGAAGTCTCATTGATAAGTGAAGAATTATGCTTTGTGGAACCTTTTCTCTTATGCAATTGAACGCTTTCGAGATGAGATGAGATGAGATGAGATGAGATGAGATGAGATATCTTTCTAGCGCCAGGACAGGCTTACAGCATAAAATTTTACCAGATCGCCATGCACGGAGAGTCAGTAGAGTACTTGTAAACGACTTTGGGTTTATAATGTGAAACGACTTGTGGATCGTTTTTTCTTTTTTTTGTCCACAAGTTGAAACGCAAGGTACATTTTTCGAGTACCTTGGGAAATATTTCCACAAGTTGATTTCGAGCTGATTTCGTTCCCAGTGACTTGTGGATTAAAGAATTGTTATTGAAGTAACAACAATAGCGCGTATCAGGTCGATCAGAAGATGATCACCAGTGGGTCTGACCATTGAGAAACAAGTTCAAGAGGGCAATGGAAGCAGCTTCTTGTACAAGTGACAACCAGTCAACGGGTCAACATCATTCTGACGCTTCATCAAGTGACTCGCTCGCTGATGAGGGTTTACAAGCCAACCCAGCAACAACTGGTGCTGGCCTTGATGAGTACAGAACATCAGCCACCGCTGAATACGTCGCGAGCTCAACGAATCATGCCGCAATGGAACAATCGGAGCTTTATCTTGAGTACTTTCATTCATCAATCATAAGGGAGGATTTAGCTACTATAAAGAATCCTCGCCTTTCACTGGATAAAATGGCAAATGCTATCAGAGAATTGATAAGAGTGAAAGGCTACAGATCATCAGATCATGGGAAAGAGTTTAAGTTCAGGTGGACTGACAACTCGACGTACTACCTGGTCAAGTATTGCAACGAAATCGGTCCATTTTACGGCTTCGAACGTCTGAAATCACCTAGAGTTGAGAAGCTAGAACGAAGCAGCTTCATATCTCTTAAATGGAGTTGTATTTTGTATGATCTTCTGTTGTCATTACAATTCGAAAACAATATCATACCAACAGAGGGTCAAATTAAACAGAGGTGCAGATATCTAACAGACATGGCACATCCCAAATTATTTGCTGTCACTACAGGAGATGAGAGAAATCCTTTCTCGATTACTGGAGTTGACAAAATAGATGACGTTTTGGAACAGCTCTGTAGGCTGAAAAATGATTCGGAACTGAGTAAAGCAGAATACCATAAACGTGTTACCGACCAACGACATAATAAGAGGTCTGTGGGCCAGATGCTATGCTCAAATAGTATTCCGAGTGTCATTGAGAGCCTTGTCCCTTTAGACTCTGATGAGCAGTCTTCCATAGATGACGTGAACCAACCTAATACTATCACGGTCGAAAAGAGGAACAGATCAGGCAAGTCGCTGAACTCAAGAGATGTCGCGTCATTTGCCCATTATTTCTCTGAACTCTCAGCACCAACGAGAGAACTGCAAGATTCTGCGCTACGAACTATTGAAGCAACACTTTCGGAAGAAAGGAAACGCGAAGCAAAAGCTCAACAGCAGATTATAGAATTTCAACAACAACAAATGGAATACAGCGCTCAAAAAGAAAAGCGTGAACAATTCGATCATGAAGCCAAAAAGATTAAGACTGTAATGGAAATGACGCTCATGGCCCAAAGCCTAGAAAAGGGGATTTCTTCATCGACTAATGCTGTAAAGAAGATGCTTCAAGACTTTTTAGCACACTATGCGTGAACTAATTATCACAAATGTTAGAGTGTCAGTGTTAGCTAAATTTTGTCCGCATGGCTGATTTACAAAGTTTTCATTGCAAAGCTGGCTCAAGCAAGGTTTTCCAGTTGATCAAAGCTTAAGTGCTCATACTGTCTAGAGTAGTAAGTGCCCTCTCCTTGATTATCGATAATAAAATTGTCAAAATATTTTGGAAATTTGAGCCTACTCGTGAATTCCTCGAAGGATGGTGGGTCAATACCAAAGTACTTGGATCCTTGCGATCCTTCTAGACAATGTTTGAGGTTTGTCAGAAAGACAGCGATGGTAAAGTACGCACCGCAAAATCTCACTCTACCTACTTTCAGTTTTCCCAGGGCATTGAAAATCTGGAAGTTGTTCTTTACCGCACCAAAAAACCACTCTATCGAAACACGAGATTTCGCCAGGGTTTTGTTGTAGTTTTTTTCGGCAGCTGTCAGATTCTGTCCTTTAAACCCCACCGTGAGCACGTCAGAACTCCGATACGCAGGATCCCCGTATATTCTGTATTGAACGCTACTGATCTTTAGAGCTGGCTTCAATCTTCCGTATAAGCCGCTATTTGCTAAAAGAAAGGAGTCGTGCTGACTACCAGCGAAGGGTCCTGCTAAATCTATGCAAATACCATCAGGCGTTGTCACCGCTTGATACTTCAAGATATGAGTTTTTCTATGCCCGCTATACGCTGAATTTTGCAATTCAGAACTTCCATGCGGCCTCGCAATCTTGACGTGCGTGCCATCGATAAAGCCCACAATTCTGCTGTTAGGGACTGATTTGTTGGATCTCAGAAGGCTTTGGTCGATGAGCGATAAGCGGCTCGCAAGCCACGGCGCATTTGCAACTGACAGAGATGGGCTTACAATGTGGAACAAGTAGCATGTCATAAATGTGATAATCTTGGATATTGTAGTGGGTTCTCTGCCGCAAATGCTGGTCAGTACTGTGTAAGTACAGCCACTTCTCATTCTAACGATGAAGATGAAGAAACATTCGAAAGCGTCAAGTGAGTAAGAGCCAATGTTAGAAGGTATCTTCAGTGCCTTGACTATGCGATCGAGATCGAACTTACTAAATCCGGTCAACTTGCGGAAGTCAGCGTCCGTATAAGTAAGTCGAAACCTCCCACCGCTATGATATCTGCTATTATACCGGAAATTTTTGCCCCGAGCTCTGGTCCTTCTTATAGATTCAAAATTGATTTCATCTACAAGCAGCTTCTCGAGGTATTTTTCCAATGCTTTGTGCTCTCCATTGGAGAAAACTCCCCTATCCTCTAAGTTCTCGAGAGCCATTTGCGGTGCGCGCCGTGTGGTTGCGTTCGTTAGTTGACGAATATAAGCATTACCATATTGGTACCTCAGAAAATACTGGCCTGAATCATAGTTTCGTAGGAACTCTTGGCGCCCGTCAATCTTTGAATGCCGGGCCAGATACTGCAAGTATCCCGTTAAGCTGTGAACACCGCAGATCTCTCGATGTAACTTAACGAGTAACTCTACCTTAGGGCTCGTCATGTTGAGTAGTTATCAAGAGCAGACGAAATTCGAGTAGGCTCGAGACTAGGCTTGCTATGGGTTACATTTGATTTTTCTAGCGCTTCATGTATACTGCAGTCGCGTAAATAAAAGCCTTTTCACGCCAAATGCCATTTTTTACGCGTTTTTTCCACACTCAATACTCAATGTAAACCCCAACCTGTTTACAAGGGACACCGACCACCTTGGGTTTTTAACCTTCCACAAGTCGTTTCACATGATGAACCCAAAGTCGTTTACAAGTACTCTAGTGTTGAAGAAAGTGATAACGACTGAAAATTGTTAGTCAAGTATAGCTGATGGACGGCGTTGTTAGACGGCTTAGACTTGCGTGGGGATCAAGAAAGCATTTTTGGATTGTACACTTTGTTGTTCTTCGACGTCTTGAAACACTTTTTTTGATTGGTGCGAATAATCGGATTGCATCGTTGAGTCTCATATCAAATAATGGAAAATTCCGTAATCTGAGAATTATGGGTGGCACAGTAGCTTAGTTGTATTTGCGTATTGCGTTAGCCACTACGCAAGAAGTTTCGAAAGCTCAAGTATAGTAGGTATCTTTTTTTTTTTTTTGGATTTCTTTCTCTGGCCCATCATAGTTTAAACCGTGCTGTTGAAGTATCACGCAATCAGGAGAGTGGTAAAGTGGACCCAAAAAAAGGCCGAAACATTTTCAAAGCCTTTAGGTTTCCGGAAACCAGACTGTTCACATTGGGGTCTCTGGAATTTTCGTAATTACACCATGTCAATTTGCTGTCGCTGCAGTTTTAACAAACCGTAAAGGAGAAAACGACCCGGAAAACACAGCCAAGAGAAACCTTGGAGCCTGGGAATTGTGGAATTCCACAATCAAAGACGAATTTTGTCACGAACAGACGCCTCCCTTTCAAATTGTCACCAAAATCTCGAAGTTCAACACCGACGCTATGCAAATATTCGAGTCACGTGTTTCGTGATTCTCAATCAATCTCTCCTATTAAGGAATATCCATTGCCAGAGACCAACTTGAAATCAGTTCGACTTGAACCTCGAAAGTTTCATCAACTACCACCACACTTGTCCCTTTATTAAGTCCACATTAGTTGAGAGTCTCCTAATGTCTGATTCTGTTGTTTACGACTTTAAGCTTGCCAAAGCACCTCTTTATTCCCACTGTTTTTCGCAGGATAGATCAATCCTAGCGATTACCTTGAACACTGACTGTTTGGTCTTTAGATTGGTGGCTCACGGGAAACCACAATTGGTAGCTACCCTGACAGACCACGACAAAACGGTCACCTCGGTCGACATCTCGATCCACGGACGTATCGTTACTTGTTCTCAGGATCGCAATGCCATCGTATGGGAACCTTTGAGCGATGGCTCTTATAAGCCCACACTTGTTCTCTTACGTATAAACAGGGCAGCAACGTGTGTCAAGTGGGCTCCAAGTGGGTATAAATTCGCCGTGGGATCCTCCGCCAGGATCATCGCTATTTGCTACTACGAACAGGAAAACGATTGGTGGGTCTCTAAACACATCAAGAAACCTATCAAATCGACCATCAATTGTTTGTCGTGGCATCCCAATGGAATCATGCTAGCCTGCGGAGGTACGGACGGCTACGTTCGGGCATTTTCAGGGTTCGTTAAAGGTCTGGACTCCAAAGAGCAGGTGTCTAACTCTCCTTGGGCAGACAAGTTCCCCTTTGGAGCTCTAATCCGTGAATGGTACGACGGTGCTTGGATCCACGGTGTTGCCTGGAGAGGCTCTCAGGAAAAGCTGGCGTTTGTGACTCATAGCGGTACTTTAAACGTCGTGAACTCATCTGACGAAATTTCCAGTGCAGAATACCCTGAGGGTCTGCCATTGACCTCTGTTGTATGGGTTAATGATCACGAAGCCGCTTGCGGTGGTTTTTCATGTCATCCGGTACTGTTTTCAGAGGGCGCACACGGCTGGCAATTTGCCAAAAACATCGACAAGAGCGTCGATGCCCGTACGCCTGTGGCTGCAAGCTTCAATGGCGAAGACCAAGATGAAAATCCAACATTCGGTATCTCAGCATTGAGAAAGTTCAAAGATCTTGATCTGAAGGGCAAAGTTTCAACTCAAGTCAAGGAAAGCACCCACGAAAATGCCATTACGGAACTTGCACCTTTCGCGGAAAGTGGTGGAAACGTCACCGAAATATCTTCATCTGGTCTTGACGGGAAAATCGTTGTCTATAGAGTTTAGAGTTGAATGTAAAAACAGAGAAAATTGGTGCACGTAAGGAACAGAGATTCAGAATACATTATTTTCATCACTGCATATTTCCCGGTTTCCCGGCAGCGTCCTGCGCTGCCTTTCTTTGCAAAACCAAGGAATACACACTTCCTTTGAAAAGTGTTCCTACAAGTGCAATTTTGTATTCTATTTCTCTGAGCTGCTGAAGAACCTGTTCTGGGGACTCTGAAGTCCCGTTATCCCTTAGATTCTTGATCGTGTCATCGAGATTGTGCAGTGACCTTGAAAGCGTCTCATATTTGTCTAAAACGCTGCGTTGCAGCGGCGTGAGATCCATCGGCAATACTTGATATGGTAGCTCAATTGAGATAGACGTAACGAAGGTCAATCGGACCTTCTTTTTTGACTTAAAGGTTACTTTGTTGACGAGATGAGCTTGGTTTATGAATCGATTACAGTTGAAGATGAGCTAATGTTCATCACGTGTACGAAGGAAGACATACTGCTACACATACAGAACCATCATTATACAATCTTATGCGTGTTCGTGGCGATACTTATGGCTTCTGGAGCAGCCAAGAATGGTCTCTTTATCGCCACTAGATTAATTAAGTCAAGTCTGGTACTAAATTGTGTAGGAAATCACAATCTTTTATCTGACCGTGTCTATTGAGGGATTGATATCACGATTGATAATAACCATACCACACCAGATGGTTCCCTCAAACTGTATGATATTTTGCCGAATTTCTTCAAGACATCGCTCCTGATTGAACACATAAGAAACCACGCCATTTATAGCAGTTTGCCGTATAAATTTGAGGCCAGTTTTTGGGAAGTTCAATCTGCCCGTCCTGAATTCAAATTATTTTTTTGAGAGTTGACCAAGGCATAACCACAAGAGTTTCAAGCGGTCGCGGCCATCAATCCCGCTTCCACACTTCCGCTTCCATACTCCTCTTACTGTCACTGACGTTGGTCACGTGAAGCCATTGTTAGCGTCGGGTTCACCTCTATAGGGAGCCATTCCGCTGCGGAAACCTTACTATTAGAGTTCTAGCAAACATTTCTTGCTTTATCATTGTTCAAAGCCATCTTTTGAAGCCTTTTTCCAGCAGTCTAATTTCAGAATCGTGTCCATCTCGTTTCCACAGTTGTGACAAAGCATTTCCTCCCAGTAACACGTCGGGTTTTCATGGAAATGTTCCACTGTCCCAAATTGGTGGTATTGGCACATAGGAAAGGAGACTTACGAGCCGCTTTCAAAGAGAGTCCTCTCCGATGCAATTTCCATTTTAATGTTGAAAATAGTGCTCAAAGCTACCATTTTAGCCCGAAATGGGTGTCACGCAGATTGTGTGAAGTGTTGAGTATCTCAATCACCCATTTTCAGCCCTTTTGATCTGGTCGCACACCATTTTTAAGGTGCTTTCTTTATGATGAACAGGAAATTCGACAACTGCGTAAAACCACCTTCAAGAGCGCTATTTAAGAGGTAAAAGCGCCCAGAAAACTCACACTATCTGGCACATCACGAACAGAGCTAACAAATTGTAACAATCAGCAAGAAGACGGGCTCTAAAGGTTGAAAACCGTTCTTCTTTTATAGTTTTCAAACTTATGGTAATCACTGACGATAAGATCTCTTAATTTATTGATATTCATCGTCACATCACCAATTCAAACATCATCAAAACCATCAAAACAAGCAGTTCAAGGCATCCTGTAGCTCATTATCTACCGGTTCTTGGACGCAGGCACAAAACCATGAGTAATCCGCAACAATCCTATACTATTTGGTCGCCGCAGGACACGGTGAAAGATGTTGCAGACTCGCTAGGAATCTCTAATGCCAGCGATGATGTGTTGAGATCACTGGCAATGGACGTGGAATACCGCATTCTAGAAATAGTGGAACAGGCTGTGAAGTTCAAAAGACATGCGAAAAGAGAGGTTTTGACAACAGAAGATATTGCTCGTGCTCTGAGGGTGCTGAATGTCGAGCCTTTGTACGGATATCAAGATGGCTCCGCAAGATCGAAAGATGTGTCTTTCTCGAAGATTTCAGCACAAGGTGGCCAGTCTTTGTTTTTCCTTAACGATGAAGAGGTAGATTTTGACAAACTCATCAATGAACCGCTGCCTCAAGTTCCGCGGCTGCCTACTTTTACCACGCACTGGTTGGCCATAGAAGGAGTACAACCTACCATTCCCCAAAACCCGAGTCTCAACGACATTCGTTTATCGCAGCCACCTATCGTGCGTGGAGCTATTGTCACCACAGTCAACGATACAAGTCTGCAAACGTCAGCTTCTGAAGAAAAAGAGTCTCAGCACATATCGTCAATAAAGCCGGGCCAGGCCAACGAAGTCAAGCCTTTAGTTAAACACGTTCTGTCGAAGGAGCTGAGGATCTATTTCGACAAAGTAGTGAGCGCACTTACGACAAAGGAAAACGATGACAAGGCACAACATCTAAGAGCCGCGGCCCTAACGTCGCTACGATCAGATACAGGTCTTCATCAGCTAGTTCCCTACTTTATTCAGTTTATTGCTGAACAAATCACCCACAATCTTTCTGATTTAGGACTTCTCACAACAATGCTCGAAATGATATATTCTCTTCTCAGCAATGAGCATGTCTTTTTGGACCCCTATATTCATTCTTTGATGCCTTCCATATTGACACTGCTTTTGGCAAAGAAATTGGGCGGTTCTCAACCTCCAAGAACTACAAAAGAGCAGACTGAAGACTCAAAAACCGACGGCATTTCATCTTTCGAAGATTTCCTTGACAAGACTAACGCCTTGCGTGATTTTGCCGCTTCCCTTCTTCACCACGTATTGAAGAAGTTTCCACAAGTATACAAGTCTTTGAAGCCGAGAGTGATGAGAACCCTTTTGAAAACATTTCTCGATACAAATCGGTCTTTTGGAACTTATTACGGTTGTATAAAGGGTGTCACCGTTCTTGGACCAGAATCAGTGAGATTCTTTTTAGGAAATTTACAAAGTTGGGCTAGCCTCGTCTTCGAGGAGCATGCCACTGACAGTGGCAAAGAGGGTGAAACTGTCACTCGAAAATTTTCGGATCTTGAAAGCAATCTTTTGTGCGAGGTTATCATCAATTCGCTGCTCGTGTTGAAGGCCGACCTTCCTAATGGCAAGCAGTACGAGGGTGAGATAACAGAAGAAGATAAAGAGAAATTGAAGAAGCGCTGTGGGACAACAATCTCATCACGTATAGTTCAACGTCCTGATGCCAAGGAACTTGTTGCCGCCATTTTCTTTGGTGAGTAGATAGTGACTATACGTACATGGGCTGTTTATAAAACGATTATCGAGTAAAATGAAGTTTTCAGAAGCTTAGATAGACTGTGTATTTTGTCTTATGTTTACTCGGGTGCGAAAAGGCGCCTGCGTACTTTTCTTTTCGTAGGAAGCTGTGGGGGTGTATTGCTGCCCACCCCAGGAGCCGTCAGCTTCACATTTGTCGATGGTACCTGCAAATGAGTTTCTTTGACAAACTTCGAAGGGGTGACGGTCGGGCATGTTTTGCTTGAAACTGGCACGTTCTCCAAAGATGCCTTTGAGATGGAATTCAAAGGTGACTCAATTATAGCGAGATTACGCATGCGAGCGGTGTCGTCTACTGCCTTCTTTCCAAAAGGAGTCGCTTCAACTTGAACGCTGGGGACCTTACTGGAGCCTGCTACCAGTTTACGCGGTTCAATTTTACGTCTTGTCGTTCTTTGAAAAGTAGCTGTCAAAGAGCTGCTTTTCAATTTCGAAGTCTCTTCAAGAAGCGTTAGGTCTGATTTGCTTCGACTGATGCTAGATTCCCTTTCTAGTGCTAGATCGCTGGCTGGCAGCTGACGTTTCTGGAGCTTGTTGATGAAGACGTCAGAACTTCCGCGCGTTGCAGAGGCGTACTTTTTGCTATTGCCCGTCTCCATATCAAGAATCTCACTCAATTGCGAGTCGCTTCGGAGGTTTGGAAATGGTAAGCGACGAGGCAAAGACGCCCTCCGATACAATCTTAAGGGCTCATTTGGCTTTTCATTGCCATGGGCGGAGGAAATGGAAGAAGCTTCATTATCATGTTGTAATTCAGGTGAGTCAACAGCCCGAACGAGCTCATTAGATTCGGGTCTAGAGCCACTATCGTCAACCTGAAGTTTGTCATTTTTAGGCAAGGACTCATAAAGAGATCCTTTTAGTTTCCGTGATATAAACGCGACGGCATGAGGAGCCTTCTTCATAAAATGTGGTATAAGCACGTATGTTATGAAACCTGCAGCAGACGCCTCTTTTTCTGGATCTAGCATATTCTTCTTCAGTTCCCTACTTGAGCTTAGAGCAGCTCCACCACTCTTCATAGGCGAGTTTTTTTGAATAGAAACGTCGGTTAACAACATAGCCTCCACGATGCATAACTTATCGACATAAACGTCAAGCTTTTCGCAAAAGTCAAGTTGCTGGACATCAGAACGCACTGAAAGCTTATTTTGTTTCCGTCGACGAGAAGGCAATCCCGATGGAGCAAGTTTCTTGACTCGCTTCTTCAACCTTCGTTCGTATTTTTGCTCGAAATTGTCTAGTTTGGAATCCAGATCATTGAGGAAGATCAATTCCAGTAAGAGAATGATTTGCAATTTGATCTCACGTACCTTGAAAATCATAGATAAATCGGAAATTACATCTGGAATGCCCGACATTATCAAATGTCCCAATTTACTCAAATTGTTACTGCGAATTTCGGTTGCGATTTCGCAGCCTAAGTCGACTTGCAATAAGCCTTCATCTTGTCTTCGGTCAAAATCTTCAAGTTCCAGGGCTAATTCAACCAGATGTACTTGATAAGATAGGCCATCTTTTTGACCTGATTCTCGGCTCAAGAGACTTGTCCTTACCAAATTTGACTTCACGAAGTAAGCCAGGGGAACCCGTAGAGAATAAAGAGCCTCGTAGTATTTCCTCTGTAGATAATTTTTAGGATCAACAGATAGGGAGTTCTTCTCCTTCTGATACCTATACTTGATCGTCTTGCCTCTCCTACTAGGTTTCATCCTTACCTCACCCATGAGCTCAGAAGTTTCTCTAGTCTGTGAGCAACGTTCTTCACCCCACAAGGCCAAAAGATCGGGAACTTTGTACTCTAACCAATTGGCATAATTGATGGAAGAGGAACTCGTATTCGTATCTCGAGTTTCAGAACCCGAAAGGTCACCAGATGTAGAAGCAGGCGATTTTTTCAATTTCCATAGCACCCAATGCTGGTTGATGTAGTTTTCTAAAACGTAACATTGGTTTTTACATCCATTGACCATTTCAAAAACGTGCTTCGAGGATCTTGAGGCTCGTGATAGCACCGGGTGCAGTTCAGAAGCTATTTTTGACTCTTCTATCAGTTGTGGTGCACTTGAGTAGTCCACCAAGGAGTCTGGGATGGCAAGAGTTGATCCCACGAAAGTCAATCCATTCAAGGCATTCGCTTTTATTTCAGTTTGAAAGTCCTGTGGCAAAGATCTTTCTTCATTGTTTCCATCAGACTCCATCAAAAAAAGAGATTCATAGGCCAGATGGATCGGAATGAGCGACCTTTGGTGGTTGGACAGTTCCACATTCGATGCACCGATGTGCAGTCTTCTTCACATCAATATTGGAAATTTATAGATGTCCCTTCGTTCACAGTTACCTTTCGCAACCGATGAGTTCGACAGGCTATAAGTGATGTCAATAGACTAGCCTGAGAAGCCGGAATTGCCAACCGAGTCCCTGTGCTCTTTTGATTCTTTGTTCCTTTTGTCGATTTCGATTTTGTTGTTTATCAATAGAATTGCAGTTTGGTTTCCCGTCGGTGTCCCTCTAATTAGTATTTTCCGCTCACTACAGCCACTTACGGGATCATCGATAATGATTGAGCAGCCTGTGCTCTCTTTGATCGAATTGATGTTTTTTCCTCCTTTGCCGATAACGTTTCCCACGTAGCTGTTGTCAATGTAGACTTCGTGCTGAATCAAACTTAGTCGTGGAGTCAACTCTGGCATAATTGGCGCAGCACTCACGGCATCCGAGAGTCTAACATGATCGACGCTCACCACAGGAGTGAAGTTTGCAGAGTGTGGGGTGACTGGATTGTAACCATACGGGAATTCAGGAGGGCTAGAAACAGACGCAATACGGTGGAATCGCTTTTTGCCGTTTTCCATTGGTCTATACTGATGATGTTGCTGATGCTGCTGCTGCATGCTGACGCCATACTTGTTGACAATCACGGAGTGCAGTGCACTTGGTAGATAGAAAATGCATTTTTTCAAGGCAAACGAGGACTTGTGGTTCAAAATCGTTTGGCCCACGTAGTAGGTGGCGATATGAATAGCGTCCGCCACGCCTGTAATGCAAAGAATTCGATCGTTCGACATTGGCAGGGTCTGGGGGCCTGCCATCAGGGTTGCAGCGCTCAGATCCTCTATTTCTCGCAGACGAGAACCCTGGCGTCCAATCACACACCCCATCATATGATGTGGCACCAAAATATTCAAGGTCAACGGGGTTGAGACTTGAGTGGATTCGCCTTCTTTTTCGCCGTTGACGGCCCGCACTATGAGCCCAAATACTTTGGCGACGTCTTCACATCTACCCCTAATGAAAATAACTCGTTCGGGCACTCCACGAATATTGTCCGACACATTGATTCGCGTGTTGGTCTCTGCCTTCATTTTGGAGATTTTCTCACCGCCCGGACCCACTATCATCGAGGCCTGTTTAACCAAACAAAGCATGCGTAAATGAATGTAATCTTTAATATCTGATTCTTGATCATTTTCGAGTGCTATGTTCGAATCTTGCTGGCTGCTGTGAGAGCGACCTTGTGGATCTAACTGCTGTTCTCCTTGTCTAATTCCATCGTTATCTATCTTTAAATCCATCACCGAACCGTTGCGTTCAACGTTTTCCTCCGGAAACTCTCCATCCTGATCTTTTTTGTCATCAACATCATCATTGAGCGCTACCCTTTTGATTTCAGCCTCTAGAAACTCCTCCGCACAGTCCTCTTTCTTACGCTTCAGTAAGTTCGACGACTGCCCTAAATCTTCGTAATTCTCGCTTGCACCAACCATTGTAACTGGCACGGTTCGAAACCCACTGATTCAACCACCCTCAAACCAACAACCTTGGTATCTATACGCCCAAGCCTTGTGTGCTGTAGTGCTCGAAAGACTAAGGTTTCTTGGTGTGTTCTGGTAAAATAACAAACAGTTCACCATATATTTCAGAAACTGACCATTTAACTATTTAAACAGTCAACTAGACCATCAGAACCAAACAAAACGGTGGAAACTAGCACATCATGAGCTCCAAACAAGACCTGGAAGCGACAAACGTGGTGGCAGAGGATTCAGCGGGCGAAGATTCATACAATGAGGAAGAAGACGAGGATTTTGATCCATCAAAAGAGGTGGAAAAGCAAGTCGATGAGGAGGACGATGAAGACGAAGAAGACAACGATTACAACGAAAAGGGACCGGATTACTCGAATATTGAAAGCGGACAGGGTGGACTGATACGTACAAGACATGGCAGAATACTGGAGGAACAACAGCTGCTGGAAAACAAATATGAACAACTGCGAGAAACGGGTATTTCACAGCAGACAGTCAGTGCATGGGATGAGCTTCAAAAGCTTAGTAACGAAAGGCTTCGCAAAAGCATTTCTGTCATGGGCGAGGATTCGGCCAATGAGCCCCAAAATGGTCTTCAGGAGGAACTAGTACTCATAGACCGCAGATACGAGTTCGCTGGCGAAATTCTGCATGAAAAGAAAATGGTTCCCAAGAGTAGCGCAGAAGCTCAAGAGTATCTGAATAACCAGCGGTTCAAGAAAAACCCTAATGGACCCACTGCAACGGCTAAAGTTGCAATGAACGACCGGGGCTTGAAACTGAGAAAAGTGCTCAAGAGACCACCCATACTGGAACAGATAATAGCAGGAGCTCTAAAACCAAAACTCACGACTTTGGAAAAATCGAAGCTGGACTGGGCTACATACGTTGACAAAGAGGGAATCAACGAAGAGCTTTTTCTGCACAACAAAGACGGTTACTTGGAAAAGCAAGATTTCCTGAATCGTGTGGAAACGTTCAAAGACGCCAAATATCGGCAGATGCGTAAGACAGAGCTGCAACAGCGACTATCCGGTACCTAAAAACAAGAAAATGAGTATTGTTCTATTTGTACGAAGTCTAATGGTCCTCATCTATAAGTGTGGCACATGGTATCCTGCAAAAATCATATTGAAAATGCTGCAGATACCTTCTCCCAGTACGAGACCAGAGCTAAACACGATCATCGACGTTTTGGCAGACGTGTCTCCACGATGAGTCCGGAGCCAAACGTGTGCAAAGCATCCTCCAATGAACCTTGCGAGGGTGAAGCTTGGTGCGTTGTAAATTCCAACCCCCACTGCAACGCCGGACGGTATCCAAATCAGCCATTTGTACCCGTTGTCGCGATACAGGTTTTTTATCAGCGACAAAATGCCGAAAATGATCCCCAAAACAATTGTGCATTCAAGAGCTTTATCCGGAAGGCCTTCGCCCGTCACTAGTCGCGCACAGTCAATCCATATCACTGCTGTTGGGACTCTAAATTGTGCGCTGGGTATCTCGTAAACGCGATTGTAAAGGATGTAGATTACGCTGGAAAGTACGACAGACCATGACGCCCCAATAAGCTGAGCAAAGAATTGGGCCCTTGGAGAAGCGCCCAGTAAGTGGCCGGTTTTCAAGTCCTGCATCAAATCTCCGGCCTGCTGAGCGCCTGCCTCGGCAATTCCACCAGCAACTAGGTTTAAAAGAACCCCCCCTTTCATCGAACGAGGTGTGATGATAGCAAACACTAACTGAGACAGTTTCCCTATGCCGCTAACGGGGTTCAAATCAGTTTCGCCTAGTGCTCTCACCGCAAGCACTGACAAGAAGAGGGCTAATATCAGCGCAATAAACACAGATGACAGTGGGACGATGTGGGTTCCAAAAAGATAGGTCATGCATACAACACATATTATCGAGGACACAACAAGGCCGCTGATAACTGTGGTCAGTTTCACTAACTGCCTTGAGTCTACTTCGTGGTCTTGGTCCGAGCTGACCAGCTTGACGGTGCTGCGGCGGCGACCCGCGCCAGAGCTTTCTCTGTTTATTATTCTCTCTTCTTCCAAAAGCATAGATTGTAAAGAGTCATCAATCATAGACTCCAGGGCTATCCGTTTGTCGTCACGAAGGCAGAATCTAAGTATTGACTTTGTAGTGAAGACAATGAACCCAACAACTGAGTCGACCACCATCACGGCTAAAGATGACCACAGAATCCAGCCCTGCACACCTTTTTCCCAATCGTTTATGTCTGCATCTGGGTCAACCCATCCTTTGTAGCGAGCGAGAGGTGCAAGCACGCCCCAGCCTAAGATACAGCCCAAAAGCATATAGACGACAGTTGACATTCCCATGATAATACCTTGACCAATATATGCAGGAGACGGCTGTAAATTCCACAAATAGCTTTTCGAGAGTCGATTCCCAAATATGGGAATAGCTTTTATCGCTGGCAGGAAGTAGGAAAGGATGGTATATAGGGAGGAAACGGCAAACGTTTTGACTAGAATTGCAATGTTTTTCTCATACGTTGACTTGGAGTCGTTAACGGTCGGTGGGATATCCGGGGTAGCCCCATAGTGACTTCCTCTGTTGAAATCTTCTGATTCGCTAGGAGACGTTCCTTCTTCTTCTATTCCCAAGTTTGGCTGGTCGTCCTGCCCCAACAAACGGTACTCATCACTTGACAGAACATCACTATACTCGCGTAGTCTTCTTTCCCGCAGTTCTTGTAGTTCTAACGGTGAGATTTCTTGCAAAATCTCGGAGTTGTTCAGAATGGCGATCAGAGTGGCGGTCGCACTGCCACTGGGAAAACGCAATTTTTCCCGCACAATAACCTGTTTGCGAAGCGGGATGGCGAAGAAAATGCCGAAAAATGCTAGTGCTAGAGACCACAGCAATAGCTGTTGGAACGTGAAGGGCGCGCCTTGTTCTCTAGTGAACCCTGATTCTTCGGTGGTCAAAAAGTTCTCAATTGCAGGTATGACACCCACAAATCCGTATGCAAGCGGTCCCGTACCGACTGCAACGGCTAGGGACTGGATGTACACGTTTTCCACGTCTGTGAAAGGTGCCATGTCAGCGAAAAGTTTTGGTAGGACCTGTTTAAAGATAGCGCATGCCAGCAACGCTGAGGGCAACGACATCATTGATACCCATCCGGTTTGTAGCCCAAACTGGAAGTTAGAAATCAGAACCAGCGATCCTATGATCAACCCTGCCGTTGTAGCCCTCACTGAAGTTTGATGTACTAACGCTTTACTTTCAAAGGGAACACTGCTCATTTTCCTGGTGAATGGGTGGTTCAAGCTCCCCCGGGTGTAAATAAAGTAAAGCTCACTTCGCTAGATGGTCGACCGGTTGATTTTGAAGTTCAGCAAAGGTTTTAAAGATCCTTTATCGACGACAAAGTCCTTTGAAGATATCATGAACTTTCAAGAACAATGCTGAATATATATCAAAAGCCTTAACAATTACTAATAAAGGTGAAAAATTCCGAGAAACTTAAGAAATGTGAGTCAAAAGCAGATAACGTAGCCCATTAATGTGTGTTTGAACTAGCCCATCTGAAGAATCACTTGGGAAAGTTTAAAATGTAGAATTTTGGCGATCTTTTGATACCAGAAACAAGCATTTAAGTATTCTTATGATCAATCAATCACCTATGCTGAAAAATTAAGTAGGTTTTGACTAAGTAAAGTTGTGGGTTTGGAGGAACTGGCCTCAGGATTGTAGGTTTACACCGCACAGCGGAGAATTACAATTTGTGTTTCTGGGAGATTTGTGGAAGAGGTGACATTGTGGTGTGGCAATGATGCAAGCGGGTGGTAGAAGTCGATTTTTTGCCAAATGTAGGACAATAAGATCTGTTGAGCATCTTAGCGTTGGGTGTGCGACGAGCTCTAGTTCTCCTCAAACAGAATATACTTCAGAATGTCGCTCAGCGTTAAAACACCCGTCAACAGACCCTGGTCGTCGACCACGAAAAAGCGATGCACCCGAGATTTGCGGATTGTGTCCATGATCGTGAATAGCTTGTCGTGTTTGGTGCACGTATACACGCCCTCAAAGTCGTCGGACCGTCTCATGAGTGCCTCGCCCACGCTGAGCGACAAATCGTTGTACATCCCGCCTTTGATCAGTCCCAGCACGTCTACCGCCTCGTACACGTTCACCAGCCGCCGCTGGTCGTCCAGAATCGGAATGCTGGATACGCCGCCTTGCGTCAGCAGCTGGATGACGTCAATGACCGGCGTATGCATGTTGCAGCTCAATAATTCGCTTCTGCTTATGATGTTCAATTCTCCGATAGGTCTTCTCAAATGACGGGTTTCGCGACAATTGAGCGCCACGAATTTGAGAATCCGATACTGTGTTAGCACGCTCACAACGATCTCGCGGTGCGTTTCCTCGTCCTGATCAATAAGCGGTATTCTACGGCTGCGCGATTCGATCATTTTGCAACATGCGTCATACAACGGTTTGAAAGGGTGAATCGAACCAGTGTCGAGCGGTCTGACGCCAATCGCACGTTCTATATCCTTGAGCCCGTCCAGTTGCAGCTTATCCACGAGCTCAAACTTATCTGGGTTTGAAAAATAGTACTGGATGACGTTGATGAAGTCCGACGACGTCAGCAGACCGGCGAATTTCGACGTGTGTGAGTCCCAAAGCGGCGCAGACACGATGTTATTCTGCAGAAGGATATTCAGCGATTTCTTCACCAGTAGAGATGTGTCCATCACGATCAATCGGTATGATACCGGTAGAACATCGTAGGAGGTCTTCGATTTCAGAAATCTTCTTATCGATTGTACTGCGAGTTGCTGCTCGACAGGTATGGATTCCGGCATATCGTTGGAAAGCTTTTTTCAAGCTCTATATGATGCAGCTGGTTTGGAGCTTCTGTAGCTATTGTTTAAGCCTGTTTGTTCGTCTTTAGGCTTTGGTCACTAGACATTTTACCTTGTGTTAAAGGAGACAGGAGTACTATATATGATATATTTCTTATAGGTGGTGGTCTAAAGAAAAGTGCGACTGGTTAAAGGTCACGTGCTTTACGGAAAAAACTTAATATACTAAATATTATTGAAAGTTTCGAAACAAGAGACGCGAACAGCCAAAGAAGCTACTTAAGCAAACTGCCACAAGTTCGGAACCATATCATTGGAATTGATTTCATTTGGTTTAAGCCATTTTTCCAGTGTTTTTGATTTCTGGAATTTAGGTCACTTTGTACTAAAGTCGGGTAACATCTATTCTTGAAAGGTATAAAAACAGACAATGAAAAACTTAACTCTTCCTTCTTCTTACCACTCGCATTTTCTTGTTTTTAAAAACCAAATCTCTTTGCCTTTTGGCTTAGATCAAGTGTAGTATCTGTTCTTTTCAGTGTAACAACTGGAATGTCCTCAATGAGGATGTTTAATATGTTACAAATCCTATTTTTGGAACCGCACTAGAGGGAAGAGGGTGTTTTTTGGCTGAAAGATGTCCAAATGGAGAGGGCGGATTCTTTCGGGGGTTTTTTCTTTCTCTATTTGTTGCGCTTTTGGCCGAATGTTTGACGTTGGATTTACCCAGGTGTGTGCCACTATACTGCGCCCCATTGCCTTCGGGTGGTGGGAGCCGATTGGTCTTTCTGTCCTGATGTGTTGCCGGTCGTGTTTCGACGCTGTAATATGGCGAGCTTGCTCGTTTTCCCGGCTCCTTGCATTGGATGGTTTCTAGGCCCGTCTGTGTGGGAAAAGTGGCAAATGCCGTTTTAAAGGTTTTTTCGACGTTGAGCCGCTCAGAGGTGTTGCAGTCATTGCACGGTTATATTCCGCACTGCGTACGCTTCTCATTTGGTCTTCTCTCGTCCCCCCCTTTTTTTTTCAAAAAAAACCTACTTCTAAAGTCGATTGGATGAGCTCATCCATTGATTATAGAATTCGTTACACCCATTTCGTTGTTATACTCACTTTAAGGTATGCTTGCCGCTATGTAATTGTTGATACCGTTGGTGTGCTTGTTTGTTTGTTAAATTATTTGTTATTTTATGCATTGTTCCCGACTACCATCTCCAGCGGAATCATCACCTTATGACAAAATCTGAAGTGTTTCTTCGAGTTGGTGACCGTGAAGCGTCATCGTCACAGGTATCTCCTACGTTGAGCAAGCCCATAAGACTCTCACCGTCGCAAACTCCTTGAGGTCTTTTCCTTCTGGGTTCAAATACCTTGTAAAACTTAAGATTCTCGTCACCACCAACCGTCGCCAAAACCGTGCCATCTGGAGACAACTGGCTAGAGCAAATCCTTGCCTCATGCGCATTGACAATCTCGGCGACTTTAAATTTGGTGTCGAAATTGTAAATGGATACAGCGTTTTCTGGATTACCACCTGTGGCGACTATTTCTCGTTGCATTGTACTTGAACTGTAACTCTGACCCCAGTGTAAAGAACTCACCTGAGATCCGGTGTTGATGCTGCCAGTTCTGGCACCTGTTGTGGTGTTCCAGAAATGAATATGTTTGTCTGTTTGACCGCCACCAGTTGCCAAAAGGTTTGTGGTGTCAGGGCTCCAGGCCATGGCTTTGACGGCGGCGGTATGCTGTCTTTTAATATGCTGTGGTAAAGATGTTCTGGTGTCCCAAATAACAACGGTATTGTCGTTGCTACCTGAAGCCAATTGTAACCCATCAGGACGGTAACTTATGCCGCAAACTTCACCTCGATGTTCTTCCCAGCTAGATACGATGTGGTTTTTGATTCGCACGTCGTTGATGTGAATTTCACCACTTTTGGCTCCAGTTGCGATCAATGTCTCTAACCATGACTGAGACCCTATGCGAACGCCTAATTCAGATCTCATGGTCCTGACATGCGACATTGTTTCAACGTCCCAAATCTCTGTGTCTCCACCAGACCTGCCGATCGAGATATGGCAATCGTCATCGGACCATGTAACACTGCTTATAGCGTTCGGTTGTTCGAAATCCACCAACAATGTGACGCTTCCAGTTGCACCATTCCACAGATACAATGCTGAATCAAGCGCAATCGCTAGAACGTTCTTATTTGACCAGCTCACCAGATTGAGATAAAAATCGTCTTGAAACCCTGGTGCATCGAGGATTCTTTCGGGATTGGAATTGATCTTTCTGAGTTTGGCAAGCTCCGGGCCGGGTCCTGGCCCGTGCAATGACGAATATGAATAATGAGATCGATTGCCGATCGAATACGTTTGCTTGCAGCTTGATGATGCAGGAGGTCGGGGCATGTATTGCAGGATTCGTTGATTCATGTCCAGTCCGCAAGCTTCTGCGACGTTTTGCTTGAACACCCGCTTGGTTTGAGCCTTTAAATGTGTCGAAGGCGATGCATTGGGTGGTGGAATTTCTTCGTCCAGATCCAGCGGATCGATTTTGGAATGTGAAAACGAATTCTCTTTGCGAAGAGGGATGAAGCGATCTGTGGTAAAACAACTTTCGTCTGAATCCTGAGATTTGATGGATTTGCGATTATCGCTGGACTCCAGATCGTCTTTGAACAAAGAAGATGATCGTTTGAGAAGTGGTGGGACGTACTGCAACGTGGGTCTTTGAGACCCACTTTTCGAGCTCGGCATGATGTTCGTCACATTCGACAGTGTGGCCGAGCTGCTCGAAGTCTGTCTCTTCGTCACTTTGCCCGCAGGCTTTTTCGCCGTCATCTTCGACCAGTCTGAAGATACCACATTCAACTTCGCCGGCGAAGTCAACGAAAGCACGGATTTGCTAGCATTATCGGTGAAATTGAGTCTATTTGTGCGATTGTCTGGCATAAGCTAGTCATAAATTTTGACCGATCCTAAGCTGCAGTTGGGTTTGATGTTTTCGACTTTTTTGAGCTTTGCTTGCTGTGCTTGCTTTCCAACTAAGAACTCAAAAATAAGAAAACAAGAACAGATTTGAGGATGAGAGTCTTTCCTTAAAAACTTTCTTAAGTCAAAAAGGTCTGTCTTTCAGAACTAGCAAAGTTTCCAAAACTGAACCCTCTGTGCTTACCGTGCTCGAGAACCGGTTAAAAAAGTGTTGATGTTTACCTTTTCCCCGATTCGGCGGAGGGCTATTTGGTCATTCTACACGGGTCATCGCACGAGTGAGCTTTTACATCAAGCGCTTGGAATATTCGAATATGTTATGGTACATACCGTATTGTATCGGTTCGTTTTGCTTAAATAAGGTGGGCGAGACTTGCTAGTCTCTTTTGGCTCTTGTTTTCTCACTCGCTGACGGGACGGGTTCCAATGTTGTTGATGTTTCTAAACATGTAAACGCCGTCTTTCGATTCGTTGTTCTCAACGAACTGGCACGATCTGGCAACCTTCCATAGCGATCTCCACATGTTTTCGCCCTCGTAGCGGTAGTGCTTGCCCATCACGTCCTTGATAGCAGTAGTAGCCTTGCGGGCGTTGTAAAATGGAATACGACTGCAGTAGTGGTGCAGAACATGGGTCTCGATGATATCGTGGAAAATGTGCTGGCCCACAAACCCAAAGTTTCTGTCAATGGTGGCAGCAGCGCCCTTGGCAAAAGTCCATTCGGTAGCGTCGTAATGAGGCATTGTAGGGTCTGTGTGTTGCAAAAATGTGACAAATACCAGCCAGTGGTTGACCCATAGCCAGGGCAGGAACCAATTGATCAGCACCACGTGAGCACCGTATGTTCTGTACCACACATAGTTTGCAGTCAAAGTGGCTAGAATGCCAATATCACTGAGAATGATGTACCAGAAATCTTTGGCGTCGAAAACGGGAGAGGTGGGCCAGTAATGGGACTTGAAAAACTTGGGGACGCCCGGGTACGATTGGCCGGTAGCATTTGTGGCCAAATACAATTGCAATCCACCAAGTTGTTGGGCCAATAGGTTGAAAAGCGTAGCAATGGGCGTCTCTTCAACAACCTCGCTTATCTTCGACTTGTTCTTGGTTTCCAAAAACTCTTTCTGTGTGTATGGAATGAACACCATATCGCGGGTCATGTGACCTGTCGCTTTATGATGCTTACTATGCGAGAATTTCCATGAGAAGTAAGGAACCATCCACCACGAGTGTAGGACCCACCCCACGGTATCGTTGACCGCGTTAGAGTCTGAAAACGCAGAGTGGCCGCATTCGTGTGCCAGAATCCAGAGTCCGAACCCGAAAAGTCCGATCAAGTACGACTGCACCATGTAGGCAGCAGCACGCGCCAGCGTGCTGGTTGGGAACCATACTGGGATGTAGTTTGTACCCACGTATCCGATAGTCACGATCGCGGCTATGTCACGAGCCACGTAGTGCAGCGACCACCACAAATCTCTCTTGTAGCATTCCTTTGGTATCGCCGACAAAATGTCTTTAATCGTGTAGTCCGGAACCTCGAAGACGTTGCCGTTGGTATCAATGGCACGTTTGGAAACCACGGTTTCAGTTGCAGTGCCGTTACTGCGAGAAGAAACTTTGCCCTGCTCGCTCATTGTCTATGACCAGCGTATGTGTAAGATGCCTGTACAGTTGGACGTTGCAAGAAATTTCACAAACACTCACTGAAAAGCTATTTCAACGTTCAAAAAACGTTCAAAACTGAACTGGACTGGACAGATGTGCTTGATTTTATACAGCTTTATCTCGAAATGACTTGTCTGTCCTCGAGCACATGCGCGATGCGCATCTCTTTCTTTTCTTTTGAAAAAACTGTGTTTGGTTACTGAGAAAGCGTGAAAGCGGGAAAAAAAACTGGAAAAAAAGCGTGAATCTGGGCCAGACAACTCTATCTGACATCGTGGTTGGTGCTTTAGATAGTTTTCGGTGTTTTTTGGCATTCAGTAGACGGCTTGAACCTGGGGTTCTTTCCCATCACGTTTGCTGGCCTCGAAACTTGACCTTGGCGAATTTGAACTGCCTTGGTTTCGTTTTTTTTCGGGAGCTCGAGAATGCAATGGGTTTACATATAACAGAAGGGAAGTAACGCTACTGAATAGACGTTACGAAACCTGATAGCTTCAATGTTCTCTCTTTGTTGTTGCTCATTCATCAGATCTTTGATGATAATGTCATTTCAAGTGTCAGTAAAATCAATTTAATTGTTTTCGGTTTTCGTGCCGCGGCACATATGTACATAGTGACATCGCGATAATCTTAAGACGTCAAAAGTTTGTAAGACAGGAAGAATGTCTTTTATGCTCGAGAATCGTGTAGTTTTACACAGCTTTTATCCATTTAGAATACCCTTCGTTGTGTGATTTTGAGCCTCGCTTTTCGCGCCTGAACGTAATTTCTGAAGACCGGCGATCGTACAACGACCGCTGCTTCTTTGTATAAATCGTTTTGAGGGTCCGAACTCAGTGTGTCGATATTGTGGTCTTGAAGAACTAGGTACTCCTTTAGCGCTTGAGACCCTAGTAGCAGTTGATCGTGCCATTTCGCATTGGTCACTGTGAACGAACGCATGGATTCTGCAGTCTTAGCGTCGAATTTCAAGACTGCTGCAGACTCCGAAAGTCTCAAGTCCGCGGCCGTTTTCATGAGTGCCGAGCTGAGACTGTCTAGATTCTGCAATGCGTCGAACGCGTGACGGAAATGCACCACGTTTTCCCGCAGCAAATCCTTGTAAAAACAGAGGTGGGAGTTGATCTCGATCTGACCGCTCAGCTGTTTCAGCAGGTTCACAAGCGCACCGTGCAGTTCTTCCAGCATGGCAGACTGCGTGCTAGGATATTCACGGCCCTTGCTCAATCCGTTCAGTTTTCCTATAAGCTTTGCCGTGTGCACCGCATCCAGCAGACATACAGATCCCAAATCCTGACTTACAAAATCAGCACTCTCAAAGTTTTTGATCTCTTCATCCGTCCTGCACAGGATGTTCATCAATGATTTTCTGCTCCCTCTTGGATACATCAGTGACTCCGTCAACATATCCACGAGTTCAGTCAACGGCTCTGTCAACGAAGTTGTGATATCTCTCACCACATCGGAAACCAGTTCCAAAACTTTTGGTGTAAGCCTCGAATCGCCAGTTACCATTTGATCAGTGAATAGCTAGTTAAGAACACTAAGGTATCCCGTTGAATTTATCGTCTTTTCAGTCGAGCCTTGTCACTGTCATCGAGTTCAGTTCTATAATCTGGGTTTATATGCAAGGAAAAAAATTGACATCTGATAAAATGAGTCAGGTCCTGAAAAGTAAATGTTAAATATAATCACGAGACATGAGTCATCGGAGTTGTCCGTTGAAAAGTCCGACCATCGAATGAAAATGGAACCGGTGTGATAAAACCTCAAGCTTTTAAGCTTTTGACTTAGCCTTGAGTTCTCTTTTATATGGTAATATATGTGATTCAAAAGGTCAAGCTAAGAAATGTCATGTGTTGTGTTTATTCCTATATATATTGTAAAGTTTTGTACTTTCTTCAAGAATGAAGCGGTGGCTCAATGGTAGAGCTTTCGACTCCAGTTAAATTCTGGTTTATACGGAAAATTGCAATCGAAGGGTTGCAGGTTCAATTCCTGTCCGTTTCATTTTATTTTTTTTCGAAAAAATAGAAAATAGATTTTTGTTAAACAGAGGGCATGTAAAAGAACTGTTAAGTGATGCTGTGAGTTGAGCTTTGGTTTCGTAGGCCAG
Source organism: Lachancea sp. 'fantastica' (assembly GCA_900074735.1). Lineage (NCBI taxonomy): Eukaryota > Fungi > Ascomycota > Saccharomycetes > Saccharomycetales > Saccharomycetaceae > Lachancea > Lachancea sp. 'fantastica'. Next base: position 378,996 of record LT598475.1, read on the forward strand.
AAACTGTGCTGTTTGAAATGCTATTAGCACTATCTCGGTTGTTCAAAACCATGTCTTTTTCTAGTGTTTGTTTTTTTTTGTTAAGGTCTATTAATCTGACATTAAGTTTGCAGTATTGGACACACGCTTGGGTATACGCTACGAGAGGTGAGGCTAGCTAGCTCAATGTTCAATCGTCCAAAATATATGCTATATCAATCATACAATGCAAAATGCTCCTGGAAGAGCTTGGCCATTGGGATCTGAGCTTTCATCCTTGCACACAACAGAAAAACTCCGCTGAACTTTCTATGCAAAGAATAGGTCTCCTCAGGCGGTGGACACAGACGTTCCTTTAACATCAAATTGATGTTGGCCCTGATTCTATCCGTGATGGTTTGCTCGGAGAAATCGAATAACTTATCGGTGGGGCCCACAAATGGTTCGGCCAAAGTGAGAACGGAATCAACGTGTGCGTCGACCATGGCTTTGGACTCTAGTCCCGTTAAATAGCCCAGTTGTTGAGAAAGCTGAGCGACTTTCGCGCGGTCTTTCAAGCTGCCTGCTGTCAGCATGCGCCGGTACTGAAGAATAAATTCATGTGGGAACTCCCGCGACGCACCGAAGTCCAAGAGCTCTAATGTGTTATCACCTTGGTTGTAGAGGAAATTGGCCCAGTTAGGATCAGTTTGCATAAACTGGAACTCCGCTATTTCACGCAGACATAAACGCATGATCGCTTCTGAAATGAAATTTTTGGTCTCCTGCGCCGTATTTTCAGGAAGTTTCATTATCTCAGTGCCTTGCATTTTGGTCATCGTGATTATATTATCGGTCGTCAATTCTTCGAAAACTTTGGGAGTAACGAGAACTGGATCCCCTTGCAGCAAAGTTTCAAATCTTTGTAAAGCCGCCGCCTCTCTCTTGTAATCGCATTCCCATTTCAACTCAGTCCTTGCGTTCTCCACCGTCTTGTCCAAAAAGAGTCCCTTGGGAAGCAAACGAGATGCAGTCAGAAACATTAGCACGTTATTGAGATCTGAATCGATGGAATCCTTTACCCCCGGATATTGAATTTTAACCACAACTTCTTGGCCTGACGGTAGAACTGCTTCATGGACCTGGCCAATGGACGCAGCGGCTATGGGTATTGGGTCGAATTTGGCAAATTTATCTCTCCAGGACAAACCAAGTTCGCGATTCATGAGTCTATCAAGCTGTCTTTGAGGCATGTAATGGGCTCCGTTTTGAACGCGAGACAGAATAATGTACAGCTCCTTGGGCAGAACTCGCTCATCTTGAAAAGACATCATTTGTCCTATCTTCAACGCAGCTCCACGCATTTTGGAGAATTTTTGAGTGATGCGGTCTATGTTGGCATCCGAGAGAATCAGTGACTTGAAATCAAGCGATTGACCGCGTACGGCCTGCGAGAACCCGTCTGTTGCCGCAGAAAGTCCAACCCCGGCCGCAAGGGAGCCGTAATGGAAAAGACGGGAGATTCTTGAGGATGGAATCTCAGAGCTTTGAAGAGCATCTTTTTGCTTCATATGTAATTTATTATTAGTATCGTATCAACATGACAGTACAACTGTTCTAGTTTTGGTTGGCACATTAATCAACTTACCTCTTTTTCTGCCCTCTTGGGAAGGTCCACTTTTTTCGCATCTGTAGAGTTCAGTCTTACGCTTCTATACGTTGAATAGTGCCTTACGTTGGTTTTCTTGCTAGATTTGCTTCTGTTCTTGGGCTGGGACCTTATTGAGTCGGAAAGTAATCGTGCTTTTTCCCATTCAGGGTCATAGAATAGACGGCTCTTAGTCAAGATAGGTCTTGTCAAAGTAGAGCTTTCAGCCCAAGATGTCAGTGATGCACATCCAATGGATGCACTTCCCTTTACGACGTCTTTAGCAGATGTTAACAGACAATAAGCATGGTACAAGGATTGTCGATTGCTCATTGGCACTTGAGTAGTCGGTGAAAATGGCGGAACACTCGAAAGGGAAACCGAGAGCTTGAACTGGAACGATTCTGGCTCCACAACTTTAGTTCAAAGGTATAAGTCGAGAATATGTCTGCCTAACCATAGATATCTTAATAGTATTTTAACATCTAGTCACGATACACGAGATATGAACAAAGATGACACGAATCCTGGATAAAGCTTAGCCAATGAAGACTTTTTCAAGCTTGGTAACAATCGTCAAGCACTTGTTGTGTCAATGATGGTTTTCAGAGCTTTTTGTTCCATCTCCTGAGGATTTTTCGGTAAATTTCGAATAATTGTGTCAAACTATTGTAGTTCTCAGAGAATAGGACGAGGCAAGCTCTAATTCAGGCCAAACGTTTGTTTCCATAGCCAGATAATATTCTGAGTAGCGAATAAATGATTTATGGCTGCAACGCTTTTGTTTTGTCGATTATCTAGTTTATTCATGTTATAGTTCATATCAATAAATTACTGTCACTGCTATAGAATAATACGTCAAATGAACATTTACCTCAACAAACTGTCAAAGAGATAGCAAGTTGTTCTAGATAAAGCTTCCAATATGAAGTTTAGATCTCTTGAAGCGCCAGATTATTCAGTATATAATTGATTGTTAGGACCACCACAATGGATCTCTTTTTTTAAGCTTCAATTTTGCAATGAATATTGGATCAAGGTACCAGCATGGTCAAAAATTCCCCGCTTAAAACTAAGATCAACTTGTGCTTTGCTCTGATGCGCTTGAACACTAAGAAGCATGAATGTTCAACCTTCAGAAATGCCCATCACTTCGATCATCACTGACGCTGTCATTGGAAAACGTGTACTGTGACATCGAATTCTAGCATAAAATTTTAGAGCTCATCGCGCGATGAGCTGGAATGCTACAACTTAAAAGTACCAGCAGATTCTTTGCCAGTAGACGCCCAAATGACTTCTAAAAGACGGCTTTCGAGTAACAGTGAACATAAATCTGCTGTGGAAAGCTCGGTGCCCGAACACGCGGCAGAAATCGCCGAGGAACTGACCAAGAAAGGAGACGAATTCCATGACCAACCGTTAACGCATCATGATGCAGGCGAGTTTGCTCAACTCCAAAGGCACAAAACCACTGCCGAACAAGCAAAAAAGCTAGAAAGCGGCACGGTCAATCCTTTTACCGGGTCTGCATTCTCACCTCGCTATTTCGACATCTTGAAGATAAGAAGGGATTTGCCTGTTCACGCTCAAAGAGACGAGTTTCTCAAAATTTACCAGGAAAACCAGATCATGGTTTTCGTAGGTGAAACCGGTTCCGGTAAGACGACCCAGATCCCACAGTTCGTGCTGTTTGATGAAATGCCACATCTAGAGAACAGCCAGGTGGCGTGTACTCAACCTCGTCGTGTGGCAGCGATGTCTGTGGCCCAGAGAGTTAGCGAAGAAATGGACGTGAAATTGGGCGAAGAGGTGGGTTATGCGATTCGTTTCGAGAACAAGACCTCTAATAAAACTATTCTGAAGTACATGACCGATGGTATGTTGCTAAGAGAGGCTATGGAGGACCATAACCTAAGCCGCTATTCATGCATTATTCTCGACGAAGCGCACGAGAGAACCTTGGCTACTGATATCCTTATGGGTCTGTTGAAGCAAGTGGTGGTGCGGAGGCCAGATCTGAAGCTCATTATCATGTCTGCGACCTTGGACGCTGCCAAATTTCAGAAATATTTCATGGACGCACCCTTGCTGGCAGTGCCAGGTAGAACATTCCCTGTGGAACTATACTATACACCAGAGTTCCAAAGGGATTACGTGGATTCGGCCATTCGTACGGTTCTTCAGATCCATGCCACAGAAGAACCCGGTGATATTCTGTTGTTTTTGACAGGTGAAGAAGAAGTTGAAGATGCGGTGCGGAAAATCTCTCTTGAAGGTGATCAACTGATGAGAGAGCAGAACTGTGGGCCCATTAGTGTCTACCCGTTATACGGGTCTTTGCCCCCTCACCATCAACAACGTATCTTTGAGCCAGCTCCAGAAGCTGTTAATGGACGTGCTGGAAGAAAAGTTGTTGTTTCAACCAACATTGCCGAAACGTCTCTGACAATTGACGGTATAGTATATGTCGTCGATCCAGGTTTTTCGAAGCAAAAGGTTTACAATCCAAGAATCAGAGTTGAATCGTTGCTCGTGTCGCCCATTTCAAAGGCTTCTGCCCAGCAAAGAGCCGGTCGTGCTGGTCGTACAAGACCAGGTAAGTGTTTCAGACTTTACACGGAAGAAGCCTTTCAGAGAGAATTGATTGAACAGAGCTATCCCGAAATTTTACGTTCCAACTTGTCTTCTACTGTTTTGGAATTGAAAAAACTTGATATCAACGATTTGGTTCATTTCGACTTCATGGATCCACCTGCACCAGAGACCATGATGCGCGCCTTGGAAGAGCTAAATTATTTAGCGTGTTTGGATGACGAAGGTAATCTGACACCACTGGGCCGTCTGGCTTCAAATTTCCCACTGGATCCTATGTTGGCAGTGATGCTCATAGGTTCTTCTGAGTTCCACTGTGCTGAAGAGATGTTGACTATTGTTGCAATGTTGTCTGTGCCAAGCGTCTTTGTGCGCCCTGCTAAGGACAGGAAGAGAGCGGACGATGCAAAGGCTATTTTCGCGCATCCCGATGGCGACCACATCACGTTGCTGAACGTTTACCATGCTTTCAAGTCCGACGAGGCTTACGAGTACGGAATCAACAAATGGTGCCGCGATAACTTTTTGAACTACAGAGCTTTGTCGTCAGCGGACAACATTAGGGCACAGCTAGAGAGAATGATGCTTCGCTACAATCTGCCACTCACTACCACAGACTACGAGGATCCTCGTTATTTCGACAACATCAGAAAAGCACTAGCTGCAGGCTTCTTCATGCAGGTAGCCAAGAAGAGATCTGGTGGAAAGGGCTATATCACAGTAAAGGACGATCAGGACGTTCTGATCCACCCGAGCGCTGTGCTTGGCCACGATGCCGAGTGGGTTGTCTACAACGAGTTTGTGCTCACGTCGAAAAACTATATCAGGACTGTCACGTCTGTGAGGCCTGAGTGGCTAATAGAGCTGGCTCCTGCGTACTACGACTTGGATAATTTCAGAAAAGGAGATGTCAAACTTTCGCTGGAACGCATTAAGCAAAAAGTTGAGCTTGTGAAGGACATGAACAGCGATAAGAAGAAGAAGAGCAAGAAGAGCAAGCACAGGGATTGATTATTTTTTGCGTAATCATAGGATACATAGATGTAAATTAAGTTTCAAGCACAAATCTGAGCATTCAACAGAGAGAGAAGAGCGATTGATCTGACGGTGAAAAAAATTGAGGAAAATAACTCGCTCAAGAGTTTAAACGTGAAATCAAAGACCACAGCATAACCAGCCAATCGTCGCCGCTATCCCATGCTTAATCTTCAACTTCTGTCATATTCTCAGTCATTCATGAGAGTTGAGATCGCAGAGCAGCTCGTACAGAGCGATACGTTGATTTTCAGCAAATATGACAAATTTGACATGTATAATTCAAACCATCCGAACTCGATACCACTTTTGTAATTCAAGAACAAGGACAAGAATAACTGGTTTATCCACTATTTCAACATGTCAGCAGTCCAGGAAGAAGTAGTGAACAATTTGAAGGTGATTATCGCCGAAAATTTGAAAACTCTACCTAATTTCAATGAAGATGTCAACTATGTGGCAGAATATATTGTACTTTTGATGTCCAACGGAGGAAATGTGGAATCTGTGGTTCAAGAGCTCGCGTCTCTGTTTGACACTGTCTCCGCACAGGCTTTCCAATCGGTTGCACAAAATGCATACAAAGCCATGGAGTACTTGCAGAACGGAGACTCCCTGGAGACGACAGTAAATAAGCTAACGGGCCAGCACGCTTCACAAACGCAACAGAAAACACCTCCGCTACAAGAAGAAGCACAACAGCAATTACAACAGCAACCGCCCCAAGTTCAGCAACAGCAGCCACAACAGACATCAGACGTTTCTAATCAGTTTGGATCCGGAACGGAAAGTTCTATTTACGCTTCCACCAATACGGCTCCTTCGCAACCAAAATCAGCGTTTGAAGGTCTGGTCAACATTTCAGCAGGGCCAAAACGGTCTGCATACTCTGGAACTAACTCTCAAAGTCGCGGTGGTGTTACCAAATCTGGAGCACGCGGTGGCCGTCAAGAACGCTCGGAGAGAGGCGGTGGTACGAATAAAGCAGGAAATACGAGACGCAATAACGCCAACAGCAACGCCCTGGCAATGGCTCTCGGTCTTGACAACTCAAATGTGAATATTGTGAACAAGAAACAGGGACGGTGCCAAGTCTTTCCTCGTTGTCCGCTGGGTAAGAACTGTCCGCATTCACACCCAACGCAGGCATGCAGAGACTATCCTAACTGTTCTAATCCTCCGGGAACTTGCAACTATCTACATCCTAACGAGGACGTGGAGCTCATGAAAGAAATCGAGAGGACTCGCGAGGAATTCCGCGAAAAAAGAGCTGCTTTTGCCGCTGCTAAAAACAACAACGAACGTACTGGTATCGTTCTGTGTAAATTCGGATTACTGTGCACCAACCCACAGTGTCCATTTGGTCACCCTACACCGGCCAATGATGTTGCGAAGGTGATAACATTCGCGTGGTGTCCAGAGAACTTGAACTGTCAAGATCCTGGCTGCAATAAAGCTCACAGCTCATCCTCGAAAATAAAAGATGTCGCACCGGTCGTATCGCGCAAACCACAGAGACCTCCGGTTGAGAAATCGCTCGAACAGTGTAAGTTTGGTTCCAACTGCACGAACAAAAGATGCAAGTTCAGACATGCCCGTTCTCATATTATGTGTCGTGAGGGTGCAAACTGTACCAGAATCGATTGCTTGTTCGGTCATCCAATTAATGAAGACTGTAAATTCGGAGTCGGCTGTCGAAACATCTATTGTTTGTACAAGCATCCTGAAGGAAGAGAAGTACCTCAAAAACCTTCGCAAACTTCCAACTCTCAAAACACCTGGGTGAATCCCGAACTGCAAGGAGGAAACTCATCATCTAATGAGCGTCCTTTTGCGGTACCGGACAATCAAGTTACTGAGTCGATGCCATCTCAGGAAAACGATGCCATCATGGGATAGTTGGAGTTGGTCAAGACTTACAATTTATTCTATCTAATATCTACAATAACCAAAAAAAAAAGGCAAAAAAAAGACAAGCAAGCTGGTCAAAAGCCGGCCAGTGTTGAGCTGATGTGAGGTGCAGTTATGCGCTTTGCTTTTGCAATACCAGGAAATGCTTACAATTCAATTAACATCCTATGTGAACGCCATTTTATATAGTTATACGAAGTTTCGGTTCAAAAGGTTTTGACTCGATATTTCATACTGACTATGAAAGATGCGTTACATTGATAGCATTTGAGGGAAGTGTGTGTGGGATCGAAATTGGCGAGACAAAGGATTGCCTTTGAGACAGTCAGCGTATTAAAATAGCGACAATCGTTGAGTTGGACTCACAGTCTTGAACTGACATCATTGACTGGAAGTTAAAGTGTTAGATTGAAAAATGGAGCGCAATTTCAATAGTCTATGGTCTGCGCTTGAGTAGGGTTCCGGTTACATCGGAGTGCCTTGAAGGCTTTAGAGGAAACTAGCATCGCAAACTAGCATTACAAGGCGCGCGACGCTGGAAACCGGCATTTCAAAATCATGCTATACCAACAGTTCCGAAACTATTTTTCTTGAGCTAAAGTAGATCTTCTTTTTATTACAGACTAAATAACTTAGAATCTCTTCTTTTGGACAGCAGCTTCGTCAGCGTAGATGTCCAAAGGAGAAACTGGCAATGGCTGCTCGGCCCACAAGTTAGGAGTCAAGAAACCGTAGGTGTTACCGATGGCAACGAAAGTAGCCTTCAAAGTGTTTTCCAAAGTTCTGGTGGAACCGTTGGAGGAGGTGTAGACATCCTCAACACCGGCCAATTCCAACAACTTCTTGACAGCTGGAGAGGCAACGATACCCTTACCTCTTGGGGCTGGGATCAATCTGACGGTGACGGAACCACACTTACCGGAGGTCTTGGTGGCCAAAGAGTGGGGTTGACCCAAGTTGTTACCCCAGTAACCTCTTCTGATTGGGATCACGGATAGCTTGGCGATCACAATACCGGCTCTGATGGCACCAGCGACTTCCTTGGCAGTCTTGATACCTAGACCAACGTGGCCGTTGGAGTCACCAACGACGACGACGGCCTTGAATCTGGTTCTTTGACCGGCTCTGGTCTGCTTCTGGACAGGCTTGATGTTCATAACCTCGTCCTTCAAAGTTGGCAACAAAGTGTCAATGATTTGGACTTCCTTGACTGGTAGAGAGTGCAAGAAGATTTCCTCGACGGAAGAGATCTTACCGGCCTTCACAAGTCTTCCGAGCTTGGTGACTGGAGTCCATCCCTTTTCTTCCTGGTCTCTTCTACCTCTTCTTTGTTGACGACCCTTGTTACGGCCACCGAAGCCGCCTCTGGCTGGGGCTGGAGCTTGAGATGGAGCTGGAGCAGACATTATTGGTGCTATTTGAATTGTATCGACTGTGGAACTGCTGAAGCCGGAATGGATCACGGAAAGTTGATGGTTGGTAACTTTCGATCGACTGCGAGTTGTTAAGTAGACACTGGGTTCTCTTGAATGAAAAACTGATGTGAAAGAAAGAGTGGTCGAGAAGATGGGAAGACGATGGACTTCTCTTTGAGATGCCTTAGCTCGGTGTATTACTGGGAAGCGTTCCCAGAGACGGCGAGTACACACCATCGCCGCGACCCGAGTACATTGTCCAAAATTTTTCAGATGAGTCGGTCTTCTCATCGGGTGCGTGGGTGCGTGGGTGTTTTTGTGGATTTTTTCAGGAGAGAAGAGATCTCATCGTAAAAAAATATCAAAAATCAAGAAAATGTATGGGTGTTTAGAAAAGACAAAACAGTCACATCTGAAAAATGGACCACGTGACCTTAAAGGATTCAAATTTTTAAAATTTATTGACAGTTTGATTTGATATCTGGATACTATACATGAATGAAATAAATACATCAAATCGGGCATGGGAGGCCGACTGACTAGACGAAGCGTTCGATTTCACTGATAGTATCGGCTTATCCCGAAAGAGAGAAAAAAAATTCACGGAGGAAATGCGAGAACTCTCAAATTTTCCATCTACAAGGCTTATTTATCATTGCTTGAATCAGTCCATTCCAGTTTTTCCGTTTTATTCTTAATGTTCGTGTCGGATCCGTCAGGGTCTCACTCGCTCATCACCCTTTCCTCCTAAAAAGGGCTCCGTCGCGCCACATAACGAGATATGAGATAAATGTAAATTTCGAATCTAGAACGCCGACCACGTGATCAATGGAAAAGAATACAGAAAACGAACTTACAGATCCGGTGCGATTTAGCCTATTTCCAGCACACTCTCACACACAATAGCACCTCCCGGATCATCAAAAACGCTTCTTATAACTACAACTTCTTTCTTCATCGAACTCATACCAGAAACCGCCGTCGTTAATGATATAACTTTACTGAACCCGAGTCTTTTCTCATTTTGGGAACAATACATTGGAAAAGAACTAGCTTCTCACCGAGATGCAAATAATCGTCTGAATGTACGATCTATAAACTCACATCTTGCATAACACTTGTTCGTCCCTTCATTGTTTCTCTTACCTACTCTTGGCGCTGGAGTTGTTCGCGCAAATTTATATCACTTTCACATTTCGTGTCGCTGTGTTTTAGCAATAACAATAAAAAGACCGGATATCAGATTTTTGACGCAATTTAGGGGAGGCCCGAAAAAAAAAAGTATAAAAGCAGCGACAGAAGGGAGAACTTTACCCCGGTAAGTATCGGTTTTTAGAAGAAAAGGCCAATTGAGGAGTTGTTGAAAAAGCACATTCAAAAGCATACACACACACACACAATCGATCACACATGCCAGAGTATGTTGAGAAAGGAAAACAGTAATACAGAAATGTCTAGTACAGCAGTATACTAACGAGATCGGAATGTGTTTCTACAGTCACGTAAAGAACGCAAAGAAGGACGCCAAAGAGGCCGTGAACCAAGCGGAGGTTGACGCGTCGCACATTCCTGACGCGGCCAAGAAGGCCGCGCAGGAATTGCGCTCTGAGGCCAAGGAACTCAGAGACGAAGCGGACCGTGAGTTTGAAGAGCTCAAGAACGACGACGCCGTAGAAAAGTACAAGAACACGGCGTTGGAATACTTGCGTATTGCATCGGACCGTGCAGTGTCGTTGGGATCGTTTTTCGCTGCCAAGATCAGAAGCTCGTCGTCGCGTGCTGTTAGGGAGCTACAAAACCCAGTGGTGGTCGTCAACGCAGCGTTGGGTGCGGTTCTAGTGCCGCAGCTCTTGAGAGGCTACGCCAAACACCACGCCAGATACCTCAGGGGAAAGTCTGACGCGATCATCATTTCGACCGTGGGTGCTGCTACTGCATTTTTGGCCCTCGACGCCTTTTTGTCTGTCAAATACTACTCCAAATTCGACAAGAAGAAGTTGTAAACATAAGACATTTCGTTTTAAAGAGCAGGGCAAAGGCCAGATCCAGGACGCAGTTATTTTTACAACTGCTATGACATGACCATTAACAACACAATCACACTAACACTGAATCCCGCGCGGTTTTCTTTTCACGCTTAACACCATCACAGCATTCCTCGTATCATATTCATATTTCTTCGACTAAATAGTACTACAAGCCACAATAATCGAGTAGGATCTTCTTGATTTACTGTTGACGATGAACCCACATTACACGTTAATATTTCGTGCAAGCGATTTTTCACCTGGCAGAAGCACAGAGAGCTTCTTGAACAAGACTTAATCTACCAACTTGATGAGCAAAACACTACAATAATCAAAGCGAATAGACGGCACTGCCATTGTTGTTGATCTCCATCAACTTTTACTGATGAGTGATTTTGAAGACCTTACACCATCATCATCACCACGAACGAAATCGAGTTTATTGCATACATATATATAATAATATCATATAAGGTTCTTCTCGTCAATGAGTCCGGGTACAAGCTACTAAACCATGTTTAACCTCAAGTTCAAATCCATTGCTGGTCAGTGGTGGCATCTAGATGGTTGAACCTCCACGCGAGCACTATGTGGACGAACTGCGCTCCAATTCGCGCTCGAACTCGCATCGTTCATCTCCGTTTACTGTCAGGGCTACAGATCCTACCACTAGTGTAAACTTAACGTCTTCTTTTTCATCCAATTCACGCCCGTTTGCAGATGATTCAAGCGGTTATTTAGATCTGGCATCGGATCAGCAATCGGTAAACACGAGTCGTCTCCATCTGGAAAATCAATTGTTGCAATCGATGCGATCGCTGGACCTATCGCCTAGAGACCACGCCGTTAGCAATGAAATACCGTGTTTATTTGAAACAAGGGACCCTGAATCTGTGTCACCAGCGGCTCTACCTCAAGAAAAACAGTTTTTTATTTTATCTTCAGCCGGGAAGCCCATTTTTTCCATGCATGGCAAAGACGAGCTGGTAATGGGCCTCATGGGTATTATAAACACCGTTACCGACTATTTCAAGGTGCACGGTACGAAATTTCGCTCTATGACCAACTCGGGTGAAAATTGTGTGAAACAAAAACTCGTTTTTCTCGACAAGAGCCCCATTCTTTTAATGGCATTTTCATCTCGCGAGGAATCGGTGAACGACCTCTCACAGCAGCTTGATTTTTTGTACTCATACCTCATTTGCACTTTGAGCCGACGCCAGCTAACCCGCTTATTTTCAAAACGTGAAAACTTCGACCTACGTCACTTTCTCACCAACACGGACTTTGAGAACCTGACACATATATGCGAATCCATTGCCAATGGTTTCAACCCTGATTTTCTGCTAGGGGCTCTAAGATGTCTCACAATGCGCAAGTCAACTCGCCAGGCATTGCATACAGCCATGCTGACACACGTGCAGAGCGCAGAAGCTGCTAATGAGAGAGGGACGGTCTTGTACGGTCTCATAGTTGCACCAGGAGGGCAATTATGTGCCGTACTAAGGCCAAGAGGTCATACCCTGCATACGACAGATCTACATCTTCTGTTTTCGCTCATTTTCAACCAGTTCCAGGGGTTGCAAGATGATCAAGAACTTTGGCTACCTATCTGTTTCCCAAAGTTCAATTCCAGTGGTTTTTTGCATTGTTTTATAAGGCGTTTGCCCCCTCAGCTCACTTCAAGAAGCCAAAATCGCGACGCTCCTGAGTCAGAAATACAAAACACACATTCGGAGGCTCAACCAGAGGAGGCTATAGTACCTCCTTCTCCGACACCTGCACTTGTGCTTATAAGCGCTCAAAAGGAGAGCTTCTTTGAGCTAAAAAAAATAGGTCAAAAGATTGTGGACGATTTAGTCAGTAAGAGCCTCTTGGAACACATCGCAACGGCATCCAAATTTGGCTTCACCATGGCCGATATACCCGCCAAATTCGTTCACCACTTCATCTACAAGTCTAAAAAGCATGTTCAGTATGTCATGCCGCGACTCCAAGAGCTCGACCTGTACAATAACGACCCGTATGACGATAGGACAAACACTTTCACCGCAAAACACGGAGATGGCGAAAGTGAAGAAGATGATGCTGACAACCACAAACGAGAAAAGCATAAAAATTATCTCTACAAACTTATGCGAACTTACACTCACATTCGGAACAATGTCATAGATCAAAATGGGACTCCGCTCAACAGGTCTGTTTTGAGCTTTGTGCAGTGGTCAAGTGACGGCCTGCCGATAAGCGGTCTGCCACACGGTGAAATCGTTGATGTTTTATGCTTAGCGTGGCTTACTCCGACTTTCGAGCTTTTCTTGATTTGCAACAATGGTGCAAGTGACCGAAATGCTGTATTGAAAAGTGCAAAGGCAATCGTCGACTGGTGTCGCAAAAACGAGGACAGGCTATTTGTTAAAAATGGTGCAATTTTTTGAATGTGTGTGGTTCTTCATACATTGCTAGCACGAACGAAATAAGAATTAACTAAAAAGGTGATGTTGTTTGAAATGGCATCAAAGACTAATAAGAATCTGGAACATCGAAAACCCTTGGAACTTTGCGATCATTACTCAAAATTCCCTTTCTGTATTTCATGATTCTACCACCTTGGCTGTCCCCGAACTTTCTGATCAATTTTTTATAAAATAACCCGCATGCGTTGCATAGGCTTCTTTTTCCATAGGGTCCTTTCCTCCATTCGGGTGTCGTGGTGGTTGAACAATGAGCGCATTGCAGTCCTTCAGAAGATGAGCTGTCTGCTGGTTCGAGAGAAGCCCTTGATTTGCCTTGAGAAGTATTCTTCACCGCCTCACTGGGCTCAGATCCGGCACTAACTAAGGGTTTTCTACTATCCATTTTTCTTGATTTTAAAAATTCAAATTGGCGTCTTTTCCTTTTTGCGATGTCTTTCATGCGTGGCGAGTTATCCCTCTTGATTACCTTCCCGGGTCGGCTCGCAGGAATACTGGGATGCAGCTTTTTGTATTTTGACTTCCACTGCTCGATTGATTTCAGGGACTCGAAAGCACGTCTTGCCATTTTGATAGTTAGCTGAAGGCTATCGGACGAAACATAATCAATTAAAAGAGCGAATTCATCATGATCTTCCATGTCTTGAGTGTGCAATGACAACGGCCATTCTTGCATATGGCGATAGAGTGTTTGAAGACTATCCAACGTTTCCGCGATCTTCAGTTGGTAATCCTTGTTGAGCTGTGTGATACTGTCGTTGGTATTTTTGCTAGCGTCAGGGGAAGAAGATTCTACAATGTAAGCTAGCTTCAAAAGTTCCCCGCTTGGTCTGTTTGCTTTACTGGGAAACACTGGCGGGCAAGGCGCCAACCTGTTTGGCTGGAGTGGTACAAACTGAGCTTGGTTTTCAGAACTGACTTTACCGACGTGCTGAGTAGCGGTGAGAGACCCCGGCGCCCCAGAAACTGCCGCAGAATAATGATCATCGTTGTTGTGAGACAGTCTTGTAAATTTTTTGGATGAATTCGTCTCAGCTGGGCTTACCGAGGAATACACATGGGCCTGAATGGGTGCTTTACTATTGGTGTGGGCTGGGCAATTATTTTCGCTGCTGCGCAAATTGATGTCACGAAGCAGTTGTCGTATACTGGGCAAACTTGGCCTTACTCTGGACCCTTTCTGAAAGACTTTAATTCTCGGAAGAGCAGTCATATTTTGAAGCTCTTGAAAAGCGCCATGTTGAATGAGCGCACCGCTTTGCATTGTAGAGCTTTTTTCTCTCAAAGTGTCACGGATGCTCCAGTGAAGGTAATTTGAATTTACAATGAACGACTCAGATTTTCAAAATGTGTTCCAGTTTCCGATTGTCATCCTGAACATAACAGATTCAAGTCTGGTCAACGTCATCTGTGGTGTTCTTATATTTTTATTCGAGGAAAGTTTCGCTACCCTCTAGTTCAATTGTTTCGCCAATCACAAGATCCAGGTTCTTAAACATTGATCCAAAGTTTCGACGTTATTTAACGCTCGAGCAAGCGAAACACTTGGGATCTGTTAATAGTGCCCACTGATTCTGGAGTCTCGCTACATTGGCAATTTGGTTCTATTCTTAAACTGGCGCAAACCAAGAGCCAGATCAAACAACAAATATTGAGTCGACTTCAAAGATGGATCATTGAACTGTTAGAGAATCGGCAGAACTTAGAACCAGGCATCCCAATTGCACAATTGACTCACGCCAAGGACCTTTTGGGAAGCTTCTATAGAGACTTGAACACATACCCTCGTTTTTGGCGATTTCTTGCAATGAACATATCATACATACATACTTGACATTAAGGTTCACATTAAGGTTCACCAGTTGTTCTTATTCTAAGAAGGGCAATCCCAGGCATCGCATATGGCTAAGAACTGGCTGCTCTCACGGCTCCTCGTGAGCCTCACATTGTGTAGTTACGCTCTGGCCTTCACCGACTACCTGCTGAAGTCTTGTTCACAATCTGGATTTTGCTTGCGAAACAGACACTATGCTAAGGAAATAATGAAGAGCGGTCGAAATGTGTATTCCCTGGATCCATCTAGCATCAAATATGGGAATTCTAACCACAGTTTTGCCGCAAACATCTTGAAAGAGGTTCCATCTGGTGAAAACGGTCAAGATGGGAAAAAAGTGATCCTGCCGCTTCTCATCGATGTGCTAGAAGGAGGAGGCGTACGCTTAAAGATAGATGAGTTGCGTGAAGGTTATCCAGACTCGAAATCAGAACTTTTACTTCCAAGACGGTACGATGAAGCAGCGTTGTGGGCGTTTGACAAACAAGCTCATCTTCGACCAACCGACGTTGACTTTGGACAGTCATTTTGGCCTTTTCAAAAGGATAGCATCGAGGTGAAGAGCAAAAGCTCTGAAGTGTCGCTGAAGATAAGCCTTTCAAAATTCCGTATCGAATTGTTTCATCGTGGAATTCTTCGCTTAGTCGTCAATGATCGCATGCTGCTGAACATCGAGCACCAACGAACTCTTGAGAATAATGCCCATGAAAAACTACCAGAAGAGCTTACATTTGACGATTTTGAAGATAGCTTTCATTACTCAAGAGAAGATTCTTTGCCGTTCGGACCTGAATCGGTAGCTCTAGACTTTACGCTAATCGGTATCAATGATGTTTACGGTATCCCAGAGCATGCGGACAGCTTACGTCTCAAAGATACAAGGGAAAGTGATCCATACCGTCTGTTTAACGTTGATGTTTTCGAGTACAATCTTAACGCTAAAACGCCAATGTATGGTTCCATTCCCTTCATGATCGGCAATAGTCCGAGCTTCGCAGCTGGTGTATTCTGGGTCAATTCTGCAGATACATGGGTAGATGTCGAGTACACGAAGGAAAATACCGAAACCCATTGGATATCAGAAAACGGTGTCATCGATGTGATAATTTTGCTGGCGGATAATCCTCTAGATATCACAACCGCGTACACAGAGATTACCGGAAAGCCGCAATTGCCTCTGATTTCATCAATAGGCTATCATCAATGCAGATGGAACTACAATGATGAAAAAGATGTCCTAACAGTCGACTCTCAGATGGACAAAGCCGGCATACCGTATGATTTTATTTGGCTGGACTTGGAGTACACAGACGGCAAAAAGTTCTTCACCTGGAAGCCCGATGCTTTCCCCAACCCTCACAGAATGCTTAGAAAGCTTTGGAAGCATGGTCGGAATTTGGTGGCATTAATCGACCCGCACTTAAAAGCCAATTATGAAGTTAGTCAATTGGTGGAAGATACAGGAAGTTCTGTTCGAAGTCATGACGATAGCAGCTATCATGGTCACTGCTGGCCCGGAGAGTCAATTTGGATCGATACGATGGGCAGTATTGCTAGAGATCTTTGGAGCGAGCTTGTGACAAAGTTTTTGGACAAATGCCAAAACTTACATATATGGAATGACATGAACGAGCCATCCATTTTTAGTGGGCCCGAAACAACTGCTCCGAAAGATCTTGTTCACAGTGATGGGTTTGAAGAGAGATCAATCCACAATGTGTATGGTTTAACCGTGCACGAAACCACGTACGACGCCATGAGGGCTTTTTACAGGACCGAGGGTACAAGACCGTTTGTGCTTACCAGATCTTTTTTTGCTGGCTCACAACGCACTGCAGCCACTTGGACTGGTGACAATGTTGCAAATTGGGACTATTTGAGACAGTCAATTCCTATGTGTCTCACCAATAACATTGCCGGTTTTCCCTTTATAGGTGCAGATATTGCTGGTTTTTCAGGAAATCCAACCCAAGAGCTTCTTATAAGGTGGTACCAAGCAGGAATGTGGTATCCTTTCTTTAGAGGCCATGCGCACGTTGATGCCGCGAGAAGAGAACCCTACTTGTTACAGGAACCCACAAAATCCATTGTAAGAGATACTATACGTCTAAGGTATGCTCTTCTACCCACATTTTACACTGCGTTCCACTCGGCAAGTGTCAACGGAACTCCGATCATGAATCCAATGTTCTACGTTCACCCAGAGTTGAAAGAAGTCTACAATATCGACGATCAGTTCTACTTGGGAGATAGCGGTCTTTTAGTCAAACCTATAACAGAAGCTGGAAGAACGGCGGTGAGCATGTTTTTCCCCAGAGGAATCTATTACGAATATAAAACTATGAAGGCCTTGATGGTGGAGAATCATGGGCACATGGATGTTGATGTTCCGTTGAGTGAACAAGCGCTTTTCATAGAGGGCGGTCACGTACTGGTAAGAAGAGACAGATTTAGACGGTCTTCTAAACTGCAAAAAAACGATCCTTATACTTTACTGATAGCTCCGGATGCTAGAGGTAAAGCGCATGGCAGATTATACGTGGACGACGGAGAGACATTTAGTTACGAAACTGGCAATTACCTTGAAGTGGCATTTGAATTCGAAAGCTGTGTTTTAACGTCTACCATCACTCATGCTGCCACTGAAGGAGAAGCTTTCTCTACTAAAGTCGAAAGAATTCTAATTGCCTTACCTGAAAAATGTGGGACTACACGCGCCACGTTCACGCAAGGTAACAACAGCTGGATCCATTCACTCCACAGGGAAGAGGAAACCGGTTTGATTGTCGTTGAAAATCCAAAGCTGGACTTGGAAGCTGCATGGCAACTTGAGCTGTCATAGCGCTCATTTATCTCTCTACCGGCGCACCACAATCTCTTATACCAGTGGCATACTTCACAATTGTAGGCCAAGACATGACGTTTTCGCAAAGTGGACAGTTGCCTGATTTGGGGATGAGACCCTTGCGTTTGCCGTCCAGGAATTCATCATCTAAGAAGACCCTATGCAGACATTTGAGATGAGATACAAAAGAGCACTGTTCTTGAGGACAGAATGCCACCAAAGGCTTACTATTTTCTTCAGCGGTCTGGTCGTCCGTATAACTAAAAGAACCATGGCACACACCGCAATTCAAAGTCCCAGTTGCCAAAGTTTTCTGCTGTATGTCGATATTCCTGACATATACTTGTCCAACATCCTGGAAGAGCTTGCCCACTTTGTCCAAATTCAACAGCGACAGATCGTCAGAACCTGTCGTGTCTTCACCGATCCCCTCGGGACTGTTGAATTCGGACCTTTCTGTCACCGGAGAGCTGTCGATTTTGAATCTATTCTGTTCCCAAGCGTTCACAGCGTCTTTATCAAAAAAATGGACAACCAGGTCCATATGTTGGAAAAATGGGGCCTTTAAAAGCAGTCGAATGTTTCCCAGCTTGTGATGCAGACTTCTCCCACCGGTCTTGTTTTTCACAATCCGCTCGTTGTCATCTATGAAATGCGTATGATAACTGTGTTGCCAGGCATGTTCGAATCGCAACGCTGCGATATTGCTTGTAAAACCATACACGCAAGCTATCATTTCCCAAGGCCTAAGGCCATTTCTCTTGGTCCTATAAGCAGATCCATTGGTAAGAACTCCGTTATGTTGTCGAAGTCTTCGTACTGGATCAGGCGTAGAACCTATATAAAAAGATTGTCTCTTAAGACTTGACCTAAGTAAGTAGCAGCAGTAGAACTGAGGAACTCTATGATTTGATGTGTCTAGCTCCATGATTCATCTCTCACCGATCTTTGGTGATCCTGATCGGATTTCTTTAACAAGTCGAGAAGAAATGCTTAAATTTCGATATCAATTGACTCATCATCACTGATTTCACAACTTTACTTGTCGAACCACATCTAGCTAGCTTTAACTACATGTTGAGAATCGGATGGAAGTCGCTCAAGACTTTGCAGCTTGTGAGAACGGTTGCCAGCAATGGCAGCTCCAATTCCTTAAAACACATACCTTCACCTAAGGAACTTAGACAGTTTTTGGACAACTACGTGGTGGGACAAGACGTTGGCAAAAGAGTGATGAGTGTAGCGGTGTATAACCACTACTTGAGGGTGAGTGACAAGCAGAAGCGATTGGAGGCCAAGATACAGAGCGAATTGCTGGAGAAACAGCGTCAAATTGATGATAAAGACGAACCAATCTACTCCGGTAGCTTAGAAGCCAAATCTGGATACCAACACTTGCGTCAGCGACTTTCACAAGATATGGGCCAGGAAGATGAAGATTTGGAGCTTTCCAAGAGTAATGTGTTGATAGTGGGACCATCGGGCTCTGGTAAGACCCTTTTGGCAACCACATTGGCTAGGGTACTCGACGTACCAATAGCGATTACAGACTGTACCCAATTGACGCAGGCAGGCTACATTGGCGAAGACGTGGAGGTGTGCATCACACGGCTTTTGGTCGGTGCTGACTACGACGTGGCTAAAGCAGAACGAGGTATCATTGTGTTGGATGAAGTAGACAAATTGGCAAAACCTGCAGCTAGCATTGGAACGAAGGATGTGTCAGGCGAAGGCGTTCAACAGTCGCTCTTGAAGATGCTTGAAGGTCGTTCTGTCGAAGTTGTGGCCAAAAGACCCATCAACAAGAAAGAAGACGCTAAAAACAATCAGATCAATGCCAAAAAGGAAGAAACCTTCGTTGTCGACACTTCAAACATTCTCTTCATATTGATGGGTGCTTTTGTGGGCTTGGATAAACACATCGTCAAGAGGATCAACAGTTCCAAGTCTACTACTTCGCCAACGAATGAGTCAGAGACTAAAAAAGATGAAGCAAAACGGTTAAGATTCAGTAGCACTATAGAAAAGGTTGAGCTTCCCAATGGTAAGAAAACCTCTGCTTTGAATCTCGCCACTCCCACAGACTTGGTGAGTTACGGACTCATCCCAGAACTTATAGGAAGAGTTCCAATAATAACGGCGTTGGAGCCGCTAGAAAGATCAGATCTGTACCATATCCTTCGGGAGTGCAAGAATGCCTTGATGCAGCAGTACGAATACATTTTCAAGCAGTTTGGGGTTCACCTATGTGTCACCGAAAAAGCCCTTATGAGAGTTGCTAGCCTTGCTCAAGACGAAGGCACTGGTGCCAGAGGCTTGAGAGGCATTATGGAGCGATTGTTACTCAACATAAACTACGAATGCCCAGGTTCTGGCATTTCTTTCGTTCTGGTGAACGAACATGTTGTCAAAATGTTGAAACAGTCTGAGCATTCCTTGGCGACCAATGTCGCAGCCAAGTACTATTCCAGAGGAGAACGGGATCAATTCATCGAGGACGTGCACAAAGAGGACCCCAAGAAGGGACAAATCTTGGATAGAATCTATGGACGAGTGGGTACCCGGGTACTGCAGGGCAAGAAAAGACACGAATGAAAATCTCGAGTGATACCTCGAATAAACCGTAATGAACCATGCAAAGAATATTAAAATAGTATAGATAGTCATTATCATTAAGCGTTATTTGTACCACCTGGCTTTTGGGCAGTTATCAGTACAAAACGTAAAACTCCAGCACTTTCATCTACTTTGCCCATATGTTCCTGGACAAAACGTAATGGCAACGACGCGGGGTCAGTTCCTTCCGGCGTTGTGCTTGTCGTGAGAAAATTCGTTCGAAGCTGGAAGTCGAATTGGCGTATTGCCAGAAACTCAAATAGCATCCCCATATTAGAAGTGAGATCGCCTATTTTGAGACTAACTACTGAGTGCTTGATATTAACAAAACCAACTTTTTTGAGCACCTGTACAAGGTGTCTCATGGGATATACCTGAATACCAGCTCGGGCGGCTCCCATCAAAATCACATCTTTGAGCTTTCTCATTTCTGCACTGGTTGAAAACTGCGGGGACGAATTCCCAGCATCACTGAAGTCGTTGACTGAAGAAAAATTACAGGTGGAAGTCTCCAAGTATCCACCAGGTTTGATGCACCGGAAAATCTCACTCAAAAACCCTTTCCATCTCTTCAATTCCACTGTGAACCATATGTCAGGACATATGACAACAGGAAACGAATTATCCTCAAGCGGAAGCCGAACACGCAAAAAATCCTCTTGGTATGATCTCGACTTCCCACTCTTTTTGCGGTTAGCGTACTCCTTTGGAAGATCAGCACGCGTGAATAGACTTTGGGATGGGGGCACAATTCGTCTATAATTGGCTAAAGTTGATGAATAGTAGTCTTCCAAGCACTGATTTTGAATGTTGAGATTAATTTTAGTAGGTTCACCTGGTGAAGATTGCCGTGTGGAGCCTGGCGATTCACTCTTTTCCGTTGCAGCATGGGAGTTCTTTCTCCTGAAAAAATTGGAGAGCCCAAGTGCAGATGAACCTTTTGCTATTAGCCCAGGTTGATCAGATTTACTCTTGTTGGCAGAAGGTTGTTGTTCTGGCACGCTTTCTTGGCTGGGAGAGCCCGAAACGCTTGATCTGCGGCTAGCTTCTTCAAACTCTTGCGAAGTTCTCTTAGTCCTGTAAAGTAGCTCCAGGTCACGGCCAACGCAATCTAGCACTCTGACAGCGCCATTGTCGGTTTCTTGTGTAGATTCAGACAGGGCATTCACGCCAGAAACAGTGGAGCTGATGCCATCTTCACCCGCTTCCTTGTCGTTTTCGTTGTTAGAGGAACTGGCGGTAGAAAGGTTGCTAGTAGCACTAGAAAACGAACTTTCCGAAGAGCTCGAAAAAATGTGGGATGAATTCATGGCATTTCCATTATTGTCGTCATCCGAGTTTTTTTCTTGTCCAGTTGCAAAAGAAGGCTTGCGGAGACGCGCGAAATCCACAAACAGATCCACCACATTCCAGTTGGGCTCATCCAAGGCTAACTGCCACCCAAACTCTTCTTCTAGCGAGCATCGTATAAGTAAAATGTCGGCCCTGGAGACAGTTTCTTTGAAAGCACCAACAGGCTGGTTTTTATCTTTGAAATCGTTTTTGATGGAGACATTTTTCCCGGGATTCGAATTAACCAGATACTCGACTATCTCGCTGGAAAACAGGAATGAATTTTTATCCAGCAAGAATTTCAAAGCTTGCAAGTACCAAAGCTGAAGTACCTCCCCGATCTCATTATAGCTCACGCCTGAAGTATAAGACGGGTATCCGCTCGAAGAGCTGTTGTGTGCAATTGTCACGTTGAAGGGTAGACAAGCAGCTGCATATTTCCGGGAGCCATGATAAGTTTCCAAAAACTTGACAAAAGACTCTAGTCTCAATTTGGCGTGCGTGTAGGCATCCAAGGGCGGCGATTGTGCGTTGAACATGTAAAAAATCCCAAGTTTTGGACACAGTGGATTGTAGCGTGGATCGTACACAATTTGCTTCGGAGTGCCGTTGACGGTATGGATCGCCACGTTCATGGAATGTTTTCGAAGATGCAATGTTTCGCCGGCCCGCGGCAAGGTGTTCCACGATCTGGTGCCTTCCACTGTGCTGTTTTCTCTCTTACTTGACGAAGACAGCGAAGACCCGCCAGGAGTAGAGCAATACGGAATCCTGGAAGCACTTGATGCAGACGGCACTCTGGTCATGGCTTCTGGCACGTCTGCGCTGGGGAGTTCCTCTGTTATGGTCGAGATTGAGGACCCCCAAGACGACGACTTCGTATTTTTGTTGTTGCTAGTTTCTGCTGTTGGTGAAAGCGAGACTGACGTTCCGGGGCTCTCTGAACTCGCGGATTTTCCCGTCTGAGCAAACCCACGGCTTACTCGTCTCGGTGCTGCAACGCCGGCTTTCCAATGAAGTCTCTTGCCCTCCATCGTCGGTGACAAACCTCGATGTTTCTCGGTATAGGTCTGCTTCTCACCACCCCGCTATGATTTATGACTTATATAAGGTATAATAAGAAGGCGCTCTCTTTTAGGTAACGCCAGACTCAAAAACAGGTCAAATTTGATGCTGAAAAGCTTAAATTTGTCCTCAAAGATTCCGAAACTCACCACCGTATAATTTGGGCCACGGCAGCTCTCTTTTTAGCTTCAAAATCGGTGTTTTTAGCTTAAATTTTGGCTTATTTGACAGTGGTTTGCTCGAATTAGCTAATTTGACCATTCTAAAATTAATTTTTCATTAATTTCAACGGTTAGCCGATTCGGTGCAGGACTCGAATGCATAGAATACGGCAAGCCAAATCGTTTAAACACGACCAAAACAGCCAAGATTTATCAGAAGATCCAGAAGATCAAGAACACTGACGCGAGAATAGTCTTG
Source organism: Lachancea sp. 'fantastica' (assembly GCA_900074735.1). Lineage (NCBI taxonomy): Eukaryota > Fungi > Ascomycota > Saccharomycetes > Saccharomycetales > Saccharomycetaceae > Lachancea > Lachancea sp. 'fantastica'. Next base: position 402,168 of record LT598475.1, read on the forward strand.
TTTTGTATGCTATATATACAACTTGCTGGTTGTGTATGTGTCTGTACAGGTAGCGCTGTACACACTGACGTTGTTGAATCGAAGGTGTGTGTCCAGCACCAACAAAGCTATTCGTCGATGGTGTGTCGAGCTTAATGTTTTGTTTGTTTTGTTTGAATGTGTTAAGTTTGAACCCAGTTCTATTAAATCCCATGTTGAATGCAGAAAGAAAACGAAAAGTGCCGCGAAAAAAAGTCGAACGCTTGGTTGAGAAAGCAGACCCGCGGCAATGCGGAAGGAAAAGGAGGAGAAAGAAAAAAAAGTAGGAGTTGGCCCCATTGAAATGGTTAGTTTCCAAAACAACAAGGTCAATCAATATAGGCCCTTAAGATGTTCGTAGATGCGATCACCTGGGGCCACGAAATCGTTATCGACGATGTTCACCAAGGCATAATCGTCGATGATGGTGCTTAGAAGCGCGGCGCTATCGTCGTGGCCGTCTTGGCTCAGAATGAGACGCCACTCCTCCAGGATGTGGAAGAATTCCTCCTTCCACGCCAAAAACGACACTTTTTCCACGATTGTGGGTTGCAGCACTTCGCGACCGGGGAATATCCCCCATGTAACAGAGTTGGCTGCGGTATCGTCAGGATGATTGGAGTAGAGCTTGTCCGCAGCATCAACAGCAAAGTATGTGAGGCTGGTGTCATTGCCGATGATTTCCACAAACTGCGATAGTTTGGACTTGGGCAACAAGAATTCCAAATACTCTTTTTGGAAAACGTAGCCGTTCTTGGGACCCCAGCCAATCACGCTGTCGCTGGAGGCGAGCCCGTTAACGCGAGGTTGGGAGTTGAGCGTCAAAATTTGATGTTCGTTCAGGTCCAATAGCTGAGGTACAATACTATCAACTTCGTGGTTCAAAGCTACGTCACACCATGGAAGACATTTTATCTTGCCTTGCAAGTAGCCGATGACCAGATTCGAAATATCCGTGATTGTCTTTGGCGTTGCCCACAGTTCCAGAGCCCTCTGAGGCGATTGTCTAATCAAAGACGACCCCAACAAATCTAGGTCACCGAAAGCTGGGGACGAAGAGTCTCCGAATCTACCGTTAGGGAATTCGTCCGCCGACCATTCTGAGGTACGTGCCACGTACGAGTATGGTCTTCTTTGCCAAAAGATAGGACGCACAGACTCGTTTTTACGTTGTGGATGCAAAGATTTCCTCCAAGGCATAGGCACCACTTCATCTCTGAAAATGTCCTCTTCTTCTGCCAGTAGCCCGAGCTTGTCCAATATCATCAATGATGCCTTTTCCAGGTTCATAGTGTACATGTGCAAGTGTGTCACATAGCCACTGTCTAGCAGCTTTTGGCACATCTTCGCTAACAGCTTGGTACCTATTTCACGAACAGCCTGGTCATCTTCCTTAACGGGGTCCAGCTGGGCCATAAATTCATCAGGGACGTGGATTTGGCACCAGTTCGCTCTACGCAAGAAGGCCGCATACGTGGTGATAGGCATAATACCTGGGATGATTGGAACGTCAATACCGGCCTCGCGGAGCTGACGACACCAATCGATGAAAATGTCAGCGTCGTAGAACATCTGCGTGATAATGAAATTGGCACCAGCGTCAACTTTCTCTTTCAGAAAATCAATAAGCTGAGGGGTGGCCTCTTCTTCGGGATGGCCCTCTGGGTATCCTGCAACACCAATGTCAAAATGGTCACCATATTTTTCACGGATGTATTTCACCAAATCCTTAGCGTAAGCAAATCCACCTTCGCATTGTTTCCACTCTCCCGTGGTTACTGGTGGATCGCCTCTCAAAGCCAAAATGTTCTGACACCCAGACTCATACGCTTTGGCGAGTGCGTCGTCGATCAGTTCGACCGGCATGTTTGTGCAAGTTAAATGCATGCATGTCTCAAGACCCAGCACGGATTGAGCAGTCGACACCAGATCGGTCGACAATTGCGACAGTTTGCCTCCTGCATTCCAAGTGATATCGATAAATTGAGGGCGAGTCTGGTACATTCTGTCCATTCTGTCGTAAAGATTTTGGACACCTTGCGAGGTCTTTGGGACGAAGAACTCGAACGAGAAAGTGGCTTTCGACTTCTCGGCAGAGTCCAGGTTTTTTTGTAGCTTTTCGGAAACTCTCATCTTGAATTGTCTGCCCTAAAATGTTGATTCGAATGCTTTAGCTTGGCTTTTATTCTTATCCTTTCGAACCTTGCCTGTACTGTGCACACCAAGGGTAGAGCACGTCAAACTAAAATTGAGATTCTCAACTGCTGTTGTAGACCAAGAAAGAAAGAAAGTGTCCAAGACTCTCCAAGACTGTTCAATTCTCCCAGCAGAAGTAAAAAAACCGTGCTTTGCCTCACGCTAGCTGCTTCTTTACCGCTTCCAATCCGCCCAGGCCCTTTCTCATGATAGCACTTTCGTTTATATAGCCAGGCCATGTGAATTAGATCGAACACGCTTATGGTGGTCGGTGTTATGCCCGCTTCTAAAGCCACTGTTAGTAAAGGTGATATGAGCACTGATTTCCGAACTTTCAAGATAGTAATCTTCACGTGAGATATCAAGAACGCACAGATAGTGGCATACACCCGCCAACGGTGCGTGTGTGAGTCCTTGTGTGCCCTTCCGACGGCTTGCGTGAAACTGTGAAGTTCTTGCTGGTGAAAACGAAGCTGGAATGGACTCGAAGGAACTTTGAAAGAACTTTGTAAGAACTTTGGACTTTTGCCGGTAGCTGAAAAATCTGATCAACAACTTTCTGAGGCCGTTGTGTTTAGAGAAACGAGTGGTTGACACCGATTGGTGTGATGTTAGAACGACGAGTTTCGCGAGAATGCTTCGTCGAAAAAGTTCGTCGTTTTAAGAACTCGTCTCTTTGTCAAATATGCTAAATTGTGTTCCATGAAGTGTAGATTGTTGCATGCGATAGCATTGATACGACGGCATTGCCTGAAAGTGCATTTCAATGAATTCTCGATAACTCTTTGTAGAGATTGGAACGGCCTTGCGGGTTGACTTGGCCACTTTTGATCAGTTTTGTAGTATCTTTGAACCATTTCTGACCATTTCTTGTGCGTACGTAAGGGAAAACGCGAACCCGATGGAGCGAGTCCTCAAAAAACTCTGGAAACGAATCTGTGCGTCAGTACGTGGTGTAACAAGCCGCAATGGTACCCATTACAACCTTTTTTGCGCAAGTTGAAAGATGCGCCGCTCAGAAGAGTCTTTCTACTCAGCGATTAGCTCCTGCGGTCTGCTATGACAAATGATCTCGTCACCAGGATATACAGAATAGCCATAGTTGTAACACACTTTAATCTGTTGTTTCCCGCAACATCAATGTGATAAGCGATGGCCTATCTTTCTCTACACATGGGCGGCTATTCATAATTACCTCTCTAGCGCAAACGAACCCAATAAATCATATAGTTTCGACGTGCCATGCCAAAAGTACTTCTAAATGTTTTCTTCCCTTATCCAATATCTTCTTTAATGGGAAGAGAAGTCTATTCTTCACCAGTCGGGTTGTTAAAATCTGTTCCATGGTTTCAGCTCTCCCATTCCAGCGCTACGACAAACCCACGCCAACCGATCAGATTGACTCCCAGGAATTTATGGACGCATCCCTGACACGAGTGACAATTCCGAAAGTTGTTACCATAGCTCTACCGATCCCTTTGCTAGTTGTAGCGTAGTTTTGACAAACTCTGTGATTTTTATATCGATCAAGATGTGGTTATCAGAAAGTCAACTTCAAAGCGCTAGACAGGACTATTTAACGATAACTAAAAGCTCCCCGTCTACAAGGAATGTCGAACCACGAACCGGTTTCAGACGTCAGAAAGCGACTTAGAGAACACTGGGGAAATTTGGAGCGTTCCAAAAGGTCCAAATTCGAGAATGAGCAAGGTAGTTCTGGGATCACACAAGATGCGAATACTGAGGTGATTGATCTAACCAGTGAAAAGGAAAGTGACGATGCGGAAACTTCCGAGACAGATATATCCCAAGATGAACTGCAAGACGTCGAAGAGTCAACGTCGATAACCAGGGAGGAGCACATTTTACAAGATAGCATTTCTTCTCCTCCTCCTACGACTATTCATCCTTTCAGACTGATGAAATCAGAAATATATGACCAAAACACATCGTCAGAACACTTCATAACTCTGGAATCGATGTTTGGGGCACCGAATTTGTCCAAATGTTGGCTATTCAGTTTTCAATTCGAATTGGACTACATCCTGCCCATCTTTGCAGCGAACACCAGCATCACCATAATTGCACAAAAAGGTACAATTTTACCAGCAACGTTGCAAACACCCCAAATACTGAAGCTGGTCGCAAATTTGGAGACTTTGCTCGTGCATATGCCACCTTATGCGTGTCATCACTCCAAGTTGGTGGTTAACAAGTTCAAAAACGGCGACTGCTGCATCTATATTCCTTCCAACAACTTCACTTCAGCAGAGACGAATATTCCTACGCAAATAGTGTGGTGCAGCCCGCTCCTCAAAAGATCTCCTTCTGCGTCACGTCCCTCTGCATTTCGAACTGCGCTAATCAGGTACCTCCAAGGCTACCGGGTAGACATGAAACCTGTTATCGCGGCTCTAGAGCAAGTGGATTTTCTTCCGCTCGACGAACTAGGCATAGAATTCGTGTACTCACATCCCGAGATCGCATCTTCCGGATTGCCTCTGCTCGGGAGCAGATTGCAAGACCAACACCACAATGCCGGAGATAAAGACCTTACACATCATTATCTAGCCCAGGTTTCGACAATAGGGTCGCCGATCAAGAGTGGACTCCGGTCTCCAGGGAATCTGTTCCTGAATTTCATGATTCCGCTCTTTTCTGGCCTGATAAAACCAGAGGCCAATACCAAGCGCGGCACCAAAGCCTTTGACATACCAGAATATAAAAAGTGGCTTGAGCTTAATCGAATCAAACCTTATATCATATACCCAACCGCCGAAGAATTGAGAACGAGTCCCATGGGATACATGGCGGGAGGCTGGTTTCACTATCACTGGAAGCGGAATGAAGCTAGTCGGGAATTATACCAGAAGATAAAAGATTGGAATGTTTTATACAAGCGCAATCCTCGAGCGGGCAGCGTCAGGAAAAGCACTCCAGCACATACCAAGTTTTTGATGAAAGCTACCACTCTAAGTTCGGATGCCGCTCCTTTCAAGGAGATGGATTGGGTGCTGTTTACCACTGGTAACTTGAGCATGAATGCATGGGGCACTTATTCTTCCAAACCACGCAACTACGAGGTCGGCGTTCTTTTCAAGTCAACTAAACAAGTCAAGATTGTAATCGAAAGTGCTGCTGATCTGGCCTACAGTAATTTTAATGGCGCTGGACGCTCACTATCAGAGACTCAGTCGATCGATAGAAAGAAATTGAGTGTCATGATCCCATTTGAAAACGTTCCAATTCCCTACACCGGTGAAGATGACTCGTTCTGTATTTCTGCTGCCTATGACGAGCCCGACTCACTAGGAAACCGCCATGAACCACACGCGTGAAAGAAGAATAAACGGAGTGATGGCAAACATGCAGCTGCGCGCCATATATCATTTGCCATGGCATGGGTGGGTGAATGCATGATAAGATGGGGCATTAACTAAACAACCACGTTTGCTCGGGATACCACTTGAAAATAGAAGGAGGGAAGCCTGAATTGACACAACAACGAGCCAAATTGTCTTTTTTTACATGCCATTGACCAGGATCATTTTACTTCAAGAATATCCGATGCTTTCGCATAGGAAGCTTACAATAACCCTTATCAGCAATCTCGAAAGTGACTGGTTTTCGTTTACTACATCAATCAAGGTTGCCTGATGATGCTCTACTGGCAAAAGCCAAGATGTTCTGGTCGATTAAATCGCACTAGCGATTCAAGACGGTTGCTGCTGGGAACGTCGGTACGGAAATCATTGTTCATGCCATATCTCGTGATGATGCTATCAAGAGACACTGATGAAATCTACAGCTACAGAAACCATCCTCCGCCGTGAGAAACCCATTGCGATATTTTGCACATGACTTTGGTCTTCGAAGCTATAAAATGAGAAACAATTACGGCCAAGCCGAATGCTGCTTACTGCAAGGGTTGTTATCTGATTGAACCAAGACTCGATTTGGTGAAGCACAATGGTGAAGAAAATCACAGGCGTTGCCTCTTTCAACGAAAGTCTCAGCGTTTCCGACAATGTTGCGGTAATCGTGCCGGAAGCAGGTGCACAAGTCACCTACAGGGATCTTTCCCACATGACAGGTCATCTACAAACGATGTTCCATTCGGCAGATTCTCCTCTGTTTGATGTGGTGGGTCGTCAATCTGCAATTGCAATTTCAATGCCCAATGGACTTGAGTTCATCGCAGCTTTTCTAGCATCGACTACGGATGCCAAGATTGGAGCACCTTTGAATCCCAATTACAGAGCTGAAGAGTTCAATTTCTACTTGAACGATTTGAAAGCTAAAGTGATCTGCGTGCCTAAGGGAACAGTCAGCAAAGCGGAGAAGGCCGAGATCGTGAAGTCTGCAGCCAAATTCGAATGTTTTGTAGTGGAATTGTCATTCAACCCTGATCGTTTCCGGGTAGAATACGACATTTATACGCACAAGGACGGCTACAAGGCCAAAGTGTACTCGTCGATCAACAAGAGTGCTTTTGTCAACCACGACGACTCGTTTCCAGGTTTTGCGAGATCTTCAGATGTGGCCTTGGTGCTTCACACCAGCGGGACTACGTCTGCACCCAAGACGGTCCCTTTATTGCATCTCAACATCGTGAGAAGCATGCGGAACATCGCCGCGACATACAATTTGAGCCCTGAGGACCGCTCGTACGTCGTCATGCCGTTATTTCATGTGCATGGGTTAATTGGTGTCCTGCTTTCTTCATTTTGGGCACAGGGATCTGTAGTGGTACCTCCTAAATTCAGTGCCAAGCAGTTCTGGGCCGACTTCACTGCCTGGGAGTGCAATTGGTTCAGTTGCGTTCCTACAATCAGCATGATTTTGCTTAACACGCCCAAACCGGAACCATTGCCTAAAATCAGGTTTATCAGGTCGTGCTCATCGGCGTTGGCATCGTCCACTTTCCACAAGCTGGAACATGCATTCCAGGCACCTGTTCTCGAGGCCTATGCAATGACAGAGGCGTCGCACCAAATGACGTCTAACAACTTGCCCCCAGGCAAAAGAAAACCGGGAACGGTTGGCCAGCCTCAAGGTGTCAAAGTGTTCATTTTAGATGACAAGGACAATGTATTGCCGCAAGGCTCGCAGGGCGAGGTCTCGATCCGTGGCGAAAACGTCACGCTCGGCTATGCACACAACGAGAAGGCCAACCGCGAGAACTTCACGCAACGGGAGAACTACTTCCGAACTGGTGACCAGGGCTATTTCGATGCAGAGGGCTTTTTGGTGCTTACAGGACGTCTGAAGGAGCTCATCAACCGCGGAGGCGAGAAAATTTCGCCTATCGAGCTCGACAACGTCATGCTTTCGAATCCTAAAGTCGAGGAGGCCGTGTCGTTTGGCGTTTCTGACGAGAAATACGGACAGGTGGTCAATGCCGCCGTTGTGTTGAAACCTGGTCAGAAATTGGACTACGCAGAACTGGCAGAATATATGCGCAAAAGTGTGGCCTCATTCAAGATCCCCACCCGCATTTTCTTCGTCGACAAGTTGCCCAAGACAGCTACAGGCAAGATTCAGCGCAGGATTATCGCTGAGGTTTTCGCCGGAAAGAGCAAGTTGTAGAGACTCGAGCTAGAGTAGCGGGAAAGTCTCGTTAAAACAGCACCCGGTATATGATATGTCAATCTAAGAGATCCTAGTTCTCTTTTTGAATCACTATTAGTACGTACTAGTACTTATGCTACTACTAGTGCTACTTCTTACGGTCTAGATATTAGTCACGTGCTAAAGAGAGTTTGATTCACGTGAATATTGCGTGACTGTCACGTTTCTGTGTCACGTTATTTAAATTGCTCTGATTGGCTCTCCACTCTTGGCCACATGACCTCTTTAATTTTTCCCGCTACTTACCTTTCTCCACCTCCGTAGTTCGTCGAACTTAGTTAATTTCAAAAATTTAACGACTATATAAAGGGACCTTTCCCAGTACGTGACAGACTCATTTTCTCTAGAACAACTTACATTTTGAAACTGTAACTTAAAGGAAAAGAAGGTGCACTTACTGTAGTGGTTTTTTGAATAGCATTAAAACCAGCAGCAGATCTCTCTCTCTCTCTCTCTCTTTAAACCCCGGGTTTCCAAGACTATTATGGTTTTCAAAGTTCCCGTCAACGTTTTTGGCGGAGCCAAACAGATGATGAGGCTTCCTACAAGCAGAACATTGGTGGGTCAAGGGCTCTCAGCTGCCAGTTCGCAATTGAGAATGGCCTCCACCAAGACAATGACCGTCAGAGACGCGTTGAACAGCGCTATGGCTGAAGAAATGGACCGCGATGACGATGTGTTCATCATTGGTGAAGAAGTGGCCCAGTACAACGGTGCGTACAAAGTGACCAAGGGTCTGTTGGATCGTTTCGGTGAACGTCGTGTGGTGGACACTCCAATCACGGAAATGGGGTTCACCGGTTTGTCCGTGGGTGCTGCGCTAAAGGGTCTCAAGCCCATTGTGGAATTCATGTCGTTCAACTTTTCGATGCAAGCCATCGACCAGGTTGTCAACTCTGCTGCCAAGACATACTACATGTCTGGTGGTACTCAAAAGTGCCAAATCGTGTTCAGAGGTCCAAATGGTGCAGCCGTTGGTGTCGGTGCCCAGCACTCGCAGGACTTTTCTGCGTGGTACGGTTCCATCCCCGGTATGAAGGTTTTGGTGCCTTACTCTGCTGAGGACGCCCGTGGTTTGTTGAAGGCCGCCATCAGAGACCCAAACCCCGTGGTTTTCTTGGAAAATGAGCTTTTGTACGGTGAATCTTTCGAGGTTTCCGAGGAATGCTTGTCCACCGACTTCACTTTGCCATACAAGGCCAAGGTCGAGCGCGAAGGTACCGACATTTCCATCATTACTTACACCAGAAACGTTCAGTTCTCGCTTCAGGCTGCCGAGACTTTGGAAAAGCAACACGGCATCTCTGCCGAAGTGATCAACTTGCGCGCTATCAGACCTATGGACGTTGAAGCCATCATCAAGTCTGTTAAGAAGACCAACCACCTGATTACCGTCGAATCCACCTTCCCTAACTTTGGTGTTGGTTCCGAAATCGTGGCCCAAATCATGGAATCCGAAGCCTTTGACTACCTCGACGCACCAGTGCAAAGAGTCACTGGTGCCGATGTTCCAACTCCTTACGCCAAGGAATTGGAAGACTTTGCCTTCCCAGACCCAGACGTGATTGCTTCTGCCGTCAAAAAGGTCTTGTCTGTTGAATAAGCGGTTCTCTGATCTAAGACGAGCGGCTTCCAAGTCACTAAAATGAAACACGCGTAAGTTTAGCGGAGTATATTTCATTCTGCCAATTCTACCGCTGTGCTTTCAGATTCTGGAGCCTAGCAACCGCGTTACCATTACCAATATGGTTTACGAAATTCCTTTTACAAAACGAGAGGTTCAAACCCATTTTAATACGTGATCCATCCTTTCCTTTCCTTTGAGTTCACGCACTGAGTGATCGTCACGTTTCAGCACTCTTGTTGTTTTGGAGAGAGCAACAGGCTTACAGAAATTTAGAGCGATCATCTCAGACCCACCGCAGCATAAACCCTCAGACAGCGCATTCACGATTCAAGGAGAGAGGTTTCGTGATTTGAACTGGCTGATAAATATATTCCAGTTGAATCAACGTCTGAAAATTGATGGCCAGACTACATACGGCACAGTTGGAGTCATGTTATTCCCTTAGTCTTCGGACATGGCATTTTGAAAGGAGAGAGTCAAAATCCACACACAAATGGGCAAACAGCATGTATTCCACGGTGCCCCTATCTATACAGGTCGTCAACGTCATGGTTTTTTTCCAATTTTTGGGTTATATTATTTTATATATATGTCGAATTCAAGAACATTCGCAAGTTGAGACAGCGCTTTGACAAGTGAACAGAGTGGGTTACCACTTGAAAGTGTCGTCGACACCCCAGTCCATACCCTAATCGATGATTTGGCTGGCATTTGAGTTTACGGACAGATTTATATTCTGGTTAGTAACACGTCCTGCTGATAGATTGCAAATTATCAAGACTTATGTTTGAAGAAATTTGAAAAAAACTACACCTTCAGATGGGTCGAACAAGCTTACTGAATATGCACTGAATGCTTTAACCTACGCTGAAATAGTAGTTTGAAAAAGGTTTTGCGCACAATTGAGCATCTTACAATTTACGACTAAAACTTCGATTAACATATTTTTTTGAAATTCGAAAGGGAGATCGATCAAGGCAACTACCAGCCCCGTAAACCAATGAAGGAATTTCAACCAATACATGGAAGTCACTCAACTCCTTGACTATTTTAAACCCACCTAGATCTAAAATGTCAGTGCTGAAGTGTGACGCTGAGAATATATGTCATATTGTACGCCTGTGTAATCTGTCATTTATTGATCGCGTGCTACGAAAACGTGTAAATACATTGGTATTATTCGATCAGATATTTAAACAATGGTCTTACTAGAAAGCTTTGAATAGACCAGCAGAACTCTCTAGTCAGCCTGCCATCATAAGCAAATGAGGGAAGTACCACACCAATTGGCGAAGCATGATGTCAGACCATTTTTGTTGTTGGTGCTTCTCTATTTCTTACAAGGTGTGCCCATTGGATTAACTTTTGGTACCGTACCTTTCCTGTTGAAATCTATGGCTAAGGATACGACATTCACTCAATTGGGCATTTTTACCATGGCTTCATATCCATATTCCTTGAAAATTCTGTGGTCGCCTATCGTGGACTCTGTGTATAGCCGGAAAACTGGTCGGCGGCGGTCGTGGATCATTCCGGTCCAGTTTTTGAGCGGTGTTATCCTGTGGTTCCTTGGCGCAGCAATTTCGAGCAATATGGTCTTTGCAGGTGTAGATGATGCGTTTCACGCTACCGAAGCATCAACGTCGGATTCTTCATCTCCAGCACTGAACATTACAACTCTAACGATATGTTTTCTCACTTTGATTGCACTCTGTGCAACCCAGGATATTGCAGTCGATGGATGGGCTCTGGAGATCTTGTCAAAAGATTCACTCTCATATGCTTCTACTGCTCAAACTGTGGGCCTCAATACTGGCTACTTTTTGTCGTTCACAATATTCTTGGCGTTCAACTCTGCAGAGTTTATGAACAAATACGTACGTGTGATTCCTAAGGACCACGGAATAGTCAGTCTTGGTGGGTACATGAAATTTGCGGGTGCCTTGTACGTGCTTGTCACATTTTATCTTGTCTTTTTCACCACCGAAAATCCCACTGATGTTCCAGCATTACCGAAGAAGAAAAGTGACGAAAAAGTCGATGATTTCATTGACTACAATTACGACACAAATCCAGCTCACACAAGTCTGTCGAACGTGTATCGTTCCTTTTTCAAAGTATTGAAACTTCCAAGTGTCCAGTCCCTAATGGCCATTCATCTCTTCAGCAAGTTTGCCTTTCAGTGCAACGAGGGCGCTACCAATTTGAAGTTGCTAGAACGAGGTTTTAAAAGAGAAGATCTCGCCGTAACTGTCCTGATTGACTTCCCATTTGAGATTATATTTGGTTACTACGTAGCTAAATGGAGTGCAAATGTTGCCTACGAAACAAAAGCGCCAAAGAAGACCAACAAAATAGTCAAATTTTTGGTCGGTGAAACGGGAACATTGACACCTTGGATGTGGGGGTTTCTTGGGAGACTAACCGCTGCTTCTCTAGCCAATGTGCTGATCGCATACTTCCCCACTGATGGTAAAATCACTCGCGGATATTTTCTCATGGTTATACTCCAACACTTACTCGGGTCTTTCATGACTACTGTTCAGTTTGTCGGGATCTGCTCCTTCCACACTCAGATTGCTGACCCTGCCATCGGAGGCACGTACATGACACTGCTTAATACCTTGAGTAATTTGGGCGGGACCTGGCCGCGACTTTTGATTCTAAACATGATCGATCGATTCACGAAACATGCCTGTCGTTACTCAGATACAATTGCAAACGCAACAGAAAAGGAGCATTGTATCGCAGCGGGTGGTGAATGGCTGACTCTGAGAGATGGCTATTTTGTCACTAATCTATTTTGCATCACTATGGGCTGTTTACTTTATTTTGGGTTTATCAAGAGACGAGCTCAACATTTACAGAGATTGCCTCTATCTTCATGGCAGTGTCGTTAGATATATACACGATTAAAAGAATGCTAGGTGGCCTGTTTTTCTAAGCAAGCTTCCAATAAACGATCACTGCTACGATATACGCACATAGTAGACCGCTGATCTGCTCGGGAAGTGTGTGAAATGCAATTGTTGTAACGAGAAAACTCCACCACCACATAACGGTTAGTAGAATGAGGGTGAGTATGGGGTTTTCCCATATAACAAATTTGAGTGTGGAGCCTATAAGCATCACTAGTTGCTCAGTGAGCTTGAAAGGAATTGAGGCAAGTTTTTTCAATTTCTCTTTCCCGGTGGCGGTTCCATGCGAGGGCTTGAGAAGATCAGTCCCAAGTTGAAAGATGTTGGTTCCGTATGATCTGATCGAGTTCAAAAGACTGCGATCAGTCTTGAGCTTCCTTAGGGCTTTCCTACCAATGACTTGGAGCTCCCCAAGCAAAAACATGCACATCAGGGTTATGAGGAAAATGTGGCCGCTAGGATCATGTCCACCCTTCCAATGTCCGCCTAGTGATCTACACAGACTGGAAGAGTTGATTTTACGCCAGGAATGCAAGGCTTCGTCAATAAGAAGGTTGAATTGATGCGGGGTCATTTCCAAATTTGTGAGGTGTTCTTTACCCTCTGAAATCCAGTGTTCGAGTTCCGAAACTGCGTTTTGGAGCATCGAGGACGGGTTTGCAGAGACCTCTTTCAACGCTCTGTAAATTTTGCGGAAGCTCGATTGCCGGCGTTTGAACGTATCGTGAAATCCATTATTAATAGTCCAAGATTTCAGGTCTGTGGGATCAAAAAGATCAAACGTGCACCGTCCACCGGTTGCGGTGAATACCAGGTCCATTAATGGAGCTGCTTCTGACCAAATCGATTGCGTGAACACCATCCACCATGCTGTCAGCACACAGTACCTAATCAGCGTTTTTTTCCAAGTTCCGCGATTACCCAAGCCTCTATATCTCACCATACACCACCATCCCACCACACTCGTCCAGAACCAGCCCTGTTTGACAAAAAATGTGTTAAACCATCCGTCTCGGTCAACTTCCAATACTATATGATTTGACAGAAAGTGGCCTACAACTAATGTCACCGGGCAAAGCGAAAACAGGAAAACTTTGTATAGGGACCAATCCATATATAGTTATAATGATATGAAGTCCAGTGCAAACACTGAGTTTGTTGATCTTCAAGAGCTAGCTTAAGTTCGATGATTCGTGGCCTTTTGACAGTTGGTATATATAGTTAGTGAATATGAGCGCTCGTACAAAGCGTTTGGCTAAATTAAATTAACAATTGTTAGATCTTAAATTAACAACCACTTCACGAGATGAACAGGCTTCAACGGCTCGAGATCCGTCAGGTCCAGTTGACTTTCAATTGACTTTCAACAACTCTGGGATTACTGAGTATTTGTAGCATTAGCAACGTTACGGTTTAGTGACATGGAGAATAACGACGCTGCCGACGGGCTGGAACACGAAGGAGAGGTCGATGTACCGCCCACCCGTTTCGAAGTGGAGCTTGAGTTTGTACAATGTCTCGCAAATGTGCCGTATGTGATATTTCTGTTCAGCCAGCAACAAATATGGAGAGATCCGAAGTTCAAGGCATATTTGAAATACTTGGAATACTGGTGCCAGCCGCCGTATGCTCAATGTATAGTGTATCCCAACTGTCTGTTTATGCTCAAGTTACTGAACGGGTTTCTGGCATCGGCGACGATCAACGAAGACGGACTACTTGAGGGTGTGGAGGAGCTGCCCAAGGTGCTGCAGAGTCAGGGCGGCCAGTGGATGAACGAGATGGTCGAGCGGTGGAGTAACTAGGTTCAAAATCGTCCATTTTTTTCCCCCCAAAAACAGGGTGCACGAGCTGAAGCATGAAGCCTAAGAATATTCCAGTACGGGTAGAAAACTGGAATCACTCACTTTGTTAGTCTTCACCTCCCGAAATCCTTCTGCAAGCGCCATCATGTCCCTTTCTCTACCCAATAATCCAGTCGATCGGACACAAGATAATTTCCTACGAAACTGAAAAAAAAAATTCACAGATGTTTACACACCAGTGACGTCTGCATGACAATGCGTGTGTGTGTGTGTGTGTGTGTGTGTGTGTGTGTGTGTGTGTGTGTGTGTGTGCGCGCGTCTTCCTTATCCTGAAGTCTGTGGCGCATTATAACTTTAGATCCGCACAATAATCTTTCCTGGACGGGCTTATCAAGATTTGGTTCAAAAATCAGCGTGGCTTCTCTGTCATAGATCGATCGGGCTTCCAATTCCACTGCAAAAAACACAGTTTAATCACAACCCACGCCGTCCTATGAGCATGTGTACTGTCAGTCACGCCTGGGACGAAAAACGAGTCATCCTACGATGATCATGGCAATGTGCGATCTGTGCTGTGATTGGTCAATAATTCAGTCTCTTTCCACGAGCGGAGATGGAGGGCCAAGTATATAAAGGGCGAAAGATTTATTAGTCCATTCTCACACCATGGAAAAAAGACCCTGGACGTAACGAAGAAGATCAACATAGGCTGGCTCTCCAAGAAGTCTTTTGGCTGGATAAAAGAGACAATTATCAACACAAGGACTCTCAATCCATAGCTAGTGATCAAGGACGCTGAATTTGCCCCACATCCGCTGCAATTGACGAGCGTGAAACCAGTGCCTTTTACTCTTCATTCACATCACATCACATCACATCACAACATGTCGAAGCTTGCAGGGCTGAGGGACAGCTCGAATCTCTTGGGCCAGAAAAACAAGCTTCTGGTGGCCAACAGAGGTGAAATCCCTATTCGTATCTTCCGTTCGGCGCATGAGCTGTCGATGAAAACCGTGGCGATCTACTCGCACGAAGACAGACTCTCCATGCACCGTTTGAAGGCCGACGAGGCTTACATGTTGGGCCCAGAGGGCAAATACACACCAGTCGGAGCGTATCTGGCCATCGACGAAATCATCCAGATCGCCAAGGACCACGAAGTGGACTTCATCCATCCAGGCTACGGGTTTTTGTCTGAAAACTCCGAATTTGCTCGGAAAGTGACAGACGCTGGAATCACCTGGATCGGGCCTTCCGCCGATATCATCGACTCTGTCGGTGACAAAGTCTCAGCCAGAAACCTGGCTGCACGCGCTAATGTGCCCACAGTTCCAGGTACTCCTGGCCCAATTGATACCGTCGAAGAAGCTCAGAACTTTGTCGCCGAGTACGGCTACCCAGTCATCATCAAAGCTGCCTTTGGTGGTGGTGGTAGAGGTATGAGAGTCGTTCGTGAAGGTGATGATATCTCAGACGCTTTCCAGCGTGCCACTTCAGAAGCCAAGACATCTTTTGGTAACGGTACTTGTTTCATCGAAAGATTTTTGGACAGGCCAAAGCACATCGAAGTTCAGCTTCTGGCTGACGGCTACGGTAACGTCGTTCATTTGTTCGAGCGTGACTGTTCGGTACAGAGAAGACATCAAAAAGTTGTCGAAGTTGCTCCCGCCAAGACTTTGTCAAAGGAATTGCGTGATGCTATTTTGACTGATGCCGTAAAATTGGCCAAGGAAGCTAATTATAAGAACGCCGGTACCGCTGAATTCTTGGTCGACAACCAAAACAGACATTATTTCATCGAAATCAACCCAAGAATTCAAGTCGAACACACAATCACCGAAGAGATCACCGGTATTGATATTGTGGCTGCTCAGATTCAAATCGCTGCTGGTGCCTCTCTACAACAACTAGGCCTGTTGCAAGACAGAATCACAACAAGAGGGTTTGCCATTCAGTGCCGTATTACAACTGAAGATCCTTCCAAGAACTTTCAGCCCGACACCGGTCGTATCGAGGTCTACCGTTCTGCGGGTGGTAACGGTGTGAGATTGGACGGTGGTAACGCCTATGCCGGTTCCATCATTTCTCCTCACTACGACTCAATGTTGGTGAAGTGTTCCTGCTCGGGTTCTACCTACGAGATTGTTCGTCGTAAAATGCTGCGTGCTTTGATTGAGTTTAGAATCAGAGGTGTCAAGACAAACATCCCTTTCTTGCTAACGTTGCTAACAAACCCTGTTTTCATCGATGGTACATACTGGACCACTTTCATCGACGACACTCCTGAACTCTTTAAAATGGTTTCTTCTCAAAACCGTGCTCAGAAGCTGCTGCATTACCTCGCCGATTTAGTCGTCAACGGATCTTCTATCAAGGGCCAAGTTGGTCTGCCAAAACTGCACACTCAGCCAACTGTTCCTGTTCTAAGCGACTCCCGTGGCAATATAATCGATGTTTCAACGCCACCTCCCGCTGGCTGGAGACAGGTTCTTCTAGATCAAGGCCCAGTCGGCTTTGCTAAGAAGGTCCGCGAGTTCAACGGAACCTTGTTGATGGACACCACATGGAGAGATGCTCACCAATCGTTATTGGCTACCAGAGTGCGTACCTACGATTTGGCCGCAATTGCCCCAACTACCGCGCATGCGTTGTCCGGTGCTTTTGCTTTGGAATGTTGGGGTGGTGCCACCTTTGACGTGGCGATGAGATTCTTGCACGAGGACCCATGGGAGCGTTTGAGACTTTTGAGAAAACTTGTTCCTAACATTCCTTTCCAAATGTTGTTACGTGGCGCCAACGGTGTGGCTTACTCTTCTTTGCCTGACAATGCCATAGACCACTTTGTTGAACAGGCCAAGAAGAACGGTGTTGACATTTTCAGAGTTTTCGATGCTCTAAATGACCTAGAACAATTGAAGGTTGGTATCGATGCTGTCAAGAAAGCTGGCGGTGTCGTCGAGTCTACAATCTGCTACTCAGGCGATATGCTGCAACCAGGAAAGAAGTACAACTTGGACTACTACCTCGAAATCACGGACAAAATTGTTGCCATGGGAACCCATATTCTGGGCATCAAAGATATGGCCGGTACTTTGAAACCATCTGCTGCGAAATTGTTGATCGGCTCCATTAGAGCTAAGTACCCTGAATTGCCTATTCACGTGCACACCCACGATTCCGCTGGTACCGCGGTTGCTTCGATGGCAGCAGCATCTTTCGCTGGTGCTGACGTTGTTGACGTTGCTACCAACTCTATGTCTGGTTTGACCTCCCAACCATCGATCAATGCTTTGCTTGCTTCCTTGGATGGCGAGATCGAAACCAATGTGGACGCTAATCTTGTTCGTGAGCTTGACGCTTACTGGGCTCAAATGAGATTGCTCTACTCTTGTTTTGAGGCCGACCTAAAGGGCCCCGATCCAGAAGTTTATGTGCACGAGATCCCAGGTGGTCAATTGACCAATCTGCTCTTCCAAGCCCAACAATTGGGTCTTGGTGAAAGATGGGCTGAAACCAAGAAGGCTTACAAGGAGGCAAACTACTTGTTGGGTGACTTGGTTAAGGTCACTCCAACTTCAAAGGTTGTGGGGGATCTTGCGCAGTTCATGGTCTCGAACAAGCTAACTCCGGATGACGTTAGACGGTTGGCCTCTTCGCTCGACTTCCCAGACTCCGTCATGGACTTCTTCGAGGGCCTCATCGGCCAGCCTTACGGTGGCTTCCCAGAGCCTTTGAGAAGCGACGTCTTGAAAAATAAGAGAAGAAAGTTGGTAGGCCGTCCAGGACTAGAACTCAGCCCATTCGACTTGCCTAAGATCAAAGAAGAGCTTCAAGACAGATTCGGTGACATTGATGAATGCGATGTTGCTTCTTACAACATGTATCCAAAGGTTTATGAGGATTTCCGTAAAATGAGAGAACTGTACGGTGACCTATCGGTGCTACCAACCAAAAACTTTTTGTCACCACCTACCGTTGGTGAAGAGATTGTTGTTACCATTGAAAAGGGTAAGACTTTGATCATCAAGCCTCAAGCAATCGGTGAGTTGAACAAAGAGACCGGTTACAGAGAAGTTTACTTTGACTTGAACGGTGAATTGAGAAAAGTGTCTGTTCTTGACAAGTCTCAAAAGATCGAATCTCTAGCGAAGCCAAAGGCTGACGCTCACGACCCTCATCAGGTTGGTGCCCCAATGGCTGGTGTTGTCATTGAGGTAAAAGTACACAAGGGCTCTTTGGTCAAGAAGGGTCAACCTGTGGCTGTTCTAAGTGCTATGAAGATGGAAATGGTTATCTCTTCACCAAGCGACGGCCAAGTGAAAGATGTCATGGTCAAGGATGGTGAAAATGTGGATGCTTCTGACCTGTTGGTCCTATTGGAGGACTCAGTGCCACCAAAGGAGTAAATGCCCCAATAATCAAAGCTGGATGCGTATTTCGCTTCAAAGGTTGATAAGTTATTAATATTGTACAATAGAATATCTTACGAGCGAGTTTAATAGTTTTTTTATGTTCCGTTATTGAATGCAGTTATTAATGTTACACATACGGCAATGTTTACCGTTGGAACCGGTTGGTGGAGGGTCGATTTCCCGGAGTTGGCTTTGTTATTCTTGATGTGCTTCTTGGGATCCCGCTTGGCTTCCGCATGCCACCTCTTGTGGCTGGGGTACGATTTGTGGTGCCGAACCTTTTCGGACGTCTGATCGACGAATTATTCATAGACTGGCGCTCTTTTTCTTCGACTTGTGCCTTTTCCTTTAAATTCTGCTTGTTTTCCAAGATTCGCCTCAGCTCCGTCACTTGATTCTGTTTTCGCTCTAGATGTGCTTGTGGCGTCAACGTTTGGTCTTGCTGGGCAGCTGTGACGAACTCCAAATATGATTCGTCATTCATAAGTTCGTATGCGTATCCGGCCTGCGATTGAATTCTAATCCATGTGTCCAAAACCTTATTAGAAGATTCGCAGGTTTCTCGAATTCGTTTGAGGTGCTGCGGTCCTGCCGAGCTTAGAGACGAGTTTAGAGTTTGAATGACGGGTATTATTTCGTCCAAACACTTGCTTTCTTCTAATAGCGATTGTGCGGTCATGCTGGAAGGCGTTGCTGCCGCGGAAACAAAAGGTTTCAGAGGTTTCCCGGATGGCCCTATACTGAGATTTGAACGCATTTGATCGAAAATTTCGGGTATCAGCTTGTTGATAGCAGAGTTATCGAGACCATTGCCCTCCATGGTGGTTTCGCGAGACTTGCTAGGAAGTGACAATAATGCGGGTTTGTAGTCCAAAGATGAGTTGCGTTGTTGATTTGTTTGACGATATTGACTTGACGTAGTTGATAGACGTGGTAATGAAATGCATCTTGAATTAGATCTCGAAATACAAATTTCAGTCACGTGCTCCAAGTCATCGAGCTTAAAGGTCAATTCAAGCTGGAAAATTGACAAACTTTCGAGAGATCAAGACAGCTTGCGATTCCTTAGACCATCAATTTGATGTTTTATGGTGATTCTGTTGACTATCGCTCGGACAACACCCAACTCTCAAAAAAAATCGAGCTTCACTTCATAAAAAAGGCCCAAAAACTCAGCCAAACGCAACTCCCTTGCAATAATTCACAATTAACTCGTCCTTAACCTTGAAATGCAACCACAGATCTCCGATGGCCTGCTGCGGTGCAGGAGAAAACGAATTGTTCACGTAGCAATACACAGAGGCCAGTTTCAATTTTTTCTTCAAATAAGTGACCAGTACGGAAAACGGCTGGGAAGAAGAGATTTGAGCAGTCTGCGGTGAGACTTGCAGCACGGAACCTATGGGCTGGAACTTTATGTGTACTTTTATGGGCAATTGGTCGTGTTCCTTGGTGATCACGTGCTTGATCGCTGCGTCCCCTGCCGGAGTAAGATGTGTCAGTATCCGAGATGTGGTCATTGGAGCTCTGTTTGTCGGTACGGAATTAGCCCTTATGTTGCCGTTGCTTTCTTGAAGATCCCCGGAGCTTGTTGAGTTATCTTTCAACGCTTCCGAATCATTGTCCAGGCCCAGATAATCTAGTTTTTTGGCATATTGTTCTAGTTCATCTTGCATGCTGAATTGGCGTTCTTGCGAAATCGAGCTTTCCACGTTGCTGGAAGACCCGGCATCGCTCTCACTTTCGAGAAGTTGACTCATGGCGTGACGAAACGGGTTGCGACTGATAGTTTAGGAGTGTGAACTATCCATTCATCAACCATCTTCTCTATCTTCCACTTTTAAAAGAATCTTGAAGTTAGAATTAGAAAAAGGTCATCTGATTGACTGGGTCATAAAACGGTAGTCGCTCCAGACGAGTTGTAGCTGGGTAGGTACTTGGATTGCGTAAACACGGGTAGCTTCATTGTAGATGACCGGATCTGCAATGGATCGCAAATGGGTATTTTCAAACAGGTATTCATTTGCCTACCCGTGAAATTAAAAAACGGGTAGGATCCATGGGTATGTAACTGTGAACGGATCGGGTCCCCAACCGGTATTCATCTCTCCCCTTTTTTTTTTATCCCCGTTATCTGCATCTGGGCGGCTAAAACGCTGCTTCCGTGTGACACGAGATGGTAGTAGGTTCCCAGTGCTGTCCAACGGGTTGCAAAATTGGCCGGGCATAAAAAAATTCATAAAATTTGAGGACCCATCTGCTAAATAGCTAGGTACCTGAAAGAACCCGTTTCCGGCAAAGCTTAACCCGTCGTGCAACCCGCTTATAATTGAACTGCAACCTGAAAGGAACCTGAACGCGTCTTTTTTTAAATGCAACGCGTAAACTTTTGAAGATATATGAAAGGTGACAAAATTGAGAACTCAGATCTTCAAATTCAGAAACATGGCTCAGGCGACGGTTTCTACCAACAATGGAAGCCCCTCTTATGAGTGCACCACATGAACTAGTGCCGAGTCCCAGTACTGATCTTGAAGGGGATACGATTCTAATTGATCCTGAGAACTACCTAAATGACTTGCCTCATCGCAATACAAAAAAGGCTCTAGCGCGTGGAGAGTTACAATGGTTGCAAAGGTCCGCACTTCGCAAGCACTTTCGACTCTCTGAGACAGATGATTTGACCACGGCTAGCTGTCTACATTGCGGAAAAACCTTCGACGAAAGCAGTTCTACGGGAAATCTCTCCAAGCACGTCAAGAACTTTCATCCCCATCATTACAGAAGTCAAAAGGCTAAAATGTTAAAGGATCGTTCACCAGACTCTCTGATCATGAAAACCCGCTCGTTTCCGCTGCCGAGTGATATCGTTCGCGAATGTGCGAATAGCCCTGGCTCCATCGCGGCAATTAGTTTTTTGACAGAAAGACTGCTGCCATTTTCGTTTGTTAGCTCTAAAACGTGGAAATGGATTGGTAAAGCATGTCCAGAAATGTCATTTATTCAGTCTCGCACTGCGATAGATACAAAACTCGAAACCTACTCCCAATGGTTTGACCAGGCACTCGTTGCGGCGATGGAACACACCGACTTTATAAACTTGGAATTAAATGTTTGGTCTGGAGGTAATGGTCGTTCCTATTTGGGTATTGCAGCCTCTTTTGCTCCTAATCTGCTGAATGAAAAGTTGTTGCAAGGCGTTGGGGCACAGGCATTACTGAATAACCGTGGAGAGTCCAATAACAGTCACCTTCTGGACTTTATTGATATCAGCGACTCACGTCATACAAGTGAAAGTCTGTATACCACGGTCGTAGAGGTTCTAAGCCGATTCAAAATAACAAACAAAGTCCTGTCCATCACCACTGGCAATGTCACTAATAATACGGCCCTGCATTCACTCCTTCTACAAAATCTTATAAAACCTTCGAGGACGACAGCATTTCAAAAGACAAGAAACTTTCATCATATTCGCTGCGCACGTCACATATTGAATCTTCTGTTTCAGGATATCGTGAGAAGGCTGAAGGAAGATGAAAGGTTTGAAAAAGGCCTGAGAAATGTTGGCGCATTCGCCGAAATATTCAAAAGATCATCGCTTTTAAGGTCTGCTCTAGAAAATGCTGGCCTACCATTAGTACCCTCAGCTCCCGAAACGCAATGAATGTCCGTTTGGAAACAGATCGCTACATTTCTAAAGCATTACGAAGGATACTTAGGGTGGGTCAAAAGCTTGAAATCAAATGAACAGTTTCATAACATCCTTTCGAAAATAGAAATGCGGCTCCAGATTTCGGACGAAGCAGTACAACTCTTAGAGTATTTTGCAGGCTGTTGCTCAATCTTCCAGCAGATGAATGATATTTTGCAAAATAATGGTGCAAACAACATAGCTAATGCAGTCATTCTCTATAACACAATGAGGGAGTTTTATGACCTATGCAGTAGTGGTGACACGGAGATTGTACCAGCTCCTCCACTAGGGTTTTTCGATTTTACCTTCATCAATGGGAAGTCTGACCTTTCTGATGACATAAAGAGTATTGTTTTGAGAGCTATTATCTCTTCCAGGCCAAAATTCGACGAATACTTTGAGCTTTACAGGAAGAACGACATATACTTTGTTGCCGCGTTCTTGAATCCTAGTATCAAATACGATTGTTTCAAAGAACTTTTTTCTGAGGAGGAGGAATCAGAGCACTTAAGAAGGGTAGAGGCATATGTCAAGATCTACCTCAAGCAGTGCCAAGCCGAAAAATATCCGTGTAATGACAATATGCTGAAGCTGGTGAACTCTAATCGCGTCACCAAGTTCACAAGGCCAATATTGCGCCTCAAACAGCCTCGAGAGAAAATCTCTAAACTTCTGGAAGAATGGGAGAACTATAAGGCTGATTCCCGCTTATCTTCAGATTCTGTGACGGATGCCGTTGAGTGGTGGTTTTCGCGACGTCTGGTCTACCCTCATTTGTTTCCGTTGGCTATATCCATGATGTACACAAAGTTCAGCAGTTTCAACACTGAAAGAACGCTATCTATCAGTGAAAAATTGACGAAATGCGACCATGGAGGTTTGGGAAGCGCTAATGCGAGAATGATTATGGTTTTGAGAGACCGCTTTTTCAATTTTGGTCTTTACGACGAGGAGCTTTTTGAGGATGAATGCAATGATGATAGTGATGATAATGATGATGGTACTGATAATGATGATGGTACTGATAGTGATGATGGTACTGATAATGATGATGGTACTGATTATGATGATTTTGACAATCGCTGGGCGGTGTAATCAGTATGATGACCCGTATCCATCCTGGATAACAATTTACGAATCACACCAAGCCTACACCTTTTTCGGCATAGAAAAAAGACATATGCTGCTCTTTTATATCATCGATGCAACGTTCGGTAGTCCCAACTCGATGGCGACGCGGATAAAATGTAATCGAGACTCATCGTAAGATTCGTGAATACTAAATTATTGGTACCCAAAAAAACCTGTTTCATATAAAAGACTACCCAAGGTTGCAGGGTCTTGATCCGGGCCAGCCCGTTGAACAGTCCGATGGTCGGACTAGTCTCTGACGTGAAGGAATATTGCCAAATGCTTCAAAATCAATCTTCGTGAGCCCAATCAAACTGATAAACTGGCGAACCCAACGATTTTCAAGTTCAAGCATCAACCATGATAGCAACGTTGAATAGTTGCTGAAAACAATTGTTATCAAAAACAAAAATGCTTAAACATAAAGCGTTTACCAATTTAGACTTTACCGCTTCCATAGACATCGATTCTATTTACTGACATCTATAGTTCTTAAAGGCTCATTTATATATTAAAGTCGATACACGGCCAGCTACCCACAAACTACCCGTCGTTCATAAGCACGTCCAAACGGGTACCCGTTTGAAAACCCGTTTGGAAAACCCCTAAAACTCGTTCTTCGTTATATGCGGTCACGTGAGAAAGAAACTTGTTAAAAAGGTAGTTAACTCAACCAAAACCGCACAATCGAGAACAGAACAACACACACACCTTAGTTTCAACTTATCACGAATCCATCACCTCTGAATTGCTCTGAAAAAGGCTCGTTAACTACTAGATCTATGAAGCACGGACCTGAACTCTGCAAAAAGCTCGAATTGGCCTTTTCCGAGTGTGAAAACGATGCCCTTTCTTTGGTGACAATCATTGACCTTTACTCGGTGGACCTCATAAATGAAAGTTTCAGAGCGGATAAGGCTCAGTTTCTGCAAATCATTCTTTCAAACTTGCGGAAAAACCCGCGTTTAGCGGAACAGATCGGCTGGGATTTGCCGAAGATTCTTTTGAAGTTTCTGGACATCAGGAACATTGAGCCAAACGTTTCTCTATCACAAAACGCTGTTATCTCAACGGCGATCAAATGTTTCAACGAAATCGCATTGTCGGGAAATGCCAAAGAATGTTTTTTGGCCGGTTGTGAGATCATCGAAGAACTGAGTGTGCAAGACATAGAACCGGAAAACGAACCAGAGGGTGATTATGACGACGAAACCGAAGATGACGGAGACTTTGACGACAACGATACCGACAGGACTTTTTCTGAAGACGGTGACCACAATGCGTCGACAGAAGAAATTGCAGCGAGGATTGCAATGGAAAAGGCTGCCTCGCAAGCAATCATAGATGTGATAGATCGTGATCCACAAGAATACGCTCTGGGATTGCAATTGCACGCCCTAATGGAGCTGATCAGTACGACTATCAAAAGAATTCATACCTCATACCCTTCCAAATTTCTCGCCACTGCTGTAGGAGCCATTCTCTCTTTTATCAAGACAAACGCTCCACTTATCGATGACTGTGTTTTTGTTTTACGTCGTATCTACATGTTTTGCCGGAACTACATCCCTCCTCTTCCTCAAGCCGATGCGACAAATACATTAGATCCCGAAGAAGTGGAAAAATTGTCGGAAGATGAAAACGCGCTTCAGCGCAAACTTCTTCAATGTCTACTCACAAATGCTGTGGGTCAATTGCTTCTAACCAGACAAATGCATACTGCCGCAGAGTATGTCATGAAATTGAAAAAAATAGACACATCTTCTTTCGAATACCCTATACGCCAAAACATGCGCTCCATGATCGGAAGGTGCTACCACCTTGCCTATTCGTTCGATATTGATATCAAAGAGGCTTTCATAATTCAGTGCGTCAAGGAGTCTGTCTCTATTTACCAATCGCTTCCGAAAGACTCAGAAATTGTCAACGAGACTGCAAAAAGTGGCATTACTCAACTCATATATCAACTTGCGCACACTTATAACATCCAAAAGAAGCTGACGGAAAGAAATCTCTCTTTGGACCCTGCTGGAATACTTGCTCTGGCAACTTATCACTACCAGGAGACGGGAAAAATATTGCATCCTCAAATAAGAATTGATGAGACCATCTACATGTTCCTAAGGTTCTTTACGCCAGAAGTGTACTCTCAAACCACCCCCAACCTATATGCTATTGAATGCTGTCAATTTTGGATCTGGGTGGCGGTAACAAATTCTTCGTGTACCGAAAATCAAGCAATTTTGAAAACCATGCCGTCCTACATCGTTGCTACTTTTCTTCAGATCCAGCTGTTGAGATCGTTCAACGAAGCCACTGAAGCTCCAAGAATGGCATCATTCACTCTTTTGACAAGATTGATGTGTCTAATACCCGAGGCCGATGCCTTTGAATTCGTCAAAGACACGATGTTGAATTGTCCTTCAAACCCCATGAAGTGCTGCATTTTGGGCATCTTGAAAGATCTGATGATGAATGTTCGCGGGTCCATGGCAGATGCCAGCAAGCTTCTCTCCAAGTTAAGTCTTTCCGATGAAACAACGCAACCATCGAAACAACCTTCAAAGCCTGAATTGCCTTCCAGGCCTTACATGATCATAAATGAAGACAGAAAAGCGACAATACACGCTTTAGCCATAATGAGCTTCGAGGATTCAAAAAATGCGCCGATTAAAGAGAATCTTATGCTTTCTTTGACTTACTTGAATTTTTTCGTCAGTTTAAGGCTCAAATGGGACAGAACACTACTCATGGAGATACGAGATACAGCGAAGAAGACAGTGGGTCAACTCGAAGATAAGTCGCAGCCTGAAATTGAGTTCATAAAGCTGGCAAATGAAAACCTCGAAACATTTTTGTCGCAGTGAAACCCATACAACTTTGTAATTACATAGTTAACCTATTAATCACTTTGAATATTTAATTCCGCCTCTTTTCATTGTCCCATTAACTCTTTCAAAGCTTGCATATTGACCTCGTTCTATTAGTGGGCCAAAATAGACAAAAAATCCGTCTTTGGTGGCGACACGCTGCTCTTCCCAAAGTAGTTCAGAATCATCAATAAAAGGATCTTCCGTGTCATACTTCCCTATCAAGCTTTTCCCTTTCATTGGGTGTGATTTCTTCTTTGGCGAGGCAGCAGTGGCATTCGAATTTGAGTTCTTTTCCTCCAAATCGACGTCCTCATCATCCTCCTCTTCGATTCCATCATCGTCTTCAACTTCTGCAGCATCCTCATCGTCTTCATCTCCGCCTTGAAATTCAGATATAAGATTCCTTTTGGTTTTATTGGGCTGTCCAAATCTGTCCTGTACTAACTTGTAAAAGTTGAACACGACCTGACCG
The DNA here is from genome assembly GCA_900074735.1 of Lachancea sp. 'fantastica'. Lineage (NCBI taxonomy): Eukaryota > Fungi > Ascomycota > Saccharomycetes > Saccharomycetales > Saccharomycetaceae > Lachancea > Lachancea sp. 'fantastica'. The sequence goes on from LT598475.1 coordinate 428,945, forward strand.
TTTTCGTCCAGGTAATCATTAGAATCCGAAGGGTATAATGGCACATCCACTAAGATGACGGGCTCTTCACGATCGTCAGAGACTTGGCTTTTCTCCAAGGCTTCCGATAGCGATGGCGATTTTATAGGTGGAGCAGAAAGAAGCCGTTTGGGCGTTGATACTTCTTTATGATCACCACTACCTTTTGGAGGTTGTGGTGTGTTTTCTTTCTTTTTCGATACATTGCCAGTTCGTTTTGCTTTACTTTCCTTCTTTGTATCTTCTTTAGCTGTAGTCTTGCTCTCCTTCTTTTTGACATCCTTCGGCACCGTGGGTGCTGTTTTATCTTTCTGCGGCTCAAGTGACTTAGACGGCTGTTTGACGTTTGCTATAGTTTCGTCGTTTTTCGAGTTGGTCGATTTTGATTCATTTTTAACATCCATTTCTTTGGTAGGCGGAGCAGGAAGGGCGAGCTTGGAAGTTTGCTTCGCATTAGCAGGTTTGGCACTCTTCTTTGCAGTTGATACCTTCGAATTGCCTTTCGTTTGATTTGGATGATCGGCTGTCTCTGTATGTTTTACCTCTGTCCCAAATTCGCTCGCTTTAGCAATACCTTTACTTTCCGTTGTATTCTTGACTCCTGTAGCTTTATTGGCTTTCTTGGCGGTGGGATTTTTGGTGCTCTTTTTGGCAGCTGGAGTATCGAGTGTTTTGGCTGCTTTCGTCTGTTCTTGTTCACCATCAATTGCTACTGTGGCTGGTTTCTTTGTTGTTTCGACAGGTGATGGGTTTAGAACAGACGCTTTGGGTTCAGCTGCCTTTACCATATCTTCAATAATGACATTTGTGGGTTCGGATCCAGTTTTTGGCTCATTGACCTTTGCTTTTTTACGCCTAACAACTTTTTTAGGACCTGCAATGGCCGAACCTTTTGGAGCGGCATCAGAGGTGTTGGGCTTGCTCTCCACTCCAGCTTGACTTTGCTGCTGTATGTCAGAGACGTTGTTCGGACTTTCAGAATCATTATTTATCTTAGCAGCATCCAGTTCAGAGGCCAATTTTGTTGTGACATTTTTCTGTTTAGGTCGTGCTTTGGTTTTCCCGGGTAGCTCTGGTATCACAGTTGGCGCTGGTACGGAACTTGTCTTGGTCGCTATGTGCGAGACCGCTGTGCTGCTGCCCGGGTTTAGCGTGCTTTGGCTTCTATTGAGCTTTGCGCCTGAATTCTGATCTGGAGATAGAAATGAAACTGGGGAAATGGTCCTGGCAACCATCATTCCCGGAGATTCCGCACCAAGAGCTCCTGCTGAGGAGGTTTGCGTGGGTAAAATGATTTTCGGGCTTGACGGCCTTTCGGTGCGAGCGTTTGAATCTGGAGATAGCAAAGAGCATACTTTGAGCCGGGGGTTGGATGGCTTGAGAGTGGCCTGTTTCAATTCAGGTGTTGATCCGTTTGTTGAGTCACCCGAAAGAAGTGATGAAAGCGGAATTGATGAAAGAGGTCTGGATCCTGGCACAGAAGTTGTACGGTTCTTGGCCAATTCTAAAGCTATGTTGGGTACCTTGCGTTCTTCAGTTTTCACTGCTTTCCTGGACTTCAAATGTCCCTCTAAGGCTTGCGTAGACAATTCAGATTCTTCCAGTTTCCTCTTATTCGCCCCATTTGTCGTGCTATCAGTCACTGAATCAGCTGGATCTTTCACGCCATTTATTTCGGCTATTTGTAGGGTTTTTGGAGTCAGTAAAAAGGTCAAATGTGGGAACTCATATATTTTGAGAACGAGTCTCACTGAAGCATACTCTTGTCGCTCATTGGTGTGCAGTTTTTCTCATTGAAAGATGTCAGAAGTTCAGTGAACTTTAGTCAAAATGACTTCAATTAATTTAAATGAACTTGACTAACCTCATCGCCTCGCCTAAGAACATAAAAGATAGTCTTCCAGCAATGCCAGAGTATGTTGGTGGGACTTCTGTGAGGTCTGTTATTCAAGCAGGGCGTAAGTCTTTAAGAGAGGGAACTTTGAGATATGAATCACAAGCGAGGAGCTCAGTAGGGTCTCATCCGGGGCACATCTCGCAAATTCCAGATTTTAGTAAATACTCGCCAACCAAGTTCATCGGTGAACTGGCACCATACGTTTCTCCAACGCTGTGCGCGTATCCATTACAATCAAAGTACGTGAATCAACAACATTACTACCAAAATAAGGGTATTCTAGAGAAACACTATCTGTCAAAAAAACCACATCCGGTCTCGTTATCACAGCTGGCGCAGTACTTCGATGAATCCAACGCGTTGACAAAACAAAAAATTGTTAACAGTGGTCGTTTTGTTCAGCAGGAACTCGTTACACGTATCGCGCACAAGATCCATCTGCTTCAAACATTGCCCTTCAACGTTGTGAACAATTTTCATTTTAGCCAGGTGTACGAATCATACTACAACATTTTTGAGCGGTTTAGACGGTATCCTACAATCAAGACGGTTGCGGACAACGACAAATTTGCCGTGTTTCTCCAAGGGATTCTGTCGGATTTCAACTCGTTGAATTTACCACATCTGATCATGGGCGCGCTTGAATGTCGGATCCTAGATTTGTATCCTCCTCACAAAATGGATAAGGTCATTTCAAGTCTTCTAAGGGCTCGTATTTCAAGAAGGTTGATTGTGGAGGAACATCTCAGTATGACTTCCAATTATCAAAGCGGGAAGAAGGAGAACACGCTGGTGCTGGGTGATATTTTCCAAGAATGCAGCGCGCATGAGTTTCTTTTGGGGGCAAAAGCGATGTGTGAAAAATTCATTCAAGACATGTATTTCGAGGGCATCAAACTGCCAGAATTTGTCGTTGACGGCAATCTCGAGCTCAAGTTTTATTTTCTGCCCCTGCACTTGAAGTATCTGCTAGGAGAAGTGCTGCGGAACAGTTACGAGGCCACTATGAAAGAATACATACGTTTGGGACTTCAAAAGCCGGAGCCAATCACCGTTACCATAGTCTCTAACGAGCAGTCTTTCATTTTCCGCATTTCGGATCGCGCTGGCGGGATCCCGCATGATGAAAAAACTATCTGGTCCTTTGGGAAATCTAAGCAGCTTGCAAGTGAATCGTTAGACAATTTCCACAAGCTCCCCGGTCTCCAGACCATATCACTTTACGATTACATGTACGATGCGAATGCAAGAAAGCCCTCTAGTCATCCCTACAAGTTTACATCCTTGGAACCTGTCAGTGCATCAAATTTGCCAAGCGGCCACAAATTCGAGAAACCGCTCTTGGGGCTGTTGGAAAGATCCTCACGTTACAAATTGGGCATTGGACTCGCTATGTGCAAGGTTTATGCGGAATATTGGAATGGCGATTTGACAGTCCATTCCATCAAAGGTTATGGAACTGATACTGTTTTGAAGCTGGGAAATCTCATGTATCACACGGACAAATTACAACTCGACAAAGTATAAGAATGGAGGATCTCGAAGCCTGAGGAAAGGCCATCGAGAAGGATGGCTCAAACACGACGCTGTCATAGCTCGACTACCATCACAGAGTCACGTGATGGATTTTGTAAGTGTTTATCTATCAGGTGACAGATTATAATTTAAAATTGTATATGTAAGCTCATCAATCTCTCATTTTGATATTTGATGAACGAACTTGACCAACAGAAACTTAGAATAGCGAACAAGAGTTCTCAAGCACACAGATCTTGATACAATGTCGACTCCAGCTAGGAGAAGACTCATGAGAGACTTTAAAGTATGTTTTATTCTTTTCCTCGTTTTCCAGGTGTATTTAACGGCATTGAATCGAATCTAACTTGTTTGCAAACTAGCGTATGAAGGAAGATGCACCTCCCGGTGTTTCTGCCTCTCCATTGCCAGACAACGTGATGGTGTGGAACGCAATGATTATCGGACCTGCAGAAACACCGTACGAGGACGGAACGTTCCGTCTACTGTTGGAATTCGATGAGGAATACCCTAACAAACCTCCGCATGTCAAGTTTCTCAGCGAGATGTTCCATCCTAATGTGTATGCCAACGGTGAAATTTGTCTAGACATTCTTCAGAATAGGTGGACCCCAACATATGACGTGGCTTCTATCTTGACATCAATCCAGAGTCTGTTCAACGATCCCAATCCAGCATCGCCGGCCAACGTGGAGGCCGCTACACTATTCAAAAACCAAAAGCCTTTGTACATAAAACGTGTCAAAGAAACTGTGGAAAAATCATGGGAAGACGATATGGATGACATGGATGACGACGAAGACGAGGATAGCGACGATGAAGCGGATGGCAACGAGTGAAGCATGACCGTGCTTTGTACATAGGTGCGTTCTCATTTTTTTTTCTGGCATTCAATGCAATGGAACAAATGCACAGGAAGAATCGTGTAGCATCAAAATTTGGAGAAAAAGAAAAACTGGAGAATTGCATCACTTGCCTTGCTCGACGCTCTGGGAAACTCATCGCTTCAAGCGTTCGAAGTTTCTACCTCTTCAAATTGAGCCACTTCTGCAACAGCGTTGTCGTCCTGACGTTGCAGATATTCTTTCAAAGTTGCACATACCGCCACAATGAGTCCAATGAATGCTACCGACAATGTACCTGGGTCCAAACGTTTAGTCATACCATCGAAAAACGTTCTCCTGGACGGCGTACAGGTCCAGACGTGTGTAATCTGTGATTTCGGTAGTCTGTGGGTCCTCTGGTTCGGCTCGCCAACTTTAGCAGGGCCTTGCCAGGTAAAATCCTCAGGTTTGGGCCCCACGAAAGTAACGTCGTTTCTAGGACCGTACGATCCATAACCCATATAAAATAACATTTGCTTTTGTACTAGTGAGATTTCTTTCCAGTCCATCGAGACGGGAATCATACTTAGCGAAACCTCGATCAATTCTCTGTCTTGCTGTGACAGCTGAGGGAAAACCTGTAGCATGCTTTGTGTGGGAATTTTTAGATCACCAACAGAGTCCTCGCAGTCAGTTTTTGCTGTCATTGGGACCGCAGCAAATCTTTGCAGATACAAGTTTCGCAGTTCGCCATGTTCTATTTTATCAATGATCGCTTCTTTGTTTTGGGCCAGTTCCGTGTCATCATCTTCTTGCGAGAGACCCGAGGGATTGAAAAATGAGAAAATGTCCTTGAAAGACGTCACTATGAGCTGTGATGATGCAGTGGAATCTATATCTCCTCTTCTTTTAGCTTGTCGCTGCAAAAGTGATCTTGGTACAGATTTGCTTCTGGAGGCCGTAGTTTGGTAAAATCTTGATCGAAACCCAATTGCACGAAGTGCCGCAAAGTGGCCTAACATGCTGATACAAAAAGCACGCTTGGAATACCGAACGTTCCTCCAAGTTTAAGAAATCACTTCGACGATGAGCTACAGGTCTATTTTCTAGCCGACAATTGATTTGTCTCTCACATGACGGACAGCGTAGCTAAATAATGATTTAAACCTATAATGGCTCAAGTTAAAGAAGCCATTCGATTGCCTCCAGTAACTATCCAATAATTACCAAACTGAGCCCACACAAGTTGAACTCCAGTGTATCGGATTTTTAAATTCAGTGATTGAGATGTCGGACTATTTGACCAATGTATTTGCAGCTCGAGGATTTCAAAAATATAATTACAGGTCCACACTACACAGCTACACAGCAGCATAGTTACACACCAACACTGCCTCTTTGTCTTCTGGCGGCCTGCGGATCCACCTGCTTGTGTTCGGTTTGTCGCCTTGCCAGAAGCCCCAAAATGTCTGTTAATGAAACCACTCCGATAAGTTTTCCCGTGCGGTATTCTTTTTCAAATAATGGTGTGCTTGTAGCCTGTGCTGTGTTTTCCTCAAAACTTTTCACACTTATCGGGGAACCACTTCTGTTGGGCACTTCATGATCATTCCCACTGGCGTGAGCATTCAACGAGGTGGACTGTGGTGAGCCCGATATGGCAGAAGAAGGTGTTGAGGCCGCAGAGTTCTCAGGCTGGACAATCCACAATCTGTGAGCTTTGGTGGCGACGAGTTTGGCCAGCGTTCTTGCTAAAGAGCTCGAAGGGTACACGTGGAAAATAGGGAAAGAATCCTTCCCCATTTCAAGACCACGACTGTTGAGAATGACTGAGATAAAATGGCGACATGTGTTATGCAGAAGCGGGTACTGGGAAGTGCGAGTGACGTGTTTCACGTCCGTGACACTGATGTTGCCCAAGAGGTTTCCGTGGTTGTCCACGACAGCGATCGACGAAATACGCTCGGTATGCATTTTGTAAAGCGCCATTATAAGCTGTTCCTCGCCCTGTATGGATATGACACGAGATTGCCGGCTTGTTGGCGCCATTTGAGTGTCCAGCACACCAATTCCCAAGTCCTTCAAGCTGGAATTCAGCAGCGGTTGCAAGCTGCTGAATTGGCGGGCGTTGTCCCATAGATATTTGATGAGACGTCTTTGAGATAAGATACCTTTGATTTGGGTGCTTCCAGGGTCTGTGATGGCCACTCTGTGGACGCCAGACCCGAGTATACCCATTGCCATACTGAGATTGTCGGTTTCGCGTAGCTTATGGAACTGATTTTTGGGCGTTAGCTTAACGATTTGGCCCACTGGAACCGGTTTCCCCATTTGACAATCGCGCGCCACTTGTGGGTCGTTTACTTGAATTTTATTCAGCACCAGCAGCAGATACGAGTTGAGGTCGTTGTAGTCAAAAGTGAAGCAGTTTATGTCGTTTGAGGATTGTTCCACGGGCAAAGACGTGAGATTGTGACGCACCAGCGTGTTGAAAGCTTCTTCCACGGACAAGGATCCATCCACCGTGACAAGCTTGTTTTCTTCTATCAGCTGCGAAAGCTGGATATGTTGCCATTTTTGAGCGTGAACTTTGGTGAGACACGACGTGGTTGAGCTCATTTGCGAGTCCAAAGACGTTGCACTAGCGTTGCGCGATAATGAGATAGATTCCAATTCCATTGCTGTTGAGGGCTGTTGCGCAATTGCTGGCGGCGTAGACAAAAGTTCTACAATAGAGGCATGTCTCGATGTATTGTTTGTGTTCTGGCCTTGATTGCCAGTTTCCTTCATGGCTTCCAATGGCGTTGGCTTGGAGGATTTGGCGAGTCTTTGAGGTGTTTCTGTTGATGGGTTAAAACATGGGGAAGGTTCAGCAAAATTTTAGATTAGGGATTTTCGTGCAGAAGTGACACGATTTGAATAAGTAAAGGTCTATATCTATATTTAAGGCTGAATACTGTCATTGCAGTTGTTTGGATCAAAAAAGGTTCCCGGATCGAGTCAACTCGAGTTGATTAAACAACTTTAATGCTAGGTTTTGAATGGTTCTTTTCATTTCCTCGAGTCCGTTGGTAAGTGCTTGTAAAAATTCGTTCTGGCGACGGAGAATTCTTTATTGACGTGTGAAAATATTTTACCATTTGAAATGTCGCTTTCGATTGATAATCATTAGTACACCAGTGAGGGCTTCTGTTTTGATATTTTGGTGCTGTCATGGGACTCTTTTTCGTTCTCACTTCGTCTGTAGGTGTCACATACAAGCTTGAAAGTTCAAGAAGACAACAAGAAAAAAAAATGCTCAGAGAAACCAAAAACAAAGAAAGCTCGGAGAAACGAAGATCCAAATCTGATGTGAGCAATCAGTAATGACTTGAATTTAGACGTGCGTTTCAATTTGAAGTTGAAAGACTGGCTCAAATTTAAGTCTTCATGGCACGTGATCTGAAGTCAGTGTGGCCTTAGAGTTCAAAGTGATAGCGTCGTTGCCAAGAAATGTCTTGAAACTTGAAAAGAGGTTTCAGCAATACTTGATGTGGTTTGATAACCATTTATCGTTGAGCCTCCACTTATTCTCGTTCTTTTATCAATTATGAAGAGCTTGTATTTTGAATTTCTCGCAAATGTAGTCTATGCTCATTTTCCACGCCAACTGCAAGAGCTAAAACTCAAGAGCTCGCTTCCGAACAGATCCATAGTAGATCGTCACAATGGTTATACCTCAATGGTAAGGTGTCTCGTACTACGCTCCAGCATCTTTGTTCTCTTTTTTTCTTGTTTGCTCTCTTTTTCGCTCTCTTCACCCTCCAGGTTATCATCAGCTTTTATCCCACAGCACCCATAACTTAAAAGACTTGTCAGTTTCTACCTGCGCGGTTAGCATTCCTAAACCAGCTAACGCGAAGCTAACTTTTCAATGCCATATTCTTGTCACTTGCTCAACATTGCCACCTTCCTTACACTGGAAGGGTTTTGACGACCATCATGGTACACCCGCAACACACCAGTATAAAAATTGGACGTTGAGCATAATCGCACACTTTTCGCTGTCTGGCATTAAAGAAAGAATCCATCAATCAGTAGCGTTATGACCACGCCTTGGTGGAAAGAGTGGGATCCCAACGAGGTTACCATTGGAGACACCAGTGTGCCAGATAACTGGAAAACCTGCGTTCTTTCGCAAGTATTTTATGGTGGGAACAACTATAATGGACAATTTGGATCCCGTTTGTCGTCTGTGTTTGTGATATTGTTTGTATCAACAGTTTTCACACTTTTCCCCGTTGTGGCCGCCCAAGTAAAATGGCTCAGAATCCCACGTTACATCTACTACTTTGCGAGGTATTTTGGAACTGGAGTGATTATAGCCACTGCATTCATTCACTTGCTAGATCCTGCTTACGACGAGATTGGCGGCGGCAGTTGTGTGGGCCAGACCGGTAACTGGGCCATTTACTCGTGGTGTCCAGCTATTGTATTAACCACAGTGATGATCACATTCTTAGTTGACCTTTTCAGTGGCATTTACGTGGAGAAAAAGTACGGGGACCGCTTAGGATCGTGTTGTGACAATGAATGTATCGAAAATGCCGTGGTAGTCCGAAGATCTTTGAGAGTGAGCGGTAGCTGCTCCAACAACGACTTAGAACAAAGCAGCACAGACCATGGTTCAAACAAAAAGTTTTACGACGAAACTGTTTCGGAAACTGAAACTGAGATCAGCCAACAACCTTTTCAAAGTCAAATAAGTGCTTTCCTGATTTTAGAGTTTGGCATTATTTTCCATTCGGTGATGATCGGTCTGAATCTCGGAACCACCGGTGATAGCTTTCCGACTTTGTATGCGGTTTTAGTGTTCCATCAGTCTTTTGAAGGTCTGGGAATCGGTGCCAGACTTTCAGCAATTCAGTTTCCAATAGATAAAAGATGGTGGTCCTACGCTTTATGCGTAGCGTACGGGATCACAACCCCTATCAGCATTGCCATCGGACTTGGAGTGAGAACCACGTACGATGGTAACTCCTACACAGTCAACGTTGTTTCAGGAGTACTTGACGCCATCTCCGCCGGTATTCTAATCTACACGGGTTTAGTCGAGCTTCTGGCTCGAGACTTCTTGTTTTACCAAAGCTCAAATAGAGATGTGAAAAGAGTGTGCTTCAGTGTGGCTTGTGTACTTTTAGGTGCTGGCATCATGGCCCTGTTGGGCAAGTGGGCATGAAGAGTGCAGGACAAGATTACAATCACTTCCTTTCAGACATGCCTATTTGATTTTGAAACCAGCTCCCGCCCATTTTTGCAGACTTGTATAACAAATCAAGCACCGTATTTCCTGAAAGCAGTGGAGATAGCTATCTTCCGGTTTCTCTAAAAAGTGCAACTTTGTCAAAACCAAAAAATAGAGTTTTGGCCCGATGATAATCTTGCAATTCTATGCTACTCTCTCCACCCGAGACTCTGAAAATCCACGCTGTGCTTTCTTACTGCCTGCGTATCCAGAACAAATGTTTTCCTTTGTCGATTTTCCTCTGTTAAGTTTGACCCGGTAAGAGCTTCGTCCCGTTTAGTGATGTTTTCGTAGTTTGGCCCATCTGATGAGATACCAGAGTGAGGAAATCTTGGAAGGTAAATACTTTGTCTTCCGTCATCATTGCATCGGGCTTGAGTTATCAGCACTCCAGTACTTCCCGATTTATTACTTCAAGACATCATGAGCACATCAATTTTCCGACGCTTACATTCGTTAGGCTGTTCCGTTCTTCTATGCCAAATAAGAGACTTTGAGTAAAAGGCAGCTCTGTCAAATGTGTTTGTATTGGTCTGAATGCTGTGTCTTGTAATCTCGTGGGCTTCAGCTCGATAATGAGTGATTCAAACCGTCTACAAGGTGTTTTCATTGTATATAAGCGATCAATGACGCTAAAATATTCAAATTCAGCTTACGAAAGAGTGTTGTTTTCATGAAACCAGTAACGATCCGATTTTATATCCTGTCGTAATGACCATTGACAAACAATTGAACAACTATTCAGTTACTCATCGAAAAAACCTCGATTTTTTTCATAAGCAACTTGACAGGTTGGCTTTTCCTTTTGAAATTGACCAGTTTGTTGTATATGCTAGAGCTTGACCTTCCTTCTTGGCAACCTGTTGCACCTCGCCGTTCGTGCTTCTTTCATTAGCGCAAGCGATGAGCTCAAGGGTTCAATATGTCCTGAATAAATCATTATGTTTATCTTCGTACAAAACTAGCTCCCCGGAAAAAGCGATAACAAGTTTTTCCGGTGGAGCGGTGACTGCCGGAAAAATTTAAGCGAAGAACAATGCGGGTGAAACAAAGGCCCGGAAGAACTTCGAGATCCTAAACTGCCTGTTGCCATGGAGATATGCGTAGAAGCCAAATAAAAATCATGGTTATTCCGTACGTCCCAGAAAGAAAACCGGACCAAGACCGAGGATGGTTTTGACGCCAATACTCACCACCTTCAGTCTAGTATAAAAAGAGAGCAGAATACCATCTTCAATAGTACCATTTGACTTGTATGCTCAAAACATCATCAACAACTTGCAATTCCTACGGGTTGTACATCAATCTTAATTAACACTCTACACAACCAAAAACCAAGCAGAAGCATCTCCAAAATGGATTAGAGGCGCTGTGACTTCGTGCTACCAATGGGCCATTACGATCGGTCTACTACTTGCAGCATGTGTCAACCAGGGAACTCACGCCAGGAATGACTCTGGGTCTTACAGAATTCCAATTGCTATCCAGCTCCTATGGGCTTTGATACTCTTTGTTGGTATGCTCATTCTTCCTGAATCGCCACGTTTCTACGTCATGAAAGGGAAAATACCTGAGGCTAACAAAGCACTTGCAAAACTAAGAGGACTTCCACAGGACAATGAATATGTTGAAGCCGAACTTGAGGAGATTATTGCAAACTACAACTATGAAAATTCCATAAGCTCGTCGTCCATTCTAGACTGCTTTAAGCCAACAAATCATCAATTGAAGCGTATTCTTATTGGTATCGCAATTCAAGGCTTGCAACAGTTGACAGGCATCAATTTCATTTTTTACTACGGTACCCAGTTTTTCCAAAACTCCGGCATCAAGAATCCCTTCATCATTCAACTTATTATGAACGTTGTAAATGTTGTGATGACCATCCCGGGTATTGCCTTGGTGGAAATAGCCGGTAGAAGGAATTTGCTTCTGTGGGGTGCAATTGGTATGTGCGTCAGTGAACTCATTGTTGCTTCGGTTGGTACAGCACTACCAGACAGCTATTCGGCCAACAAAACCTTGATTGCATTTTCTTGTACTTTCATTGCCTCCTTTGCATCTACGTGGGGTCCGCTAGCCTGGGTGGTGGTTGGCGAAATTTTCCCATTAACCGTTAGAGCCAAATCTGTTGCTGTATGTGCTGCTTCTAACTGGTTGTTCAATTTCGCCATTGCCTACGCAACGCCATACCTTGTTGACAGCCAACACGCTAACTTGCAGTCCAAAGTGTTTTTCATCTGGGGAGGTTGCACATTCTTGTGTTTCCTATTCGTCTACTTTTTCATTTACGAGACCAAAGGTCTCACACTTGAGCAAATTGACGAACTGTTCGAGTCTTGCCCCAGTGCTCGTCACTCGAAGCGCTTTGTGCCTTCCACTAATTCTGTCACTCAAAGCGATAGCTGTTCAGAATCCGGAAAGGCTGTTGTTGAAGCTATAGAGAAGGTTTAAGAACACAGAGAGGTTCTATACTTGCATATATGTATACTAGATACGTGGACTAATGATAATGACAATGAACGGTAATAGCAGCGGTTTTCAATGAACACTTGTGAGAGCTTTAAGTCGAACTTGTGTGTTGATAAAATAAATCTGCTAGATGCAGTAATCTTGAATTCACTATGGATCGAGAAGATGAACAAAACGGGTGTACTTGAGAGTTTGTTATTTTTTTGTAGTTTTTATACAGTGTGATTTGACGGTAAACGAATACCTAAGTATTAGGCACACATTACCACGAAAGGTGATGACACTATTTATGAGGAAAAAGAACACTTAGAGAGATGCTATGTTGATATTTTGAACTTGGAAAGGACATTACTTAGCCGGAACAAGGAATTTGTCACCACCCTTGGCTTTGAGAGCGATTTCAAGTATTTGTCCTTCCAGTATGAGAAACACCATTTAAGTGGTAAAGAAAAGTTTCACGAGGATAAACGTGGAGTCCAATTAAGGCTTGTCACTCATATCTTTGATTTTCGATAATATCGATTGTGTTTCATTCTCGTTTTTATATACACACTTGTAAACGCATTCCTTGCAAAGGCTCGATCTGCTTTTTAAGCGTACGATAGTTTTGATTGAAACCTCCACAGGAAGATTGCACTTTTTTAGCCGCATTATGCTCATCGTTCACAAGAGCATTGACTTTCACATCAAAACAGCGAAGTGACGATTGTCGGTTCGATTACTCTGAACAATGCGTTGGTGTGACGCGTAATATTACGCGTATGCATAATGCGTTTGACGCGTAATCACAAACCCCGTGATGCTTCCGTATCAACGAAAAACATAAATGATGTAATTGTCACGGCATAAAGCTATGAGCCGCATTCCGGCTGATAAGTAAGTCGTTTAAAGGGATGCGTAAACTCCGAGATCAGTACTCGAACACCCATAGGAACTTTCAAGTGTTCCATGCAGAAATACCTGAACAACCGGAAAATTTAATGAAGATCTAATGGGCTCGTTGTAGGATAGAAAAGTGCCATCTCCTGCAAAAAAGTTTCGTGAGAGCGTTGTGGATGAACTCGTGGTCATGGCGCTGAATCTGAAGTTACTCAAGTCTCTTTCCCGCGCTGCGCTGCTGACATCTGAGTTATTTCAAAACTGTTATTATTGGGCAACGCTATGGCGCCTTTATCCGCTTGAGGTTTCTGCCTCTGCTCTAGAAGCAGCCCTTTGGGACCAGCAATCCGCCTGGGCGACGATTTTGAGATGCATTCTATACACCATGGATCTTTAACATTGATTGGGAAGATTACTTGGTGATCAATTATAACCGTTTTATGAGCATACAGTATGACGCCCGGTCTCCTCTGATAGTGTCGCTACCAACTCTCTTGCCATTTCAATTTTTAAGGATTGGGTGAAATATTTAAGCGGCACAGAGAAACGTAACGGACTGGAAACGAATCAATTTGGAATTCTTAGACTCGAAACAATGAGTTCTGGAGTTTGTAGATCTGTTTGCAACCTAGTTATTGTGCGGAAGGCCGTCTTGAGGATATTGGGCCTCAGTGTATAAAAACATACGTCACTAAGCCCGCCGAGTGGCAGTCAATGATAGTGAAGTCTTCTGATTGCGTGGCGCACAAAGCTTAATGGTTGGTCTGCTGCAACATAGAGGGAATGTGGTAATCGACACTCTTGATCTCGATGCGCAAGTAACTCATGGGGCTGCTCGCATATAGCTACAGCACTTGTAAAATAGACGTGGATAGCAAGGGCATTCCTCCTTGATTACTTGATATCCGGATGAAACACTTGTTGAGTTGTGTATTTTTTTTCTGGATTCCTGGTAGTCAGAACTGTCGGTAAGCTAAGCAATAGCAGATCAACTGTAAGATGTTATCACAGGCATGTGTGAGTAAACAATTCGACGAGCTCAAAGTGAGCTTCAAGTTTATCAGAAGGTAAAAACCAAAATACCAAAATTAAGAGAAGGTAAAGATGGGGTAAATCGAATGATTAGTTTGAGGTTCTCTTGAATTCTTTAAGCACTTTGGTGATATTCAATGATTGAACGAGTCACATCACTATCAAAATGAACGAGCTTCTCGAAGCTGCTCTCATTCTGCAATTTAGAACGAAGTCCGAGCTTGACTTAGGGATAACGTCCTTGCACAAGGCAAGGTGGGGGAAATTTGACATAGCACAAGCTGTTAATTGATGGACATGATCAACGAGTGTTAGGGCTGATCGATTCGATTGAATAATTTGGATGGATAAAGGCCCCCGTGCTGGGGCTTGAGGGAAGCAATTGGCGGCGGTTGATATGAGACTAGTTTACAATTGTGTAGCGGTACCACTCGTTGCCCCTCTCATCATCGGGCGCTAGAAAATCAGTTTTCTGGTGTCCTCATTTTCGATATTGGTCAATTCTGACGCAAGCGCGTAGTGCATGAAGGAGATCACTTTATCAAATTTCTGGCGGTCGATCCGAGAGATGAATACGACACATAGAAAAATAAGCTAGAGTGTTGGCGATGGCTGCTAGTATGGGCAAAGTACTGAGAGCGTTAGCGTCAGCGATTATAGCTGTAGGAAGTTGATTTGTAAAAAAGCACATTTAAGCAATTGGTCGCTGACGCTGTAAATTGTGCTGGGAGAGAATGTCGCAGCCGTTATATGGTCAATTTCGTCTTAGTGCATGTCTGGGGACATCAACACTCGGTAGCTTAATATTTGGCTATCATTAGAGCTCTTAATCGAGATCGAAATAGCTTTCGCATTTCAAAAGTGAGGTCCTCAGCGATCAATTGTTCATATACACTTTGAGCATGAAGCCCGATCTCAACTAGTCTCTGTTGTTTAGAGCTCACAATTGAAAGTGTAAGCAATCAGTTGCTCAAGTATGTTTAAAGAATTTTTATAATCCAATACTGAGCGCTTTCAAGGTTGGTTCCTAGAGCTCAATGCATCCTTGATCAGACTTGACAGTTCACAACCAATTGCTGATATTTTCCATTACTCATAATTGTAACCATTGTTCAAAGTTGTACGGACATGCATTTAGCTCTCGATTGTAGGCAGTAACATTGGTCGGTCAATCGTGGCGCTTTTTGCAGACTTCATCATACATAATTGCTCACACTCTCAATTGCTCATTTGTGCTCGTAGGTCTCTACAATTCACAACTGATTGCAGACGCTTTAGCTTATTCAAATGAGCTTGTCGTCATCTCTTAGCTATGTTTATCGCCACCTCTGCTACTCCTAATTGAGAGCACCACCTGTATTCTTAGGAAACAGTCGCCGATGCTTTCAATCGCTCATTGTGCTAGAAGCCACCTTTACTGTACGAAAACGGTTGATCTATTTTTTTGTGAACGATGAAAACACCCGCAAGTTGTGTCAATTGTAATTGAAGCTTCCAACTTGTAGCCGTCATAAGTTCGAACAATAACTCGTTGACAGCTGATCTCTGACGCTTTGAGTTTGTAGTCACATCACGACTGAGAACGTCTGCACATATGCTTGTAGCCACTTCACGAGAGCGTCATTAGAGAGCAGCTCACATATGCTTGTCGCCACCTCTGTTCACAACTGAGAGCGTCAGCGATCAGTTGTTCAACTGTGCTTTTATTTACCTCCGCTTTTCACAACTGAGAGCGTCAGCGAACAGTTGTTCATGCTTATAGCCACCTCTATTGATCGCATACGCTCTCAGTTGTTCAGCCGTGCTCAAAGCCAGTTCTTTTATTCACAACTAATATCTGACGCTCTCAATCACTCAATCGTGCTTGCCGCCCCCTCTACATTCCACAACTGATCGCTAACGCTCTCATTGTTTTGTCTGTGTTTGTAGCCACCTCTGCTATTCACAACTGAGAGCGTCAGCGAACAGTTGTTCAGCCGTGCTTGTTGCCACCTCTAAATTTCACATCCGATCGCTGACGCTCTCAGTGATTCACCTGTGCTAGAGGAAGGTTCGCTGACGCCATCAATGGTTCAGCCGTGCTTGTTGTCACCTTTTCTAGAAGCCAGTTTGCTAAGCCATCAATTGCTCAGTTGTCCTTGTAGTCGTACCTTCTGTTTACAACTGTCCGCTGGCGGTCTTATTATTTCATTTGTGCTTGTATTGACCTCTCTTTTTCACAACTGTTCGCTGACGCTCTTTTGTTCATGCGTGCTTGTCTCCGCCTGTTTCGCTGTGCTGAAAACCACCTCTGCCATTCACAACTGATAGTTAAGGCTTTCAGTGGTTCATATGTGCTAGAAGCCAGTTCGTTGGCGCTTTCAGTTATTCAATTGTCCTTGCCGCCATCTCTACTGTTCAGAACTAGAATGCAACGCTCTCAATAAATCGACCGTGTTTGCCGCCACCTCTACTATTCCCAACTGTTTACTGACGCTCTTAGTTGCTCAGTCGTGCTTGCCGCCTTTTCTATAGTCCATAACTGAGCCAACGCTCTCGGTATTTCATTTGTGCTTGTAGTCACCTTTTCTACTCACAACTGATCGCTGGCGCTTCTAATTACTCAAGCGTGCTTGTGGTCACCTCTACTCTTCACGACTGAGAGCGTCAGCGAGCAGTTGTTCATGCTTGTAGCCACCTCTATTGCTCACAAGTGATCGCACACACTCTCGGTTTTTCAGCTGTGCTTAGAGCCAATTCTTTCATTCACAAGTGACATCCATTGCCCCCAGTTGCTCAATTGTGCTTTTGTTCACCTCTTCTACTCACAACTGAGCCAAAGCTCTCAGTGTTTCATTTGTGGTTGTATTTTCCTTCACTACTCATAACTGATTGCTGGCCTTCTCTACTGTACACCTATGCATGCAAAAATGAATGCAATTCCAGGTGATCTTTGACATCTAAGTTGTTCTACAGTGGTCAG
The DNA here is from genome assembly GCA_900074735.1 of Lachancea sp. 'fantastica'. NCBI lineage: Eukaryota > Fungi > Ascomycota > Saccharomycetes > Saccharomycetales > Saccharomycetaceae > Lachancea > Lachancea sp. 'fantastica'. The sequence continues at coordinate 445,849 of LT598475.1, forward strand.
TAATCTCAAGTGCCCACAACTGATCGCTAGCGCTTTCCTTGTTTTATTTGTGCTTGTAGTCACCTCAACTATTCGCAATTGACATCCATTGCTCTCAGTTGCTCAATTGTGCTTGTTGCCACCTCCACTATTCACAACTGAGAGGGTCAGCGAAGATTACAACTGTGCTTGTAGTCATTTCTACTATCCACTGCTGTTCGCTGCCGCTCTCGGTTGTTCATGCTCTCAATTACTCAATTGTGTTTGCCGCCATTTCTAGTGTTTACAACTAGAATGCAACGCTCTCAATTGCTCAATTGTTCTTGCTGCCATCTATACTGTTTACAACTAGAATGCAACGCTCTCAATTGCTCAATTGTGTTTGCCGACATCAATACTGTTTACAACTGACATCCAACGCTCTCACTTGTTCAATTGTGCTTACCGTCACCTCTACTATTCACAACTGCTCGCTGACGCTCCCAGTTGCTCAATTGTGTGTTTGGCCATCCCTGCTATTCACCACTGATATCGAACGCTCTCAATTATTCAACCATGCTTATCGCCACCTCTACCATTCACAACTGATCGCATGCGCTCTCACTTGTTTCATTCGTGCTTTTATTCAACTCTACTATTCACAAAAGTTCGCTGACGCACCCAGTTGCCCAATTGTGCTTACCACCACCTCTACTATTCACAACTGATCGCATGCGCTCTCACTTGTTTCATTCGTGCTTTTATTCAACTCTACTATTCACAACTGCTCGCTGACGCTCTCGCTTGTTTCATTCGTGCTTTTATTCACCTCTGCTGTTCACAACTGATCGCATGCGCTCTCACTTGTTCAATTGTGCTTATCACCACCTCTACCATTCAGAACTGATCGCTGACGCTCCCAGTTGCTCAATTGTCGCCACCTGTTTTGCTGTGCTAAAAACCACCTCTGCTATTCACAACTGATCGCATGCGCTCTCACTTCTTCAATTGTGCTTTTATTCAACTCTACTATTCACAACTGATCGCTAACGCTCTCACTTGTTCAATTGTGCTTGTTGCCACCTCTATCATTCACAACTGCTCGCTGACGCTCCCAGTTCTCAATTGTGCTTTCCACCACCTTGTTGCCACCTTGCCGCCCTCTTTTATACCCGCATCTTTGTGGCATCCCAAAATGTAAACAAAACTTTTTGACACAAAAAGCTTATCGGGGCGCATCATTATCACTTATAACGAGTCACCCCCCCCCCCCTCCACTGCTCGCATCTCTACTCTAACCGTTACAAGCACAAGATATATGATCGCTGACGCTTCTAAAGCATTGTTATCACTTACAACGAACCATCCCCCACCCCCCACTGCTCGCTGACGCTTTTAAACGTTTACATCTGCTTCTATCCTGAGAGGTCACCTACCAATAGTGTTACAGCTCTCTCATTTGTTTTACAAAGCTCAGTTCTACCCTGCCCACGCCATTACTTACCACTTTTCACAACCAAGAGCGAGCGTAAGCGAGAGCGTAAACGATCACTTGTTCATTTGTGTCAGAAGCCAATTCTCTTTGCTCACGCTCCCAATTGTCCCACTGTGTTTGTAGTCATTTTCTTTCTTATTCACAATTGATCGCTATCGCTCTGAATTGTTCAATTGTGCTCATAGCCATTTCACTACGCTCCCAACTTGTCCAACTGTGCTTGTAGTCGTCCAACGCTCATTTTCTTATTCACAACTGATCGCTCTCACTCTCAGTAGTTCAACTGTGTTAGAAACCACTATTTCGCTATCGCTCCCAGTAGTTCAACTGTGCTTGTGGTAATCCAACGCTCGTTCCCTAACTTGTTGAACTCTGTTTAGCCTTTATCGCCTCACGCCTCATGCCTCACGCCTCATGCCTCTCGCTCCCATCTCCCATCGGCCTTATCGCTTTTCGCCTTTATCGCTTCTCTCCCTTTCTCCCACTCTCTCTCTCCACCTTTCTTCCCAACAGAAAAAAGCAACGCTCACATCATAACCGAGAGCCCAGACCCGGGCTCAGCAAAAATTGGAAAACAAAAAGAAAAAACCCGCCCCTACACCTCCCCTTTAACCCACCCCCAGCACGTGACACCCGTCTTCAACGACTCTGATTGTCCTTCTCGTTCTGGTGTGGTTTTTCTGGTCTCACACTTTCTTTTTTTTTTTTTTTTTTATTGGTTTTTTTCTTTGGATTTTTTTTTGTTGGAAACCTGGTACCCGCCCCTCGCTCCTCGCTCCTCACTCCCCTGGCGGAGACTATATAAGACCAGACACAAAAACGAAATATTGGAGACGTTAATTATGGCTTTACGTTTTGATCATCAATATCACACAGAGAGAATTCTGGCGTGACCTTAGCTCAACAACCCCTTTACTCCAACTGCCCATCTGCCATGACTGAAGCTGCTGGAGGCAAACTGGAACAGGTAGACCTGGTAAATGCCAACATTTTGGCTGCAGGCGCCAACAAGAAATCGGTCCGGGTCGTAAACGGACTCGGATCGTTGATGGGATCTAAGAATATGGTGGAAGTTGATTTCGACGCTGCCAAGGCCCAGGCTCAAGCCGGTGCCAATGACTCCAATATGGAATATCTACTGAAACGCGATCAGGAGGAAAAAGAACGCTACAGTGCCAACCGTCATATCTCAGAACAACCCTGGACTCTCAACAACTGGCATCAACACATTAACTGGCTCAATATGGTGCTGGTATGCGCGATACCAGCCGCAGGCTGGTATTTCGCGCTTTCCGGCCGTGCCCCATTGACCCGCAACATGCTTTTGTTCTCCGTGGTTTACTACGTGCTAGGCGGTGTTTCTATCACAGCCGGCTACCACCGGCTGTGGGCGCATCGGGCCTATTCGGCCCGCTGGCCCCTACGGCTATTCTTTGCGTTCTTCGGTGCCGCTTCCGTGGAAGGCTCGATCAAATGGTGGGGCCACTCGCATCGTATTCATCACCGTTACACAGACACTAACAGAGACCCCTACGACGCCCGTAAGGGTCTATGGTACTCGCATATGGGATGGATGCTTCTACAGCCCAACCCTAAATACCGTGCTAGAGCCGATATCGACGACTTGACCGCCGACTGGATCGTCCGGTTCCAACACAGACACTACATCCCAATCATGTTCTTCAGCGCGTTTGTGCTTCCTGCGCTTCTAGGTAAATATCTGTTCAACGACATGTTGGGCGGCTTTATCTACGCCGGGATCTTGCGTTCGTTCTGCATCCAACAGGCCACCTTCTGCATTAACTCGCTAGCACACTACTTGGGAGACCAACCCTTTGACGATAGAAGAACTCCTCGCGATAACTGGATCACCGCATTGGTCACTTTCGGTGAAGGCTACCATAACTTCCACCACGAGTTCCCCACGGACTACAGAAACGCTATCAAATGGTACCAATACGACCCCACCAAGGTTTTCATCTACGTGTCGTCCGTGATCGGACTCGCCTTCAACTTGAAAAAGTTCTCCCAAAACGCTATCCAACAGGGTATCGTTCAACAACAGCAGAAAAAGATTGATCGTCAACGCACCAAGCTCAACTGGGGCACTCCGCTCACCAAACTACCGATCTGGGATAAGTCCGAATTCATGGATAATGTCAAGGCTAACCCGGGCCTCGTGGTTATCTCCGGGATCGTTCACGACGTGTCCGGATACATCACAGAACACCCAGGTGGTGAAACGTTGATCCAAGCGGCCCTGGGCAAAGACGCCACTCGTGCGTTCAACGGGGGCGTTTATTTGCATTCCAACGCTGCCCACAACGTTTTGGCCACGATGAGAGTCGCAGTGGTCAAGGAAGGCGTCGATGCGGCTACGAAATTCGCCGCTAGAAGAGGCGAAGCCGTCGAGGGCAAGAAGTTGGTGTAAGAGTGGGGGATAAGACTGGAGGACATCAGAGAGGACATCAGAGAGGGCATCAGAGAGACCCACAAATTTCGCGGGTTGGAATACAAAATTAAGAGATACTGGACCTGTCCTTGCGCCGAGAAGAGTAATCTCAAACATACAAAAATCATAACTCCTGCCCGCTCGTTTTCATGACCGCTATTGTTCTTTTCACTTCTCTATCGCTCCATCTCCCTCTCTCTC